>VZQC01004283.1:3633586-3777643 GCA_009823505.1 Rhizomys pruinosus | reverse complement strand
GGGGACCCCGTAGACGGGTTCAGAGCGAGACCCTCTCCCAGCTGCCCCCCGCCAGACCACGCCTAGAGCTGTAGAGCTGTGTACCTGGCCTGGCGCGTTATGGCGTCTCCCCTGCGACCCTGGTTCCCGCCCACAAGTCCAGCCGGGACCAGAGCAGAGGGAAACGCGACCCTCCACTCACCCGAGCGCGGTCCCTCTGGGCCGGGGACCCTGTAGACGGGTTCAGAGCGAGACCCTCTCCCAGCTGCCCCCCGCCAGACCACGCCTAGAGCTGTAGAGCTGTGTACCTCCAAAATTTTCTTTATGCACCAGGATGTAGCCCATCTTGGAATGCATTTTGGGAACTTGATAATGACATGTGGTAGGTATATCATTTGGTATTTCACCAATGGGATTATGTTGAGTGGTAGTTTGTTGCACTTGATACCATTACTAATTTTTATTTGTTTTACCAATTGTTGAGAGAATATACAGCTATACTTTGGAATTAATTGTGTTTCTTTATTACTTCATTTTACTCACAGCTATTTTTGTAGCTTTTTATTTATTCAAGCCCATCATTATGTCTTGTTGACAGAAGCTTCTTTTCATCTATCTTTCATATTCTGTTTTCTTGAATTCACTGTTACTCAGTACTAATAAAGGCATTTTGTTTTCTTTTGATGTCTTAATGATACTCATTTTTCCACCATTCAAGCTGTGTGAATTTCTGCATTTGAATTGACAACTCTATAGACTCTGTTAGACCCTGTTTTAGTTAACTGTACAAATCTCTTCTGTTTTATTGGCTACCTTATTAGTATTGAGTTGGAGTTAGAAATCTAGCCTTCCTATGCAGTCTTTATTGACATATGATGGAAAGGGAGGAAACGCCCTTGGCATCCTACACCTCACAACTCCAAAGGGTTGGCCATCCCATTTCTCTACTTGGACTTGTGCTTTTATTTCATTAACATTTTAGGTTAGCATACATAGTCACAGTTTTCAGCATGGCATCTTTAGGCATAGTACCATTATAATTTCTCCTCATTTGTTTTCCTCCCCCACTGCCTTAGTCCTTCCTTAGACTAGTCTTATACTGTTTGTGGTGTATTGTGGAGAGGCCATCAGTGCACCTTATTTTTGCTTAGCAGCATTGAAACTTCCTGTATTAGTTACTTCTCTGTTGCTGTGATAAAACCACCATGACCAAGGGAACTTATAAAAGGAAGAGTTTATTTGATTGATGGTTCCAGGGAATTAGAGTCCATTGTGGCGGGAGGCATGGCGGCTGAGGCTGGATCAGCAAGCCAAGGGTCACATCTCGCAATGAGCACAGGAAGTCAAGAGAGAGAAAGACCAGAGACCACAAGGCTTGTTAAACTCACTAAGCCCGCCCCCAGTGACATACTTCCTCCAGCACAGCCACACCTTCTAAGACCTCAAAGAACAGTGCCACCAACTGGAGACAAAATGTCTGAATACTTAAAGGCTATGGGGGGACACTCTCATTCAAACCACCACACTTCCCACTTGGCATTTGTAGGTGTGGGTCAGAATAGTTTTTTATGTGGTGCTTTACTGTAGAAAAAAATAGTGTTGTCTCAATACCCTCTGCCTTTGTATTAATGATTGTTTGGTCCCATAATTAATGAGAATGAGATTTTAGTGAATAGTTTGTTTATTTTCTCTGGACCAGTTGGCATTTTGGTATTACAGAATACAGTGTTGTGTATGTAGCAAAAAGAAAGTTGAAGAAACTCACTACTGCACCCTACCTTAGATACTACAGCCTTCTTACCACCTTCTCTTCATCCTTCAGTCTTTTGTTTTATATATACTCTCCAAAGTTATTAGCTCTGTGTAGCAAAGAAGTCAAAATAACAACCAAAGAAAAATCCATGTTTTCCCATGTTCCTGGAAGCAAAAGTTCCCTCCTTTCTTTCTCTTTGTTTTTTTTCAATTAGGAGGCAACCATATAGCTTATACATTAGTATTTTCAAAGAAGCTGAATATAAAATTATTTAAAAATAATTGAGTTTTTATATGGAAGGGAAAACACGAGATTGAGAAAACATCTCCACCTATACTTTATATTTTACTATACTTTCACTTGAGATTTTCAATTGCTTCCTGTTTGTTTCATGAAGAGCTTACCTCTCATGAAGTTTCTTTTAGTACTTTAGTACTACACTTGTTCAGTAGTGAGCTTTTCTCATTTGAAAGTTCTTACTGAATGACACCCCATGGGAATCTTATCCATTTGCTTTATTGCTATTTCCACGAGCCTACCGCAAGATCCACCAAACAATGGTATTCAATATTTGCTGAATAACTGAGTAGGCACTAGAAATTTAAAATTATAATTTTATAAATCTGTTACCTACTTTGTGGGGTCTTAAAGCAACAGGGGATATCGATTGGTCATGCACAGTTCACCAAACACTGTTTGAATATGTGGTTAGGACGCTAGCAACATTTGTCCAGAATTTTTTAATTTAGGGAAAAGCACTTGTAAATTTCAGCACATGTGTAAGGTAATATTCTTTGGTTTAGAATTCTGTGTATTTTGAATTACAGATGGAGGGGAGGCCATAATGTTTCCCATATGTGTGAATGCCTGTGAATACTCACTCTTATTGGGCCTTCAGTGACCCCCTGAACATGGCACTGTCTTTTAAACCATTGGCAGAATGTTTCTTGTCTCTTAACTTTTTAAAATAATTTTTAGGCAGGTTATGGTTTTATTGTCTTTATAACCTTTGTCAAATATTGTGCAATATGTGTGTATAAATAGAGAGTAGCAATCCATCATTTTGATAAGAAGCTGAATAAAACTTTAGATTTCCTGAAAACATAATTATACTTTAGATATAATTAGATATAATCACCCTCAAAAATTTCAGTGGAGAATGAAAACATAGATCTTTTAAGTTGTACTCTGTGTCTTTGGCTTAAATATTAACAAGGTTTGCTTTCTTAATTGGCTTTAGATACTGACTGGGGAAATTTTTAAAGATTTAATTCACTTTGTTAGAAAGTATGTTCGTGCACAGGGATCTTTTATTGCTTGTCAGAATGGAAATTCGTTGGGGGGAGGGGGTTCGTTTTATTGCCCAAGAACTGTTGATACACTCCTTGTGTCTTTCAAAGGCATCTTTCATGCAACATAAACAAACTTTAGCTAGTGAGGAACAGAAAGACTTCTCACGTGTCCCTCATGTCTATGTCAGTCAGCGAACTTGCAGATCAGCTGTGTGATGAAGATTATCACAGGACCCAGTTGCAGGGGTTTGTGTGGTGGAAGAGACAACAACAGCTCCCTCAGGGGAATACTTTGTTGGAGATGGCAGCAGTCACGCATCTCCAGTATTGCTGGGGAACGTTATGGCCATGCAGAACAAAATCGGTGCAGATAAAATCAGAAAGTAGCATAAAGAAAACTCAGAGAGGGTTTTCTATAGTTGTTGCTTGTCTTTTATTTGGTGTGTTGTTGTTTGGTTGGCTTGGTTTTGTGTCTTAAAGTGTGATAGTAAAACAAATGTCCCGGGTTTGTTGCTTTCATGAGTAAGAAAAACAGAAGGGATGCCTTTAATGAAGAAAACTTGCAGGGCATTCAGGCTTTTCATTTGAGAACCATTTGGGTGTGTTGAGAAATAAAGTTGCAGAGTAGGCATGTTCAGACCTTTATTTGCTACTTTGGGTAAGAAAGATTTTTTTTTCCTCCCTCTTAACTACAAGCCAGAGTTTTCTGTGCAAATGAAACAGGCGTTGCAAGAATCAGATTCACTTTGGACGACTCTTCACATTCCAAGTCATCACTGCATTAGGCAGCACAATTCCATCTCTGGTTGATGGGCAGAAAAAGTGGGCAGCTTGCCAGGTAGACGTTTCCATGACTCCCAGCCCCCAAAGGTGATGCGTTTTTCAGCTAATTCAATGGAGAGTGGGCTGAACTTTGGGTCTAAACGAGACAATAGCTGCCTTCGCAGTATCAGCAGAATGGTTGATGGGAATGCACTCTACATTTGGCAGAGAATCATGTGACCTTACGACTGAGATTTTGTGGTGGTGCCAACGGAGACTTGGAAAGCAGCAACGATCCTGACTTTTTTCTTCTTTTCTAGCATGCCTCAGAAAATGGTGGATCTTAATACTTGACTTTAGCCAGACTCAGCAAGCAACTGAGCTTTGAAGCACAACTTCGCCTTTATTCTGGGTTTTGGCAGGCCACCAGGAGGCTGTCCCTTTCACGCCTGATAAATTCTGCTGCTTATCTCTAAAGAGAGAGAAAAAAGAAAAATAATAACAGAATATTGAGGCATAACAAGTGAATCCTAAAATTGTATATGCTTTTTCTTTTTCCTTTTCTGACTGCTGATTTGTTTTTTTTAATGTTAATACCATTTCTGGTTGCTGAAGAATTCAAGTTGTTGAGTTATTTATTTATTTATTTGGTTTATAATGAACAGGCATTTGAACTGGTCAAACAGGACGACAGAGCACTGAGCATGAGATCATTGCCGCCGAGTAGCAAGCTGGCACCCAGCGTTTGCACCCCTTTGCTTCTGGAGACAAATGTGTGCAATCCTCATTTCTAAAGTCAGCGCAGCCTGGAAGGATTCCTGGTCTCTCCCACCTTCTACCATTCGGCTGCCAGTGCCGACAAGGATTGGTGCAGCCTCTGCGCAATGTTTTGTGCCTGGAATACAGAGAAGGAAGGAAAAGCAGACAAGCATTCTGGAACTACTCTAAGAAATTACAGGAGCCCTGAAGACAAAACAGAAAGCCAAAAACCTGAGCTGCTCTCACTACTTGCAAGTTTTATAATCATGAGATGATCCTGCTCAAAAACAAAAACAAACAAAAATCCTAACCAAAATAAACCAAAAAAAAAAAAAAAAAAAAGGAAAAGAAAAGAAAAGAAAAATAGCCAACATTGGCTTGTTTAACTGCAGAGACATCGAGCTTTTAAAAGCAGCTTTTTGAGGCACCATAACCAAATGTGCCTTCTTTATTTTTTATTATTATTTCCAAAACTCTGGCATAATAGCAGTACATTGCACTTGGTGAAACTGCACTTTTCGAACCAGGTATCATATTTTTGTTGTTGTTTCTTTTTAATCCTACTATTATCTCAGACAGGGTCCTTCAATTTACTCTTAACTCCTCACCCACTTTAAACTTTTTTTCTTTTTCTCTCTTGCTCTTATCTTCATTACAATAGAAACTAAACTGAAAATAGAAAAGTCTCTATAACAATATGCTTGTATTTCTGTTAGATGTAGAAGTTTCTGAAAGACAGTATGCGTTATCTGTGATTTTGTGTCCCATATTGCTAGTTTTTGCTGTGAAAAGTGTTTAGTTATCAGTAGTAAAAAAAGTAAAATCTTTCATGTGGTTCATAATTTAAATGGAAAAGACACTTTGGTAACTTCTGAAAAGAGATCATAATTGAATATACACGGAAATAATGATAGATAAATTTAGTTTGGGGGAAGTTATTTACACCGATTTCAGTTGAAGAGACACAGGCATGGAAAGAGCATATTCTCCTGGTTGCTAGTGGGTAATAACTGCTTCCTTAATCATTCTACTTTTAAAAATACATGTGAAAAGAATTTACCCTAGAGCAGTTGTGAAGAGGGTTGAAAAGAGCCATTTAGCATTTTATTGGAAAAAGTGCTTATAAACTTGTTTTAAGTTTGAAGCAATGTGTTGGCTCCGCAGGTAAATGCATGGCATCCTAATGATTTTGTCTGTTTGTGGAAGTAAATTGCTAAGCAAGCTCAATACTTTAAAACAGTACGAGTATTTTTCTGGTTCAGTGTGAAAGGATTAACAGATGTATCTTACTTTCAATGTTTTATTAAAATAACTTTCTAAATATGTAGAAAAAATTAAGAAAGTGTTTTGGAATACACAGTGTGTATTAATCAAAAATACAATTTCCATATGAATTTATATGGTGATATCTTCCATGAGAAATCAATTTTAGCTAAATTGTTATGCTTTTAAAATCATATTTCATGGTATTAAGAACATGTAGGATAAACAAAGAGAAATAGTATACAGCTGGTTAATTGTGTCCTCCTCTCTTTTATTCTATGAAGATTTAGGAGAAGTTATACAAACCTTATATCCCAATAACATTGAAATAAAATGCCTTATTGCCTTTATTGGTTATTGTTCGCTAATTATTTACAAAATAGCTGTTGCCCCTCTGCCTTAACTAATGGAAAGCCACCTTTCAAAGGCTTAATTAATATTGATAAACCTGTTTTCGTGTTTCAAGGTCCTTTAGCTTAAAAACTATTATTTTGAATGTTATTTTTAGGAACCAGTAATCTCCACACTCTTAATTATCTTATTAAGCACCATGCCAATTCCAAACCTCTTTTCAGCTTTCATTATTTCATTGTGCAGAACCTAGTCGCTTCCTTAACCGCCATCTCCTTTCACTTTCAAGACTGTTGCTGGGAAAGCAACAGCAACCAAAAGAAACTCCTGAACTGAACTATGAAAGCACATTCTCTGTCATATGAGTCGCCTGGGTGGAGCCCCAGGAGTCTTCTAAGGCTTAAAAATAATACTTTTAAAGGTGTTTTTTTTTCTCCCCCATTTTGATACTGTGTTTCCATCTCCATCATCTCCCTCCGCTCCCACCATCGCCCAGATTCTCCTCCTGGGTAGCAGTTATCTGATATTTGCCTTTTGTGGTTGTTTTAGGGAAACACTTAAAATGGATATGAGAAGTGAAGAAAGTGATCATAGGAGAAAATCATCCCAGGTAAAAGTAAAAAGTGAAAGCGTAATTAACCTACAATAGTTTAAAGAAATAAAATATTTTGACGATGTTTGGTTTTAAGACATCTTTCATTTTCTTTATGGTGCTAGCCATTGGAATTTTCATTGATGGCTTTCCTTTGAGAGTTTACAGTATCACCTGGCTTTGTGAACATTTTTGACTGGTTTTGTGATCATCGTCCAGTTGGACCACTTTGAACACTTCTGTATATAGATTCATACAGCACAGGTCCAAGATGGTTGAAAAGAAAGCTATTTAAGGGAAAAAGATATATTTTCATTTGTTATTACCATGTAAAAGGAAGTAAAATCTGGGGAAAAGAAATAAACTCATGAGTTTTATAATGTTTTCCACATAGCTAATAAGACAATAAAGCCAAAGCACATTTTTTGAGGATAAAAGCTAAAACCAGGCTTTCCTGATCTTTTGCATGAAATGCATGAATATATCCTGCAGTTCTTTCCCTATGCGTGGTTGTGTGATTGTTGATTATTTACAACAGTTTACTAAGTAGGGGAACAGCTTGAAATAAATAATGGTGAAAAATTGTGCAGACAAAATTATCCGTATTAAAGTCTGTGAAACACATCCTGTTTTATTTATTTCAAAATATTCCAAATCAAAAAGTAATTATGAAGCAGTATTATTTTCACAATGAAGATATAATTAAGAAAAGGTAAATGCTTTTAGATATGAGTGAAATAATTAACAATTGTAAAACTCATACTTTTGCTGCAGTTAAGCTTAGAATCCTAAAAACATATATATTACTGGCTTTACGTTTATTCGCTAGACTACTTCTTTGCAGTCTGGTAGTTAAAAAAATTGAGAATAATTTTTTTCAACCTGTTGAACAGAGGATGGTTATATTCAGGCATACCTTTTGTTTAACATTTATCTTTTATGGAATATAAATTTAAATATATTTTGTTGAAAGGGAAGATTAGCTATTTAAAGTAATGTTAACACAGTCTAAAACGGGTTGGAACAGCAATAATAACACTGCTATTGTGCCATTGATTTTAGTTTTCTGATACTAATTCTTCTGAGCACTGTAAATTTTAATTACGTTATAACTATAGACACTTATATATTTAGGATTTGTAACTTCTGTGTTCTATAGTCAAGAAGATGGCATTTGTTTGATGAAAACTATGTTACCAATTCCTTGTCAATAACTAAGGTTTTATAAGAATGAATATAAGCACTTTAACGCATATAAAATTAGTTTAACAGTTAATTTGCCTTTAAGTGTAGGCTCATAATAGTACATTCATGCTTCACAATAGCATTATTTATATATGCATATATTGATTATTTTCTAGCACATAATTATTTAGAACAGTTAAATGCTAAAATAGTCACAACTAAAACAAAAATAATCTCTAAAAATATCTCAATAAACTTTTTAATCCTCTTGTTTATAAACCTATATTTAGGGTAGCATATTTATGAAAGTCTTTCACTGGGAATATGTATCCTTAGGGTTCAGCTTTTCAAGATTTATACTAAAATATTAATATTATTTTTATCCCCCAATTGCATTGGCTGTTTACAACAAATACTACATTATTAGGGAGTCTTTGCAAGATGTTGCCCATTGGCATAAACCCGTAGATCCGATCTTGTGGTGAAGTGGACCGCACAAGCTCGCTTCTATGGGTCTGTGTCAGTGTGGTAATCTGACAAAATACCATGCACAATGCTGCTCAATAATATTTCAGTACATTCCTGTTAGACTCCAGTTTTTCACATAGTCTTGAAAGAATCTTATTTCCTTTGTTTTTATGTATATATTTTCATTTGTCTTAGAAAGCAAGATTTAATTGTTAACCTTTCGAAAATATTTATAGTACAGCCATTTAAGTTTAATTTCAAGAGCAATAAAATGCTTTAAAAAGTTGGGTTTTTTAATGGCTGGGTTTAAATGAAATCTTAATAGTTCCTCTTGAGAAACCAGTGCATTCTATGTTAATGTACCTGATCCACTACAAGAAGATTAAAAAAGTCTATAACTAGATATATGTGTTACAATTAAGACTGTTTCTCCTCAAAACATGAGGCTGAATACTACTGTTTTTTAAATGCATTTCTAGTGGAAATGACAAAAGCATGCCAGAACACATTCTATGTGACCCATACCAGAAATCCAAGAGATTAGGACAGCCCTACAAGATATATTTGAAGTTGATTGGTAAGCTGCTAGAATATTCTGTCTGCAATCTTGCCAAGCCCCTAGGTATTTGGCCGCCATATTTACAGGAGCTGACTGAAGATGTGATGAGTTTGAAGCAACATTGGAAGCTGTGTGCATCCGGGTTGAGGTAGTAGGTTGTATGGTTTAGAGTTACACCCTGGGAGTTAACTGTACAACCTTCTAGCTTTCCTTGGAGCACACTTGAGCCATCGAGGAATTCTTCACCACGTTAATCTGACTGAGCCAATTTCTGTGCAAGAAAGTAATGTGTCATGAGTATATAAGGCACAAATACATTTAAACAATCATTTCAGACCCAATTGTTGTGGCATAAACAATAACAACATAGCATTTCTAATGGACTGTTACTCTGTTTGCCACTTTAAATAAGTGTTGGATATTGAGTTACATTAATAATAAAACTTTATTTTATCACCCATATATTTACAAATTTAATTTGCAAATTGTTTATTCCTATGTATGATTTGATTTTTTTTCTTATGGCACATCACTTTCTACATTATGTTAGAGCTATTTATATGTTTGTTTATAATTTGCACACTAGAATGTAAGCCCCTTGAGGGCAAAGCCTATGCCTTATTTTTTATTGTATTTTTTCAGTGCCTTACACAACTTACACAGTAGATATTTGTGGAATGAATGAAATAGTATATAAGATTTCACTCTGTGAAGTTTCTAAATATCAATTTTGTTTATTGATCTTAGACTTGCATAACTTTAATTCTTAGATGGTTCTGAGTCACTAACACATGTGATTTGATTTTTTACTGTGTTGAATGTGTCAATTCATTCTAAGCATACAATTTAAATTTGGGAGTAATTTTTTTCTCTGGGATAAAAATAATAGAACAAATTAATAATTAGTATATCATACTTTATAATTTTACCTTTAAATAATGTATATTTATGTTGAACTTTTAAGTACTTTATTTACAGATAATGTTTTCTTTGAACATGAATTTTAACTACATGATTATTTTAAATGTCATTTAATGATTTTTTAAAATGATATTTTTATGTTTGTGTATTTTCTTATGTTTATAATATCTTTACTTTCATACATCTGAATTTCATATGTTGGACACACTACAAATATATCATGAAATTTATAGTAAATAAGAATTTAAAATGTACCTTGAAATTTGGGGCATATTTTTAAAGTAACGCTACTTTACATAATTATAAATATTTGCTGTCAGTTTTAGTGGTATTTAGTGATGTAATGAGTGATTTTATCTTATAAAGGAATAACTTTTAACTTATAATTTAATTTGCCACTACAAACTTGCATAAATCATGGTATATATACATATATGTACATATATATGTATATATATATATATATATATATATATAGAGAGAGAGAGAGAGAGAGAGAGAGAGAGAGAGAGAGAGAGAGAGAAAGAGAAGTTATGCAGGTGTAGCCACACATACATGTATCACCTCAAATTTTTACTATGTGGTCATTAATGTTTTAGAATAGAATATTTGATGCACCAAAATATTTAATTATTTAATGTGTGCCAACAATGATACTAGAGAACTGATGTACCCTCAATATGTAGAACATACAAGCTTTAGAAACTGAACACCAACTACTTTCAACCACTATATCTGACACAGGATTTGCCAATGTAGCCAAGGCTTATTTGAGGAAATCTCTGCATTGCAGGATTGAACTTGATTCGCCAGCCTCAGTCGTCCAAGTGCTGTAATTATAAGTGCATCTCACTAAACCTGACTAAAATTATTAATTAGCATGCAGAAGTAATATTACCAATGTCTCTGAAAATAAAAATCTTAAAAGGACTGATCAAGAAGCAGCTTATAAAGTTGGGCGTGGTGGCACATTCCTTTAATCTCTTGGGAGGCAGAGGAAGGTGGATTTCTGTGAGATGGAGGCCAGCCTAGACTACATAGTAATTTCCAGCCACTTGGGGCTACAGGGAGACCTAGTCACACAAAAAAGTCAAAAGACAAAAGGCAAAAGACAAAAAGCAATAAAACAAAAGCAATGAATAAGAAACACAGACCAAAGAATGACTAGAAGAGAGGAAAAGAGAATTGATTCCTTATGAGTAGAAGAGGTGTCATGTCACATTATAGTAAAGATTGAACACAAAATTGGGGAAAATAGACAAGAAAGTAGTTAGCAAATGCATATCTGTCATAGTTGAGTCCATGAGAACCTAGTATCCCTTTCATTTATGTTCATATACATTTGTATTTTATATGTATTCTGATACTGGTTGTATAGTTCTGGGGAGCCACATGATATACATGTTGAAGGATCAGATAGTTAGTACTGCAAAGAAAGCCCCATTTTCTATGTGATACACTAGAGTTGTGTGCCACAAAAACCAATTTTGATGTGCAGTTAAAAATAATTCATTTTACTACTAGAAGAAAAGGTGAGATAGTTTAGTGATTAAGAGCACTTGTTGCTCTTCCAGAACACCTGAGCTCTAGGCAGCTCCTGACTATCTATAATTTCAGCTCCACAGAATCCAATGCCCTCTTCTGGTTTCTGAGGTCCCCCACACATGGCATATACTCAGTAAGACACACATGGCATATACTCAATCAGACACACAATTAAGTCATGATAAATTTGTTTAAGTCAGCACTGGAGCTGTTTAAGTTACTGTATGTTTCTGAATAATAGCAAATTAAAATATAAAAGATTTTAAGATTTTTGGGTAGAAACCAAGTCCTAGGACCATTTCTATTCCCTAGAAGTAATTAAACTATGTCTAAAAATGTACGTTTGTACATTTAGAAGTTTGACATTTAGTTACTTGTAGCAACTATCTGAACTGAATTTTCCTCTTGGATATCCGATTTTACTACATCCTAACAGTTATACATTTTGTGGCAGAGGAAGCATTAAATCCAAAAAATATATATAAAACTATCCAATAATAACACTCTATCAATATTTCTTTTGTGGTGGTAAGTTTAACATATATTTATATTCATAGTGGTTGACTTAAAATTTGTAAATGTAATTTGATTATATCTAAGGCCCCTATTACCTTCTCTTGTAACCCATGATTAATTCAACTCTTTTGTGGCATAAAATAGTAAAAGGAGAAAAACAGATAGAGGAAAGAAAAGCAAAACCCAGTGTAAAGCATTCATTTGATCCTTAGGAGAAAAGCCCAAATGAGTTTGTGATATGAGTTCATAGTATTGTGAGCTAAATTGGCTACAATAACTATGAAGGAATCAGATAAATTATTTTGTAATTGGCATGAGTTTTCTTGAAAACAATCCAGCAATGCATGAACTGTGTTATTATAATAAATGAGTCATTTTCTGTAAATAATCGTGTAGTTCCTCTTACTCCCTATTATCCCGCAGTGACTCATGTGCAGAGGTGATTCCCCAAATTATGGGATATGAGGTTGTTTCACCCCGAGACTTAAACTCATGCTTGGCTTCTCCATCATAGCCCATAGTGCTAGTTTTGGGTAACTGACCATGATTATAATAGTGCTTGGTTCCTAGAAGACTCTCTAGGACAGCTTGTGAAAGGTTTGTATGGAAAGCTTTTAACATGCCAGAAAATGGGTTTTATTTCCATTCCAGTTGCATAAATAAAACAGCTACCTGTCATGATTTTATCATGCTTATCCACAAATCACTACTAATTAAGGAAGATTTTTTTTCTATTTTGATTCCTCAAAGCCTTTGTAGGACTTTCATTACCATAATTACTTTGACTTCCATTAATCACAAGTGCCCAAAGAGAATGTGGCTTACCTTTGTACATTTGTAATACACTTTAAAAAGTGACCATATCTGAATTGTATTAACTAATGTTTGTTGTATTATGTTGAACTATGTATTATTTAGGGTCATGTTGAGAACCTCTCTACAAACCTTTGACTAAGGAGAAAGTCCCATGTTATCCAAGATGTTATCCAGACTCTCAATACAATACAATACAATACAATACAATACAATACAATACAATACAATACAATACAATACAATACAATACAATACAATACAATACAATAATATTGTATTAAGAGTAGTCTAATGGCATCTGAAAGGTCAGCAGCCTAGTCTTCATTAAACCTGTGATGTGTCTTTTGAAGGTGATTTACAAAATAGCCAATTGCTAATATTCAGAATAAATATAAGCCCCCTTTGTAGGTACTTTTCCAATTTATATCTCTTACTATATCATTGGGACTTTAAAATATATTCAAGGGCTCTTTGTGAGTAAAAATAAATTTCAGTGAAAAAATGCTCTATTATAAAGGGATATTCTTGGATCAAAGTAGAATTATTCAGACTTTTAAATTTTAGAATTAGAGATGTTAAGAATACCACTTTTCAAATCTGTTTAAAAATTATTAAACATTGTAAATTGGCTCTACCTGTATATACTTCCATCCTCACCTTACTATGTAAGGTAGATATGAGTTAAATCTGTCCTTCACCTCAATTATGTTTCTCTCCTTTCTGAAGGCAGCATTTATTTGATTCCAATCAGTTGAAGCCTGTGTGTCTAGTTACCTTTTATATGTATACATATATGTAATACTTAACCTAGATAAGCTTTGTAATTTTTTATTTTACTCAACAGACATTTTATTCAATAGTGTTTGATTAAAATAAAAAATAAAACATTGTTAAACAGTAAGAACCTCAGACACCATCTAACTCATTTTCCAGATAAGCAGACTGAGCCTGAATCTGTTTAATTATTTTGCCAACATCCATTTTGTAGTGATGGACGCAAACCAGATTTCTAACCAATCCAGTTATTGCTGTATTTAGATAGTTGTAAGGGGACAAGTATGGTAGCTTATGTGTATAAACTCAGCACTTGGGAGGCTGAGGCAGGAGGATTACCATGAATTCAAAGTCAGTCAGACCTTCCTGAGGAATTCCATACTAGCCTTGAGCTATAGAGTGAGAACCTATCTCAATCTCCTCATCAAAAAAATATATATCTAGAATGATTTTGTCTTGTTGCCAATGTGTTTTAGGTACAGTGCACTTTTAATGTGCCATTTAAACAAATTTTAATAGAGAATTGCATTTTACTTTTGAAAATGACTAACAATTGCAGTAACTTATCTTCAGACTAAAATAAATTATATTATTTTAGGCATAATTTAGAATATTTAAAATACTTTCTATTTCATTAGTTATCTCTTTTTTTTTTTTTTTTTTTTTTTTTTGTCTTTTCCAGACAGGGTCTCCCTGCAGCCCCAGGTGTCCTGGAACTTACTCACTCTGTAGAGTAGGCTGGCCTTGAACTCACAAAGATCTGCCTGCCTCTGCCTCCCAAGTGCTAGGATTAAAGGTGTGCACCACCACACCTGGCTTCATTAGTTATTTCTTATAAAATATAATTACACTTTTATTTATCCAGGTATAAAATGTGTGAACTTCATACACCTAGCTCCATCCTCATAGTTCTCCTTTTCCCAGAACTCTTATCTGGGGGAAGAGCTCAAAGCATATCTGTTGATGATAAACTTAAGAAGGAGAAAACCATTTTTGACACAGGATCTCCATGTAGCCCCAGCTGTCTTGGTGGCCTTGAACTCACAGAGATCTGCCTGCTTCTGCCTTCCAAGTTCTGGGATTAAAGGAGTGTGCCACCATCCCTGGGGTGTTGGTAGCTTTTTAACAACATTGTTTGGAAGTGAAAACTAATATAAATGATAACCATAATTTCACTTTTAACATTCATTTCCAAGGCCTCCTAGAAGTTCTATGGCCCATCGTTATTTTAAAAAGATCATTTGCAAAATCATATTCTGATATACATCTGGATACAGGAATACAATAGGCAAATTATAAAACAAATGGCAGGACTGGAGAGATGGCCTAGCGGTTAAGAGTGCCGACTGCTCTTGTAGAGGACCTGGATTCGATCCCCAGCACCCACATGGAGGCTGAGAACCGTCTTTAACTCCAGTTCCAGGGGAATCCGACACCCTCTTCTGACCTCCGCAGCATTGCACCACACGGCTGCACCAACCTACATGCAGACAGTAATTCATACTCATAGAAAAATAAATAAAATAAAAAAATAAAACAAATGGCAAATAATGGGGTCTATGCTAGAACAAAGAAATCATACTTAATTTTTAATGTTTTCAAAATGCCATTGCCAGGAAATGTGAATTCAGTATCTGTAGGTAACCAGCTTTCCATTTCTCATATGAAACCATCACAGGAAAAAACAAACAAACGAACAAAAAACTTCTTTTTGTGTGTGTGTGTGTGTTTAATTTTTTTAACTTCTTTATTTTTTCATTTTTTAACAATAAGTAATAATTTATGAGTACAAGCATCTTTCATGTAAAACTAATTTGCAAGCAGTTGTGTCCAAACCCACACAGCCCATGGGTCCCACCATCCAGCTTAGCGGGGGGTGGCTTGTATGTTCAATCAAGTTGATCAGATGAATGTCCAGACTATATTGCTGTAGTTTCGTCATTCATCCCAATCGCAGCCCTTACATTATATCACACCCCCTCTTCTGCAGATTGTTCCCTAGGCTTAGAAAAGGGGCACAGGTGGATGAGAAGCAAAACAGTCTACTTTCTCTGGAGCTGTTGTCTTGGACTCTGGTCAATTCTGCCTGTTTCCTTTCATGGGCTAACAGTTTGTCCAGGAATAACCTTTCAATCCTACTAATGAAGCACGAGTAATTAGATATAAAGTTAGTCAAACAGCACTAATAGTTATGCTAGGTTACTTTGGTATGGGACACAGATGTTTGGACGGTATGTTAATCCATGAATTACGTTTTTTCTGTAAAATATGACAGGGTATTACTGTGGCTCATAACATCTCCTAACCACTAGAGGATGTAAGCTTGTGGCATCAGCCGTGGGTTATTCCTCCAAGGAGAGAGCTAATAGCCAATTAGATTTGGGATATACAAGCATATGGCTGCTACTGCTGCACAGTATTTCCAGGAAGGTGAGGTGTAGCGGTGTTGACGGAGGAGTCTTGCTTGACTCAAAGAGACCTATATTTGCTTTATTGGTTTAGTGGCCTTTGGTAACACTCTCTGGTATTCCAGAGATCAACTGTACACTTGCAAGTGCAGTCTCAATGCATCTTTCCCATGCTTACATCAGGTCTTTGACAGCAGGGCCTTATCGCCTCTCTTCTTGCAGGTATCCAGTTTACAGGCAAGAAGCCTTTACCTTTTGGGGGGGGGTTTGGATCCCCTGGCCAACATCTCCTTGGTAGAATAATCCATTGCTGATATCAGAGCTCTCCTGTTAATATATTTTGCTTAAGTGCATAGCTTAAGGAGTCTTTAGTATTCTATTTGGATCTGAATAGAGAATAATCCTTTTCACAGTTCCTATGTCTAATAGTCAATTAAAGAAGGCAGTTTTACCGGTTTTATAAGAGATTACCTCTATAACAGTTGAACTCCAATTTACAGTTTCAGAGAAGAAGCCTCATCTCAATCATATTTTCTCCTTGTTCCATGGAGGGGGGGAGGTTAGAAAGTCTCTCATATTAAAACCTTGGGGCCACCTAAAGGTAAGTTTTCAATTAGGACGCATTATAAATAGTGTGTTTACAAGTAGGATCCACAGAGGGGTTCGAATGTCTGTAGCAATTCTAGCTTTTCTTCCTTTCAATGTTCAGACAGGCCACAATTTTCTGCTGGCACTTCCTGGTTACATCCTAACATAATGCAAAGCTGTTCTTTTTCTTTCTTTCTCAGCCTTTAAGTTGGTGACGAATTTTGACACTGTTTGGATACATACAAATCTTTTTCCTGTAGTTAGTTTTAAGATTTGAATTGCAAAGGTTTTGACAAAAAGGTTTCATATCTATCTGTATCCTCCTTTTTTTATTTTATGTTTTTGTTTTTTTGAACCCATGAGCTCAAAAAGGCAGTTTGTATTGATCACGATAACTATAGTGTGGAATCAAGGCCAGATTTCATCAAATTCAACCAACGCTGTTTTGGGTGATGGTATGTGGTTAACTTGGTAAGCAAACTTAATTTTTTATAGTTAAATCATCCTATCAGTAAAAGAGAATGTTCAAGGTGATACTGTACAAGAAAAATTATAGAGAACATTTGTATGTGCCAATCCCAAAGTTTATTGTTATACAGATTTTAAGTAAAACAAAATGTGGACAACAAAATATATATATTCCAATTACTCAGGTCATTAACCGTTTTGTTACAAACCTTTATAACCAATGTTGCTAATTATAATACAAATTTACTTTATTTAGTCCTAAAACACCATGTAACCTGTAGACAGAGTTGGGCAAAATTGGAATTGTCGACTCACTTCAGTCAAATATAATTAATTCGGAATGTACACCACATGCCCCTCTCCCGCCTCCAACCCCTCCCCAATTCACTCATTTCAGATCATTTTCTGATGAAGTCTTTCTGTTGCCTGTTCTTTATAATATGCATCCACACCCAGAAATATTTATAACTTGGGTTATGGCCTAGCATCCACATATAAGGGACACCATTTGGTCTTTGATTTTTCTAGGACGTGTGTTACTTCACTTAATATATATTGCTTCTAGCTCAATCCATTCTATCTGCAATTCATGATTGCTGTCCTGTTCTTTTTTTTTTCTTTTTCTTTTTTACTTTCTTTTTTATTAAGCATTTTTTTATTGATGTCTTTGTGTATTTCATACATCCATGTTCCATTCATTCAGGCATTTGCCCTTCCCTCCCCCACCACCCATTCCACGAACTACAGATCATGCAATTCTGCCTATGTCTCCACTGCATCTTTATCTCTAGTTTTTTTTTTTCATTTTTTAAGCAATAAGTGAGAATTATAGTACAAGCATCCCTCAGTAAAACCAATTTGCAGGCTGTTTTGCCCAAACACCCCGCAGCCCCACCACCAGCTAGGGGTGGAGGGGGCTTGTATGTTCAATCATTGATCAAATGAGTGTCCAGACTAATTGTTGGTGTTTCACCATCATCACCACCCCCAATTCAAAGCCCTACATTGTACCACGCCCCCTCTTCCGCAGATTGTTCCCTAGGCTTAGAAAGGGGCACAAGGTGGATGAAGCAACAACAGGTCTCTTTTCTCTGGGCTGTGGTCTTGGACTCTGGTCAATTTCTGCTGTTTCCTTTCTGGGCTGACAGTTTGTCCAGGAATAACCTTTCAATCTAACTAATGAAAGACAAGCCAATTAGAATATAGGTATTTAAACAGCACTAACTAGTTTATGCTAGGTTACTTTGGTATAGGACACAATGTTTGGATGTGGTATGTTTAATTCTTGAATTAGTTTTTTTTTTTTCCTTGTTAAATATGACAGGGTTGTACTGTGGCTTATAAACTCGCTAACCTGTAGTGGATTGTAACTTGTGGCATCCACCGTGGGTTATTCCTCCAAGGAGAGAGCCATTAGCCAATTAGATTTGGGGAATTTACTAGCCCACAATGGCTGCCATCTGCTGTTCCTTTTTACCGCTGCCATAGAACCATCTTTTTAAAAAGTTGGGATTTCTATGCAGCGGTATAGAAAGTGCTATACTTATAGTATACCTAGATAGTAAGGAGTGTCTATAATACTTGAATACTTTTTAACCTAATCTAAGAGCAGTAAACAACACCTCTTATATACTGTTTTATGGGTACTGATAGGTCAAATATGTATACATGGCCTGTGTCATCCTAAATATTTTATTGATTTTAATTTTTAATCAATAAAATATATCACTTAATTAAAAAATAAAAAAAAAAAAATAAATAGCTGGGCATGGTGGGCACAACTTAACCCAGCACCTCGGGTAGGGCAGAGGCAGGGAGGATCTTTGTGAGTTCACGGCCGACCTGGTCTACAGAGTGAGTTCCAGGACAGCTGGGGCTACAGGGAACCTTTCGGTCTCGGAAAAAGCAAAAAAAAAAAAAAAAAAAACAAAAAAAAAACACCCTGCAATATAATTTTGAAATTAAATTAATGAAAGGAGCATAGTAGTAATAATTATTGTACTTCTACTTGTAGCATATAGTTTACATTTTCCACTTGCATTTAAATCCAAAGTAAAAAACAGGAATTCCTTTAAGGTTTAGTTTGTGTGTGTGTGTGTGTGTGTGTGTGTGTGTGTGTGTGTGTGCCTCTGGAGGCCAAAAGGAGGCATTTGATCCCTGGAAGCTGGTGTTATGTGTAGTTGTGAACTGGCTGAAGTGTGTTCTGCCTTCTAATCTCCAGTCCTCTGCAATAGCACTAAGCACTCTTAACCAGTAGGACATCTCTCCAGCCCCCAAACAGGAATTTTTAAGTTTTCATACTTCTCATGTAAGCAATGTTGTAGAAATGTTAAATACATGGAACACATTTAACAATCAAGCATTTTCATTCCATATAAAGTTATTCTCCAGCAACTGGATAAAGTTCAACAGTAAAGTTATGTTGGGTAGTGTTGTATTTTATTGTGTTATAATAAAGAAACCAGTTTGCATAAATATGAACTGACATTGGGTTCCTACCTATAAAAATTCAGTGTAAATTAATCCAATAAACTTACTCTTAGAAAATAGAAGTGACAAAATCCATTATAAAATGCTCAATTTCTAGTAATAATATTTACATATGTTTGCAGTTTATCTATGAGCACTAGAAAACTTCCTGCTTAATATATTGTGATTAGAACCTGATCAATATTCTCCATGTATTTGTGGATGTGTGTATTTATGTGTGTGTTTATGTGTATGATAGTGCACATGCATGAGTGTGGGCAAATATGTGGCATTGTCATTCTTCAGGTGTGGTCCACATTTTCTTTTTATATGAAGGGGTGTGAATCTGTCACATGCTGGGACTGGCCAAGAAGGCTAGGCTGCTTGACCAGCCAGTCCCAAGATTCATCTCTTCTAGTGCAGAGATGGCAAGAATAGACCACCATGCCTGGCTTCTGGGGACTGAACTGAGTTCCCTGTGCTTGCAAGAAAGCACTTCTCTAACTGTGCTTATTTCCCTGACCCCCAATAATCATCTTATAAAAAATTAATATTAATAATACATAAATATTAAACATACTTAATTCAACTCTTAAAACTTAAATGTATATACTTCTTTCAGTATTTTATGCTTTTCATGTTTAGATTGCTGAGTTAAATATTAGTCATCTTTCTATAAATTTGATGATTTGTCACCAAAAATCTCTTGGTTGCTTCATGAATGTGTTTATGTAGAAAAGAAATCTAGAAAGAAATATCTTTTCTCTGAGATTTTTCTTATCATACATGTGGCTAAATCTATAGTATTCTGAAAATGATTGCATTTTATTATTACAAAACCATTCAAATTAGAGGATGATCTCTCATTCTTTTTACAATTATGTTTCAGTTGGTTTATATAATATTACATGATGGGAATAAACTTAAGTGACTTCTGGAATGCATATACAGATGGCTGGCAGTGGGGATCAGTGGGATGCTTGCCTAATCAGGTGCAACTACCTAGGTGTAATCATCAACATTACTACTAATAATAGTAGTCATAATAAAAATATCAATTGATTGGAGTATAAAAAATAGTGCTTTTTTAACTTCTCTTTCTACCATCCAGAAAAATAGCTACTAGCTACATTGGCTGTCAAACACTTGAAATGTATCTAGTATAACTGAAAAAAAAAAAAAAAACCAAGTTTACATATTAGTTAAAATTTTAAATTGCTATAAGTGACTGGCAAAAGCTCCCATGAAATAAACTTGCTTCTGCTGGGTTATTTGAGTTATTTTAAAATAGTTAAATATATTTCTGCATTTTTCTAAGAAAATGTCCCAACTTTTCAAATTGTAATAGAAGTCTGTAATGTCCTAAATGCTTACTTCTCTGTAGGATTCAAAAGCTAATTAAGGGACTGGAAACATGGCTCTGTGGTTAAGATCACTGGCTGTTTTTACAGAGGATACAGGTTCAGTTCTCAGCACTCATAAGGCAGCAATAACCTTCCCTAACTCTAGCTTGAGGGGAATAAATGCCCTCTTCTGACCTCTGTAGGTATTGCATGACATGGGCACACATACATGCAGGCAATATACTCATATACATAAAAAATAAGTAATATACTTTTTAAAAAATTACACAAAATATTAATTAGGTATTCAGCTAAGATAGAAATGGAAGCTATCTCTTACACATATTATCAATCTATCATTTACTTATCTATATATACTTCAAGTTATGTAACTTATGTGTAATTTAGTATGCATTTTTAAAATGTTGGTCAAAATTTTATATGGCCTTTAATTAATAAGCTATATGTAACATAATTAGCTAGTTAAACCTATTGAAAAATGTAGAATTCAAAAGCTAATTCTTTTGGAAGAATTCAAAGAAAAATGGATGATTAAAAATCACTTTTTTGTTATGCTTGTACATTTAACTGTAAAATATTGGACACATCATAATATATATATATAGCTATCTTTTTCTCTTTTAAACCAGCAAAAGCGTTAAAATAGTCCATGATGGTTTATTCTATGAGAAATTTGGCTTTCTTATAAACATTGTTAAACTGTGCTCAGGAATGTAAATATCTGTGTGTGTGTGTGTGTGTGTGTGTGTGTGTCTATGTGTGTGTTTGTCTATGTGCTGGTTACCATCACTTGCAAACTTGACAACCCTGGGAAGAGGAGATAGCAATTGGGGAACCCTCTATAGGATTGCCCTGTGGGCATGTCTGAGAGGCACTGTTGAATGATATGGAAGGGCTTAAGCTGCTGTGAGGGGTGTTACCCTGGAGGAGCACTGAGATGTATAAGAAAGCAGGCTGGGTGTGGTGGTGCACAGCTAAGGGAGACCCTGTCTCAAAAAGACAAGAAAGAAAGAAAGAAAGAAAGAAAGAAAGAAAGAAAGAAAGAAAGAAAGAGAAAGAAAAAGAAAGAAAATTGAGCACAGAGCCAGAGGAATAAGCCAGTAATCAGTGTTCCTCCATGGTCTGTGCTTTATGTCCTGTACTCAGGTTCCTGCTCTGCTTTAATTCCTACCTTAGCTTCCCTCAAAGATGGGCTATGGTAGGGATATGTAAATCCAATAAACCCATTCCTTCCCAAGTTGGTTTTGGTCAGAATATTTTATTTCCATAGAAAGCTAACTAGGATATTCATATACCAAGGCATTTGATTTGAACCATTTTGTCACAGTGATTCTGTGACCTGAATGCATTAAGTACTTGGAGTCAAGTATGAAAATAAGATTTCTTCACTTCACTTGGAATGAGAGTATAGCTTCCATGATCCAGTTCTCCACCCCCTTTCATGTTTGTAGATAATTTTTACAGAACGATTCTCCAATTTAGAGTTCATCACACAATTAAAGTTCATCAAGTCATTTTTTCTCTGCATCTGATAATTTTAATATAAACAAAAGGACATTAACTGACCAAACCTATTCGCCAACAGCAAACATACTTGCTTCTAACTGGGAATCAGTCATTTCCATGTGGTATAATGTTTATCTAAGGATAATGAGAAATACTAGCCAATTTTCCTTAATCTACATCTTGATTGCTTCTGATCTTAAGTATTTGAAGACAAGGACTACAGAAAACCCAGCTTTCCACAAGGTTTGCAATTGACTGGCCTATATTGGGGAAGTATTTAACATTGTTCCTGAATTTAGATTCAGGGAAAACTCACATTTTCTTCCCTTGTATCCTAATGATATTAGTGTGAACCTATGCTTATTATTCCCTTCCTTGAGATACTTTGAGGGTCTCTTAGAAGACTGACACTCAGAAGGAAAAGTGGGGTGTGGGGGTGAGCATGCTTTGAAGCTCTTCTACCCCAGCATGGGCATACATTTTGTTTGTTTGTTTGTTTGTTTGTTTCTCAAGACAGGGTCTCCCAGTAGACTAAATTGGCTTAGAACTCACTGTGTAGACCAAGTTGGCATCAAACTCACAGAGATCCACCCACCTCTGCCTTCACAGGGAGTGCTGGGATTAAAGATGGGCTCCACCACACCATTTTTTGACATGCTTTTTTGAGGCCTCATAAAGGTCACCTCTTTCCATGTGGATTACCTTATTTTGCATATTACACAGTGAGCAGAGTAATTTACTTTCTGCTTGTCTATGATATAGGGATTGAACCCCATCCTGGGAGCTACAAACCCCTGACTTCAGAGTAAATCAGATCAGCGTGATCACAGAATCTGTCTTTTCATCTCAATGCGTCATGATCTCATCTGTAAAGTAGATATCACAGCGCCAGCAGAATTACAAGATATTTGCAAGGATTAACAGATTATGTTTACGTAGTATTTAGCAAGCATTGTGTCTAGTGGATAATAATAGAATAATTATTCAAAACATATACTGTACGATTTATTAAAGATAAGTATTTAATGCTATGGAAGTTATGCAGACAGATACAGTCGTAGGAAACTTAGGCCTGGAGAGGTGATTGCTTCTTTTCTTTTCCTTATTTTCTTGATTGGTCTCTCTTTTTTTGATTTTTTTAAGGGGTTCACAGTTGTTTTCAGATCACATTAATGTTTCTCAGTTTGCCAATTAGGTATTTGGTGCTAGCATCCACAGATGAGGCATACCATTCGTCATTTGTTTATGTGGGACTGTCCTGCTCTTTTACTGGTCTGTCTTACCTTTTAAACACTGTGACATTGCTTTCTGAATTTACTCTTTTTAACAGATCATATTACAAATATCTTCATTATCAGGTGGTATGAGACAAAAACATGACTCATGTTTTCCTTCTGAAGTTACCGTCTCTCTTCTAAAGTCTTTCCCTTTTTGTGGAATGCTTTATTTTGAACAGAGAAGCAACCTTGTCACTGCACTTTACATGCAATTTGGGAAAACAATTTATTGCTAATTGCCTCTGTTTTCTTGTCTCTAAAATAGGGATAATAATCCTTGCTGTATGATTTCTCCAGGCTATGCAGAAAATAAAAACATATGATATAGAGAAAAAGAGCATCACTATTTTATAAACAGCACATGAAAACATTTGAAGGCACTTCTTGGAAGTTGTAGAAACATCCTTTCAGGAAAGAAGTAACAGTGCTTCTTCAGTGTTCACTCTTGGGCAAGGATGGCTTTCTTCCTTACTGACACTCTCTCTCTTTCTGCCATATACTTTTTTTCAGATCTAGCCAGGTATTAAAAGTAGAACATTATATACTATGTGCTAGTTAAATTTAAAAATGTTGAATTAATTAAGTGCATTAATAAAGGCAGCTGTAGAAATGTAGAACTTAATTCAGGTGAAACTGGTGAGCATTGGCTACATCATATTTAATAGATTAATACTTTGCCAAGTTTGGTAGCCATCTGGTAATGCCATAGGAAGCTAGAATAGTCTTGTGATTTTTTTTTTCCTATTAGACTTTTTTTTAGACTAGAACCAATGGTTTCCATATAAGCTAATAATACATGCCATCTCTGTCTCTCAAGATTCAGTCCATTTAAATCCTGACTGAGAAATGGGTTTTGGTGTCCTATGTTTAATTGTACTGCTTTTTGCAATCTATTAGTAAAGTCAGTTTGCCCTTCTAGTACAGAGAAAACATTCACAGTATTGTTACTGCAAGGAGTTTTCATTTCACATAGTGGTAGGAGGTTTTTTGAAGTAGTTTCAAAAGTTTGTAAAGCATTAGTTTTTGATTGATTATATTTTTTCATTTCTTTCTTTTTGTCTTGTTACAAGCTCTCACTGTGTAGCCCAGTCTATCCTCAAATTCTTGCTTGACCTTGCTGTCTCAGCTGGGATTACAGGCATCCTCTACTATGCCTGACCTCGAGTTTTATTTTTTTTAATTATATGTCTGAATGTGCATATGTGTGTGAGTTGGTATACATGCATGCAGATGTCTGCAGGGGCCAAAGGAGAGCTTTGGATAGTCTGGAGCTCAAGTTAGGAGGAGATTGTGAGTCACAGAACATGAGTGGTAGGAGCTGAACTCGAGTCCTCTCTAAGCACAGAACTCCCTTTTAAATGGTGCTTCATTGCTCCAGCCTCTCTCCTGTTGTTTCATTGCTCCAGCTTCTCTCCTGTTGTTTAATTATTTTTATTTTGTGTGTCTGACTTTGTTGCCTGCATGTGTATAGGTGCACCTCTGCAGTGCCGGCAGAGGTCAGAGAAAGGCTGAACTGGAGTTACTGATGGTTGGAGTTACAGTTGTTACCTACCATGTGGGTGCTGGGAATCAAACCCGAATCCTCTACAAAAGCAGCCGTCTCTCCACCTACCCCTCAGGTTTTAAGCATGGTTCCTTGTCCCTCGTTTTCTTTAGGTTGTGTAGTCTATTTTGTTAGGGACCTGATGGTCTCCTAAAGCAGGAGTACTTTTGTGGAAATGTATACACTTTCATATAGCAATGTATACATTTAAAGTTTGGGGATATAATGGGTTCATATCACAACTAGGATCCTAAGCCACTCATCTGCAGAAAGATCAAAACACCTTCCAAGGGCATGAACACATGCCTAGATTTGTGGGCCTAAACACATTCTTGTAAATAACATATACTCACTTAAGAATTTAGTTGTAATTAAGCTGTAATGGTGTCCTTGCCTGTTTCCTACTAAATTTTGAAGTGGTTCTCCCTACAGAAAATTTCTCTACAGATTTTCAAGATAATTGGGAAAAGAAGATATCTTTCTTGCTTAAATTGTTTTGTTACAAATTATATACTTAATAGAGTGTTGCCAAGACCTGCAAATAAAAAATCTGGAACATAGAGTTAAATTCGAATTTTTAAAAAAAAAACATAACTTTATATTAGCATGATCAAAATGCCTTGTGTTCCATTATCTATCTGAAATTCAATTTTGTGTCTGCAGCCTTTCTGTTTGGCAGCTGTGACTAAATAGTATTTACCATAATAAAGATTTTTTGTTTGTTTTTGGAGACATAATAAAGTGTTTCCATATATTTTACCTAACTAAAGTACAAATGATAAAATATCAGAGGAAAATACACATAAATGATCTAATAATTAGTATAAAAATACTAGGAAATTGAAGAGAAATCTTTTTTCTAAATGTTAGGTTATTGTCAGACTATGAAAAGACAGTATTAAGCTATGAATGTTACTTTATATAATTCAACAGCTAGCAAAATACTGCAAAGGGACTGGAAGTAGTTTATAATACCATCATCATACACAAGGAGATTAAAGAATTGTTAATGTCAAGGCCACATTGTATGGTAGATTCTGTGGTATCTTAAGTGGTCTTCGCACTAATTCCTACACAATTTTTTGAACTTGTTAAGGAGTTTGATCCTCAGTTAATATTAATCCACTCTTGATTTACACATGATCTGGTGCTATTAGTTTAAAACTGTTTGTTTTGTAAATATCCATTTACCATAACAAGGCAAAGCTCTTGTATGTAACCTATGTAAGTTTGCCAGCACCTTGAGATACCAGATCCCTCCCTGTGCTCATGTAGTGCCTAACACACACTAGACATTTTCACATCCTGATTTCTCCCTTGCTCAACTTCCCTAGTGCACAGACCTTACCAACACTCAGCTTCACAGCTGTGCAGACTTTTCTACATTCTCATCCCCTCCTGCCTGGTACACCTGAGCTCAGATATGGAAGTTTTCAGGGTTACTCATGAAGTCTCACCAAACACGGCCAACTCATCTATGAGTTCACAACCAGTGAATCTCTTCTATAATGATGGGATTCACTATTTAAAATAACTCCATTTTTATATTGCATGGAGAAGAATAAACACATAAAGATTAAGGTGTTTTCAGAGTCACAGAATCACAAAGTTGGAACACAGGTTCTATCATAGTCCTTTTAGAGTTGAGTTCTTCCTCTGTAGAAGAGAATCATCACAATCATTAAATGATATTTTGTGATAAGAGGAAACATGACATTAAAATATTTAACTGAAATATTTAGAGCAGGTATTCAGAAGTATTTTTCGCTCTTTCCTACCATTTTGATGAAAGTGAAGAGGGCTATGAGAAACAAATGTTAGAACTGACTTTCACTAGGACTAAGAATACTAAATTTCCCCAACCCTGAGAAACTTCATTTGGGGTGGCTAACCCCATGGTTGGACAAGTGGGAGAGAGCACTGGCATGGAGCTGATGGCCCTGCTGTCAAACATGCAGCTGTGGGACTGATGGCCCCAAGGCCAAACACACAGCTAAGCAGCAGCTGGCTCCCATGACCACATGAGCTGAAGAGCCAGCTGGGGGGTTGATGGCCCCACAACCAAGCACAGACACAGTAACAGCCTGGGGATCAGGTGGTGCAAATCTGTTAAATCTGTTTATTTCCACATAGCCAGTAGCTTAAATAGGCAGCATGACATCACCTCGCAGTGGCTAATCCTAGACCTCCAGACTATCACAGGTCATCCCAACTCATGGGTGATATTCAGAAAAGGAGTGTACTATCATGCCAGCCGACTCCTGACTTCTGAGTGCTTGCTAGCTGAAAACAGGTGTGCCTTGCATTTTTGTTCCACCTTCTGTGCTAAGCAGGTTGGTAGCCTGCTAACCCTCAAGATACATCTGAATATAAGATAGCTATCATACAATTTCATCTTCTTGAACCTGAGCATACAGTCATGTGTCACTTAGCTGAAATCTATAATTATAAATTCATTGTTAGAGAACATCACTGTGTGAGCAATACAGAATGTGTTAATGCATGGATCAAACTATATAGTCTGCCTGAATGATTTTGATTTCCTTGGTTCTGGAGAAAGAGGTCAGCACACATAGACTGAGCATTAGCCAGTGTCAGGCTGTAAGAGTTTGAATTATCTGCTATGGTCTCAAAAAAGTTCCCTAACTTCTGTGACCACCCCTGTAGAGCTGTGTAGATCTAAAATGTTCCTAAAAAGTGACTTAACTTATAAACTTAGAACAGTGCCTGACTCATTATGAACAATCAGCAAATGACAACTACATCATTACAATTAATCATTATTTGTGAAAACTAAGTGAAGTATCATCCAATTTGACATACATGGTAAATGTGCATAATGCTCTTTATATAAAAATGAAAGAAAGAGGAAGGAAAGAAAGAACAGAATTAATTTCTTTCTTAGATGATTTCCTTCATTTTATTTTCAAAAGGCATCACTGTACTTTGACCAACTTGAAAAATGAATATATGTTCCTGATGTCACAGGTCTCACATTTGCTACACATATAACCTTATGTTAAAAGTTCATCTGTCTTAACACTTGTTTGAAATTCATCCATGTAGGGTGATGTGTTACCAATGAAGGCTGCGATTTTCCTGTAAGCATTTAGCTTTGATTCAGACACAGGTTATTATTGTCTGCCTAC
The DNA here is from genome assembly GCA_009823505.1 of Rhizomys pruinosus. NCBI lineage: Eukaryota > Metazoa > Chordata > Mammalia > Rodentia > Spalacidae > Rhizomys > Rhizomys pruinosus. The sequence goes on along the minus strand of VZQC01004283.1, from coordinate 3,749,336 downwards.
AATCTTTTCAGCATGCAGAGGATCATTTCTGATTGATTTCATCATGATTGTTGTAAAACTATCAGTTATTTATCATTCTCATCTTTCTAGTCAAGCAGTCAGGACACTAAAAGGTAGAAAATTAATGCAACTCTATAACAGATAGGCTTTCTTGAGACCCAATCCTCCCATCTTATGGGGAATCAAAAGTCCTTCCTCTCAAGAAAGGAAATCTTCTGTCAGTATTTGTCAATGAAAAAGGAAATCTCTCCCTGCAAGTTTATGTCATATGAGCATTAATATTCTTTATATGCCATCACTTCTAGCATTTCATTTTCCAAATGCATTTTTGAAAAACATGTAATATTATGGTCCATTACCAACCACTAATGGAGAATTTTATGACTAACTTGTACCAAAAAAAATGATTATTTGCTGTGTGAGAATAGATTTGCAAAACTAGATATGGTAGCATTTAAATGGCCACTTATTTTTAGTAGCAAACTGCCCTGACTGTGGCCTAAAACTTAGATTTCCATTTCATGGTGTCATTATCTCCAAGCCCAGATGGATGTCTCTTGCACTTAAAGAGCATAAGAGAAACCAATTTGATGGAAATAGGCTGCTTCTTATCATTAGGAAATTTAGAAATGGGAAAATAATGACTTGTATAATAAATGTATGGTCAGAAGCTGGGTTCATTCTCCAATGTAATTCTGGTCTTTCAGGAAGCAGGAAAGCAACACATATTTCCAATAGATGCTTTTTATTCATGAATGTGGCTACAATATCCAGTGGGTCAAACTGGGCAATGTGAGCTCTTTGCTTTATGATAAAACATTGTGAGGATTATTGCATAACTCATCCCTTTCCTTCAATCCATGAAAAATTTCTTTTTTGGGCATTTATTTATTTATTTATTTATTTATTTATTTATTTATTTTATTTCTGTATGTGTATGAATGTACTGTCTGCATGTAGGTTTGTGCACCCATGTTGTGCAATGCCACGGAGGTCAGAAGAGAGAGAGGGTGTCAGAAGAAGGTGTCCGATTCCCCTGGAACTGGAGTTCTCCTGGAATTCGAGTCTCAGCCACCATGTGGGTGCTGGGGATCAAACCCTGGTCCTCTGTAAGAGCAGTTGGCGTTCTTAACTGCTAGGCCATCTCTCCAGCCTGAAAAATTTCTTATAAGCATATTTGATACTACAGGTTTCTAGAAATAGTCAGGGATTTTATAATAACACCATTGTTGTTTCTATCTTTATTTTCATCTGCTATGCGAGATATGTGGATGCAATAAAGGGTTTTAAATTTTCTCTTTCTCTATTGATGTCACCGCAGTCTTTCAAATATTGCTGAGGGTAGCTGTGAAGTAAAGAATGACTCAATAACAGAATTTTTATGATGCTTATCATGTAAATGTTTGCTTGAAGAGATTTGTTTTAGTCTAGAGTACATGTCATGAGAAGAAGGTAATAGGCTGTGAAGAGTTTCCTTTTTTAAAATGTTAACTTCTATGATTTACTTATATTTAAATAAAACATAAGTGCTTATTTTATAGCTAATCCCCATGGAAAGCCCTTCCAAACTTTGTTTCCATATTGTTTAAAGTATAAATGATAGGATAAAGAAAACAATTGTTAGATAAAATAAAGGTTAATTGACCCACTTGAAGCAAGATAGCTAGCTCATGGCTGTACTAAGAATCAAGTCTAGAATCAAATCACACTATTTTTCACTACAACTTTAAAGGACTCAGCCTTTTAAGGTGATTGATCTCAAAATGGGCTGCACAATCTCTACTTGTTAGCATAAAATACCCTTCACATTATAGTGGTGTGTAAAACATACAGACACATAAATGTCAATATGATGTATAACATATGATTAACCACAGGTGGTATATCCTGACAGATATTCATTTAACTGCTAATTCCATATAAATATTCCACGGAGACTATTAATTTTACAGAAAGCCACTTGATACCAGTAATTAATGCAAAGAGAAAACTACCTGGTAAAATACATTTTACATTTTTAAAACTGATTTAGTAATATGTATATGCAGGATCCTTATTGTTTGATTTCCTCATCACAAAGATGACATTCTGCTATTTCTTTGGATAGAAAATATATTAAAACATATGAGTGATAACTATGATTAGTAAAGAGATATGGATTTTGGAAATATAGGTGCAAATAGAAAACTTTCTAAATGATTAAAGTTAAAGCATACTAACAAGCATTTTTCTGGGCAAATTGGAAACAGAACAGATAGGAAAGATTATACCTGAGGTATTATGATTATGGCATGATCCTTGGAAAGGGGCTGAGGTGAGAGAATTCATGAATCTCCCCGCATACACACTAACTACTTCAAGCTACTAGGGTTTCCCTCTAAAGTTTCACATTCAAGCTCCATTCTGAAAATATTTATCTGAGATATATCTGAATTCTCCAATATGCTCCTTGGCATCTGCTCTTGGCTGAACAGTTTTCACAGTATGGTTTGTGTACACAGCTATGTACCTTGCCTTCTTCCTACTAGACACTCAGGTTCATGAAGACAGGAGCTGTGCGTCTGATTATATAGCTGTACTTCACACAGTAAGTAATCAAACTTTACTGATTAAAATATCCTAAAGTTAATTGGACTGTATGGAATTCTTTGTAGCTTATACAGAGAAGATTTTCTTCAAGGATCCTTATGATTTTTTTTTTTAATCTCACCCAAGCGGGCCACAAGCAGAAACTCCAGCAAACTTAGGTCATACCACCCCCATGAACTGCACAGAGAGGAGGACCTAAAGCCCATCCGTTCCTCACTTACTCTTTCATTCACTAGATTTATGCTGAGAATTTTCTTGTGTAAGACATTATGTCAGAGCTGGGTATCCACAGATAAAAAGGCTAGGATCTCCAGAAGCTCTGCCTAGTCAGAGAGATAGACTATAAACAGTAATTATAACGAAGTGTGACAGAACAATGCATTCTTTGCTGTGTGGGATTTCTAAAGAAGGAATAAATGACTATGCATACCGAATTGCTCCATCTAATTTTAATATACTTTTAATGCATTGTTTAGTATGTAAGTACCTAATTCATAAAAAGGTAGGGAAAGGCCTATGCAAATTAATGAAAAAAAAAATAAAAAAAATATATATAAAAAAAAAAAAGTAAAAATTTATAAACAAAATAAAAATAAAATAAAAATCAAAAAAAAAAATATATAAAAAAAATAAAAAAAAAAAAATAAAAAAAAAAAAAAAAAAAAAAAAAAATAATAAAAATATATATAAAAAAAAAAAAAAAAAAAAAAAATCTCATAGGCACATTATAAGAATAGATGATGGAAACACTAGGGTAGGAGTACAGTATGGCATAAGGATGGCCTAGACTGAACCAGAAACTTACAAGACTATTCTGGAGAGCAGGTGGGTGCCTGACCTTTGAGTAGACATTCATCTGCTGATTAAAAAACACATTTTAGGGGCTGGAGAGATGGCCTACCGGTTGGGAGCACCGACCGCTCTTGCAGAGGACCCGGGTTCGATCCCCAGCACCCACATGGCGGCCGAGAACCGTCTGAAACTCCAATTCCAGGAGAACTCCAGTTCCAGGGGAATCCGACACCCTCTTCTGACCTCCGCGGCGTTGCATGACACGGGTGCACAGACTTGCATGCAGACAGTACATTCATACACATACATAAATAAATAAAATTAAAAAAAAAACTAATAAAAAAATTTAAAAAAACAACAACACATTTTAGGGGCTGGAGAGATGGCCTAGCGGTGACCGCTCTTACAGAGGACCCGGGTTCGATCCCCAGCACCCACATGGTGGCCGAGAGCCGTCTAAAACTCCAATTCCAGGAGAACACCTCCAGGGGAATCCGAGACCCTCTTCTGACCTCCCCCGCATTGTACAACACGGCATTGCACAGACCTGCATGCAGACAGTACATTCATACACATACATAAATAAATAAAATTAAAAAAAAAACAAAAAAACACATTTTATAGAAAAATTGGCTGACTGAATTACTGTATTTATTTCACTTGTCAAATTTTTTAATTAATTAATTAATTAAATTTTTTTTTTTTTTTTTTTTTTTTTTTTGAATGGGTTTCCTGTTTTCCCCAGCTGTCCTGGAACTCACATTTTTGACCAGGCTGGCCTTGAACTCACAAAGATCCGCCTGTCTCTGCCTCCCAAGTGCTAGGATTAAAGGCATGTGCCACCACACCCAGCTCTGATTTAATTTTTAAACATTTTAATTTATTTTTTATTTTACATATGTGAGTATATGTATGTATGTATATACATGCATCTGTGTGGTACAGTTCCCATGGAAGTCAGATAAGGCCACTGGATCCCTGGAATTGGAGTTACAGCAGTTGTAAGGGGTGGGTCCTGGGAACTGAACCTGAGTCCAAGCGGAAATTGTGACACTTAGTAATGAAAAATGAAAATGTTTTTACTGAATATTTTTGAAAAGTTAATAAACAGTACATGTCTATTTGCATATTTAAATAATTACCAATTACAAAAGCTGAAAGCAATGAATAGCTCATGAAGAATAGGCCATGGATATGTACCAAGATGGGAGGATTCCTATACTTAATATTTTTCATGATTTTTGTACTTTCCAGTTTAGTTTTTGGTTAGAGACATCATACATATGTATATTCTTTATATTGTGTGGCTTTTAACATAGTAATCAGTAACTTGTCTTAAATTTTGTTTTATAGGAAGTACTTTCAAAATAATATATAATATTATTTTTAATTATGTTCTCCCCTCTACACATGGAAAACACCATAGTTTATTCTGTCAAACTACAGCACTGTACCAGAAAACACAACTCTCTGAACTTCTCTGTTTTTCCTACTTTCCAAGCCTATGGGAACCTCTGCCTTACCCTCTTCTCTATAAAATCTGCTTTCTCAGATTGGCCAAGACTGAAATCATGTACTACTTGTTTTTCCCTGCCTGACTTATTTCATTCAACATAATGTCCTTCAGGTACATCTATCTTGCTGCAATGAAAGAATCTTATGCTTTTTTCATGACTTTCTTTCTAGTTAATCTGTGGATCTTCATGATGGGATGAGACAGCTTTTTCATAGTCACAGGGGCTCAGACAAGAGTCACCATCGAAACTTTATACTTCTGTGAAAAAAAAACAAGTAAACAAAGCAACAAGTGAAAAGATATAAATCAGAGATGGATAAAATGAAGGTCTGTTTTAAAGGCCTAATTGTAAAACCTAAAAGAAACGAGTAGCCAGTGATTAATACCTAAGGAGCTCACTGCTTGTTTGAAATCAGAGGAAAAACCAAACCAGTGAAAATGGGTAGAAGCCAATAAGGGGGGAAGTTGCCACTTTCCAGCAACTAAGGAATGTGCATCCAGCACATTCCAGGTCCACCTCCCTCGCAGGCTCTGGGGCTGCTAAACCCAGGGGCTATCCACCTCAGGCCAATAGTAAAAAAAAATTAGCAAGTGAAAAAAGACACTTTTCTGGGTTTTCCTTTGTATTCTATGCTAGTAACCCTTTCTCTTGTAAATAGGAGAAAGTCAGAGCATTTTTTGGTGGGGGTCTTTTTGACACAGGGTCTCCCTGTAGCCTCAGCTGTCCTGGAACTCACATTTTTGACCAGGCTGGCCTTGAACTCACAAAGATCCTCCTGCCTCTGCCTCCCGAGTGCTAGGATTAAAGGCCACCATGCCTGGCCAGAGCATTTTGAAAAATACTTAAATACCCAAAAGTTTCTGATAAAAGGGCAGTGGTAATAAATGTAGTGCACTAGAAATATCTAGGGTTTGCTAGCCAATTTTACTTCTAATCATTTTTAATTTTTTGGGCAAATTTGCTCTGATCACTCTTGTGCTACTCTGTCTAAGAATGTAGAAGAGCATGAGATGTTTTGTGTTAGATGGACATGAATCGAATCAGGAGAGAGAAAGCCTGTCCTTATAAATCACCCATTTGCTTCCTACAAATCAAGCATGTCAGACAGTCCTTTGCATCTTTTATAACCTGAAGAAATAAGTCAGCTAAGTGGGCAAATGTACTGTGTCTAGATTTGACAGATGCCTAGATATCTATGGATTCCCCTCCAAATGAGGGGGGAAGTTCTTTTGAGAATGAAGGAGACTTTCTAGGATCTTGTTGAGCTTAACTCAGAGGGTGAAGGAAGGTGCCAGAAGATCAGCAGCCAGAAAGGTGTAATCTTTACTAGGGCTCCTAATTTTTTAGTGGATCAGAATGAGCCAGTAGTGAGTCCACATGTTCTAAGGCATGCCCCCTAGGCTCAACCAAAGAATTGTTTATTCAGTCATGGCGTCACAAGTGTTCCGCAAACAGCTCTGGATCCACCAGGATCTTGACTCCCTAAGAGGATCTTTCTGCTGTCTCACCAGAACCCTAGAATTCCATTAAGTATGAACATGAATTTGGCCAACTAAAAATCAAGTCTCTCAACATCTCTAGCAACTTCTGCTTCTCATCCTTCCCAGCTGTAAATAGGCAATTTTTTAGGAATCTCATCAGGAAAGAAGCTCCTGGTTTTACCTTATCAAATTACAATCCCATCTAAGGTAACTCCAGAACTACCTTACATGTTCATTTATTAAAAGTGAGAGAAAAGACCAAAAACCAAAAAGTGAGAGAAAGGAAAAAAAATGCTTCTCAGTAACACTTTGAGATGTAATGAGAGTCACCAAATCTCAAAATCTAATACACTTAAGTAAGACTCTCCCACAGGAGCCCGTATCCACACTTGGATATGAGTTATTATTCCCAGACCACCCCTCACTTAATCTTCATACTCAGGTCTATGTTCAAGGTGTCTTCCAATAAACTAGGACTCTTCTCTGAGAAGCCCATGCTCATGTTTTCCAGAGTATATTAGTCTCCTGAGCGTCTTTCTTTTTATATAATAAACCTCAACTCTGTTTCCTACTATCTCATCTTGAGATTCTTTTTTGTGTGGAAGCCAAGAATTGAGTTAGAATCGCTGAAGGAATAAAGGACTGTTTCCAAATTCTGAGGACCAAGAGTAGACCAGCCCATCCTTCCATGTCAGCACTGCACACTATACCAAACATATTATGATAGAAAATTTTACAGATTGTTAAATAAAAATCAGTCTCTTATAACTAATGCTTCTGCTAATCACGGTGAAATTTACTAATTATCAAAACTGATTTTGATCTTTTTTATAAATCATATTTTTAAACTTTTTCCCTATATATTGATGCCTCCTGCAAAATCTCCATATTTCAACATGACAATATTCAACAAAGAACCTGTGCTGGATAGCTTTAGTGTCAACTTGACACACCTGGGTTGAGGGAGCCTCAATTGGAGAATCGGCTCCATTGGATTGGCCTGTGGCCACATCTGTGGAGTATTGTTTTGATTGTCCAGCAGTGTGGGAGGGCCCAGCCCACAATGAGTGATGCCACCCTGGGCAAGTTGTTGTGTACAGTATAAGAAGGCAGGCTGGGCATGAGCCAGGGGAGCAAGCCAGTGAACAGCATTCCTCCATGGCCTGTGCTTTAGCTTCTGCCTCCAGGTTCCTGCCCTGAGTTCCTGCCTTGGGATCCCTGAGTGATGAACTGTGACCCAAGAGATGTTAGCTGAATAAACCCTTTCCTCCCCAAGTTGGTGTCAGTCAGAGTGTTTTGTCACAGCAATGGAAGACAAACTACAACAGAAATTGGTACCAGAAGAGTGGGGTATTGCTGTGACAGACCTGACCTTGGTGTTTTCGGGAAGGATTGTGGAAGCATTTGGAACTTTGGGCTGAGAAGATCATTGAATGCCTAAAGATCATGGCTGTGGAACTTGGAACAGTTTTGCTGAAAGAGTTGTAGATGATGGAGGTCTGGCTTGTGAAGTTTCAAAGGGAAGCAGAGATCATCAGGACGATTTAATCTGTGAGTTCTGGTTAGCTGGGGCTGAAGAATCAACTGTAAGTAACAAGAGACCAGAACCCGAAGGGAAATCTTGTTGTACTGGGGCAATTGATGCTGGTTAGCTGGGACTGAAAAATCAGCTGTAAGTAACAAGAGACCAGCATAATTGTGGTGAAATCTTCTGGGAAGAATTTCTTCAGGGTCAGCACACAGAAGCTGTGATCCAGAAGAGGCCTGAGCCTCCATCTCAAGCCAGAAGCAGGACTTGGTAACGTGTAAGAGTCTCTTGTATGGTTCTGTTGTTGAAATTTGAGGGGGTCACAGAGAGCTGCCAAGGCTTGGCACTGTGAGAGGTCAGGAAAGGCCATTGGTGGAAGTGCACCTCAGTTGCAGTGAAGACCCCAGGATTGCAGGGGTCATGGAGAGAAGCTGAGGCTTTGCACCAGGAGAGGTCAGAAGAGACCATTGGTGACGTTGCTGCCTCAGTTTCAATGGCGACCCCAGCTTTTTGGACATGCCAGGACCATGGGACGACCACCAAGAACAGCAGCAGGTGTGGAATGGAGTCAGCCTAGGCCTGCGAGATGAGCTGTGGGTGCCACGGACGGCAGAGTCGGAGAGAGGGAGCCCAGAAGATCGTGAGTGAGTCCCAGGTGTCCAGCCTTGAGCTACTTGCTAGACTTAGGTTTTGTTTGAGTGTGCCTGATTCTTCCCTTTGAAATAAGACGGTACTTGTTTTGGATTTTACAGCAGCCACAATTAAGAGACTTTTAATAGATATGAACTTTCAAGTGTTTGGATATTTTAAGGACTGAGGAGTTTTTAAAGGTTGTATGTCTTAGGTTGTGATTATGTTAAAAATCGTACTTTGGGGATAAGAACGGAAAGGTGGTGGTTTAATAATGATTGTTTTGTGTGTAAAGTTGACAAGGGGTCAATTGTGCTGGATAGCTTTAGTGTCAACTTGACCACACCTGGTTTGAGGGAGCCTCAATTGGGGAATTGGCTCCACTGGATTGGCCTGTGGCCACATCTGTGGAGTATTGTCTTGATTGTCCAGCAGTGTGGAAGGGCCTGGCCCACAATGGGTGGTACCACCCTGGGCAGGTTGTTGTGTACTGTTATAAGGAGGCAGGCTGGGCATGAGCCAGGGGAGCAAGCCAGTAAACAGCATTCCTTCATGGCCTGTGCTTCAGCTACTGCCTCCAGGTTCCTGCCCTGAGTTCCTGCCTTGGGCTCCCTGAGTGATGAACTGTGACCCAGAAGATATAAGCTGAATAAACCCTTTCCTCCCCAAGTTGGTGTCAGTCAGAATGTTTTGTCACAGCAATGGAAGACAAACTACAACAGAACCTAAGTTTAAATTTAGTTAAATTACGATCAGTATTAGATTCAAGTGGCTATCTTGTGTTTAATAGCCCATCTTTTTTTTTCATTATTATATATTTAGGGAATATTGAAGATATGAGATTAAAGACTATACTTTCAGGGATTATTTATTTATTTACTTATTTTCTATGTGAATGAATGTACTGTCTGCATGCAGGTCTGTGCACCTGTGTCGTGCAATGCCGCGGAGGAGAGAAGAGGGTGTCAGATTACCCTGGAACTGGAGTTTTCCTGGAATTGGAGTTATAGACGGATCTCAGCTGCCACGTGGGTGTCGGGGATTGAACCCGGGTCCTCTGCAAGAGCAGTCAGCGCCCTTAACTGCTAGGCCATCTCTCCAGCCCCTAGGGATCATTTCTATAGTATTTACTGGAGAGGTTTCTGACTGTGTAGAGTACCAGAACCAGAGGAGGAGAGTAGCTTCCTCTCTGAGCATGAAGCCAGCTCTTGTGTTGCTTTGCTGCAACTGCCACTTGCCATTGATCGATTCGTTCTCTCTTTCAGGAGAGTAGAGAGAGTGAATGCAGTCTGAGTAGATGTTTAAATATCTATATATATACTATTATATATATATATATATATATATACATATATTATTTTTTTTTTTTTTTTTATTATTTTATATATATCATATATATATATATATATATATGAGTTTATCCCAGAACAAATCTTGACATATTTAATCTTCCAGGTTAAGTTTTGTGAATATAAACCAAGCTAACTGTAAAAATAAAAGCTTTTCTCAGTACTTTTTTATTTCAAGGTAACTTTTATGCTAATTCTAGCTAAGTCAGGCATTCCATTCAAGTTCAGCAGGTTAGTTTTATGGGTGAGACTGACAGAAGCAAACCTTACTCTAAGAGTATTATGTTTCTTTTTCAAATATTTTTAATTTTTTTTCTAATAAAATTAGTTTTTATTGATGCTTGTGCATTTCATACATTTTTTCCAATTCAGCTCGGTATTTCCCTTTCCTCCCCCCCCCCCCACACCCCCATCCGATCATGGCATTCTGCCATAACTGTCCTGATCTTTCTCTCAGTTTTTTTTTTTTTTCATTTTTAGCTATAGGTGATAATCCATGAGTACAAGAATCTTCATGCAAAACTTGCAGGCTGTTGTGCCCAAACACCTACAGCCCCCACCATCCCGTGGGGGGTGCAGGTTGTTTGTTCAATAAGTTGATCAAATGAGTGTCCAGACTGCATTGCTGTAGTTTACACCATTCACCCCATCGCAGCCCTTACATTCTACCACGCCCCCTCTTCCACAGGTTGTTCCTAGCTTAGAAAAGGGCACAGGTGATGAGAGGTAAAACAGTCCACTCTCTCTGGAGCTGTTGACTGGACTCTGGTTCAACTTCTGGTACTTTCCTTTCATGGGCTGACGTTTGTCCAGAATAACCTTTCGCTCCTACTAATGAAGAACAAGCAAATAGAGAATATACGGTATATTAAGTCAGCACTAATGTTATGGTAGGTTACTTTAGCCTAGACACATGTTTGGATATGTTAATCCATGAATGACAATTTTCCCCCCTGTTAAATATGAAGGGCCTTACTGGGCTTATAACATCTCCTCACTGTTAGAGGATGTAAGCCTTGTGGCCTCAGCCATGGGTTATTTCCCAAGGGGAGAGCCAATAGCCCTTAGATTTGGGATATACAGGCACATGGCTGCCTCTGCTGCACAGTATTTCCAGGCAGGTGAGGTGTAGCTGGTGCTGACGGTTGAGTCTTGCTTGACTCAGGAGCCATATTTGCTTTTTGGTTTAGTGGCCTTGGGTAACACTCTCTGCATTCCAAGGCCATCTGTACACTTGCATGTGTGTGGTCTCCATACATCCTCCCCTGTTAACGTCAGGCTTCGGAGAGGTGTCTTATTTGGCAGCAGGGTCTTATTCCTCTCCTGCCTGTATTCGCTCCATATTTCCAACTTCAGAGCGAAGGCCCTTTACCTTTTGTGGGGCCTTGGATTCCCTCTGGCCAACATCCACCCCTGGCCTCCCCTAGTAAACAATCCTTGTGATGTCAGAGCTCCTGTTTAATATATTTTGCCTGAGTGCTTATAGCCCTAGAATCTTAGTCATTAATTTGGTTCTGAACAGAGAGTAATCCCTTCCACAGTTCCATGTCTAGTAGTCAATTAAAGAAAGCATTTTACGTTTTATAAGAGATTACCTCTAAATAGTTGTCTCCAATTTTCAGTTGGGGACGACCCTCATTATCTGTCATATTTCTCCTTGTCTTATGGGGGGAAAAGGCAAGAAAGTCTCTCATATCAGAAACTTTGTGGCAACTAGAAAGTAAGTTTCATTAGGACTCCTTATAACTAGTTTTGTACATGTAGGATCCACAGAGGGGTTCGATGTTTACGGCAAACTGAGGCTTTCTTCTTTGAATGTTCAGACGGGTCAGCCTTTCTGTTGCCACTTTTTGGTACATCCTACTGAATGAAACCGTATCTTTTCTTTCTCAGCCGTTTAAGTTGGTGACATTTTGCCTGTTGGAACAAACAAATCTTTTCCCATAGTTAGTTTTAAGATTTGAATTGCAAGGGTTTTGATGAAAAGGTTCTGTTTTCTGATCCCCCCCCCCTTTTTTTTAGCATATGAGTCTCCAGAAGACAGTTGTATTATACATGACTATAGGGTGGAGTCAAGGCACAGATTTCATCAAATTCACCCATGTTGTTTTGGGTGACTATATATGATTAACTTGGGAAGCAAACTTAATTTTTACGTTAATTTTTTTATGTGTATGAGTGTACTGCCTGCATCCATGTAAGTGCACCTGTGTTGTGCAAATGCCTGTGGAGGTCAGAAGATATCCCCTGGAAGGAGAGTTACAGATGGTTGTTCCCTGCCATGTGGCTGCTGGGATTTGGATCCCAGACCACTGCAAGTGCAGTCAGTGCTCTAAACAGCTGAACCACCTCTAGCCCAAGAGTGATGTTCCTACAAGGCTCTCTGCTCTGTATATAATGTATGTCTCTGCTATTACTTGGGCCATGGTTTCCTAAAACTAAAGGAATTTTTTCAGGGTTCTTTTATTTCTTGTTTGCATATAATTAAAACTCTTGCCAATTGTGAAGTTTTTAACAAATTAACTCAAGTAGTCACATACAGAAAATATAATTTTTCTGAAAGACTTCCAGTGAGAATGTACTCATTTCTATTGTCCAGTGGAGAAGTGTACAGTTACAAAAAGATCCATTTGCAAAATTATGGATAACATTTTGCTACTGAGACTTGTTAGCCTAAGTGTCCTACTTGTCACTTGAGACAAAATATTGCCTGCCTTTCATACTTACAATTTTCTATTTCATGTAGTGATAAGTTTCTGGGTGGGGAGACATCAGTTTATAAAAATAATATAAATGGGCCAGGCATGGTAGTGCACGCCTTTAATCCCAGCACTTGGGAAGCAGAGGCAGGTGGATCTCAGTGAGTTCAAGGTCAGCCTGGTCTACAGAGTGAGTTCCAGGTCAGTTGGAACTAAAGGGAGACCCTGTCTCAAAAATACCCCCCAAAAAATAAAAATGATATAAATGGAAGTGATGAACTGATAAGTGTAATTCAGTAATTCTAAATACTATAATTAAATTCAACTACTGTAAGTATTCGAAATTGTAAATTATTAAGTAGGTATAAAATGACAAATAACATAAACCTCAAGCAAACATTGGAGCTGTGCTTTTGAAAATTACACAAATATTTAGGACAAATTGAAGTTATACATAGACATTAGGTACCAAACTTTATTCTGTACTATCAGACCACATGTTTATGAACAAACATTTTTTAGCCCAAAATGACTATATATATATATATATATATATATATATTTGAACTTTTAGTCCTTCAAATTGAGTTTTGCTTTTTATGAGATCCAGTTAAATCACTGTATTAGGTTCCTACCAATGAACATTTTATTTTAAAAAGTTCTTAGAGGGACTACAGACAAATAGGTTTCTAGGGTCAGGCTTTCAGTTTTAGATTCTATGCTTTTTGGTCATGTAACAATGCGTTCTAACTCCACAGAGGTCTTTTGCTATTTGCCACTCCCTCCCACTCCCCCCACCAAAAGAGAAGAAAAGTCTAATTTTCTTTTTTATTCCTTTTTTTTCTCTTTTATTTTTTTCTTCTAATTTTCTTTTTTTAAGGGAAGCTTTTGGAAATAAAGCAAAGAATTTAAATGTAAAATAAATCCTACCTAGTCTCTGCTAGAATAGCTAATTGCTTTTGTAAAATTAACATTAAGATTTAAGATATTATCATGTAGGGTATTATAAAGCAGTCCATTAAAATTTTATAAAAATAGCAAATTATATTCCAAATACCTTAAAGCAAGTTTAGTTTACTGTGCTCTAAAATATTTGATTTGTTGTAATTAATAAAATACTTTCATATTTTGCAGAAATTCCACCTCTTTGCTGATTAGGTGGTTTAGGCAGAGATCACCTAGTCAAACTTTAGCATACCTGTGGCTCTCATTTTGTCACTGTCATCAATGACATCATATACCAATGTCTGAAGCAATTCCTGAAAAAAGAGTCATAGTATTTTCAACATGACATACGAAAATTTGTCTTTGGGAACAAAAAGAAATTTCTTTACATGTTTCATGGATCTTTTGCCTCCATGTTCAACTTAGATTTATTTTTCTTCCTTTTTATCTAATTGAATGAAAGAAGAGCTTCAGGCTCTGCACAATACAGAAGAAAATTTCAGAGTATCAAACTTCTTTCCCTTGGATACTTGAGCCACACATATGTATGTATGGCAAACTTTACAATCAGTTCTGTATATATAAATAAGTATCTGTATAAGCACACACACATACACACATACATATATACGTATAATTTTTTGTTTTCCAGTTTTATAAAAAGATGTGTCTGTTTGGTAATATGTTTTCAGCACCCAGAGTCCTAATACATAGATCAAATTAAGTGTGTGGATCCTGTATATTACTGAAAGAAAAGTAAGTAGAAGTTTTTTAAAGTTTTTTTTTATTAATTTTATTTCTGTATGTGTATGAATATACTGTCTGCATGCAAGTTTGTGCACCCTTGTCGTGCAATGCCGAGGAGGTCAGAAGAGGGTGTCGGATTCCCCTGGAACTGGAGTTCTCCCGGAATTGGAGTTTCAGACGGTTCTTAGCCGCCATGTGGGTACTGGGGATCGAACCCTGGTCCTCTGTAAGAGCTGTCGGCACTCTTAACCGCTAGGCCATCTCTCCAGCCCCTTTTTAAAGTTTTTTAAAGAGTGTATTGTTTTATGGCACAGTCTTATAAACATGATACCACCACCATCTTATGGAATATACAAAATACCCATCTCTTGTGCCAAATAAACATTCTACAATTAGTGCTTCACAGTATGTACTGTGAACTTTTCCTAGTCTGTGTTTATCCATCCTGAGGCTGCCTTTAATGCCTCAAAAACCATTGCCTGTATATATTCTCTTTCTGCTGGATCTGCAGTAAAGATTGATTACAGACACATTTCCTATTTGAAACTGTCTAACATGCTTAACTGAGGGTAAGCGAATACAATGGAAAAGCAATAAAATCTTTAGGATGTAATAAATTGTGCTTAAGGAGCTGGAGAGATGGCTCAGCAGTTAAGAGCACTGGCTATATTTGTGGAGGACCTAGGTTCAATTCCCAGCACCCACATGGCAGCTAACAACCTTTCTATAACTCCAATCACAGGGGATCAGACACCCTCCTCTAATCTCCTTGGGCATTGGTTAACTTGTGTGCACTTACACATATGCAGGCAATACATTCATACGCATAAAATAAAAATAATAAATAAAATACTTAACTAATTGTGCTTACAAAATATGATGGATAGTGAGGGCTACCAGAATATATTAGCAGAATAAATTATTTGTATTTGGACATATACTACTTGATTTCTATAATTATTATGATTCATCTTTTGTAAAAGGATATATTTCCCTTGCATTTTTTAAATTTTTTAAATTTATTTATGTGTATGAATGTACTGTCTGCATGTAGGTCTGTGTACCCATGTCGTGCAGTGCCGCAGATGTCAGAAGAGCATCTCGGATTCCCCTGGAACTGGAGTTCTCCTGGAACTGGAGTTACAGATAGTTCTTAGCTGCCATGTGGGTTCTGGGGATCAAACCTGGGTCCTCTGCAAGAGCAGTGGGTGCTCTTAACTGCTAGGCTATCTCTCCAGCCCATTCCCTTGCATTTTATAAACTAATCTAATTCATAATGTTCATAACTTGCATTTTCCTTTGTTAGAGTTAAATATGGTAGGATATGCCTATATAGACCATATATATAATGGTTTTTTGATATCAAGTTTTTTAATCTGTTTACTTATACTACAGTATATATTCCAAATATGAGTCTACCCTCTCTCTGATGCTCTCCAGTCATGGACAATCTAGTCTCTTGCATTTAAGTATTAAGGTAGAATTGGCAAACAAATAGGCCAGTAAGTTTACATCATGTAGTGTTTCTTACAACTTTGTTGAGTTCACACTTGGTACCAGCACAGCTGAAATGATGCTTTTTCCAATTACAAGTAGCTGGCCTTCCTCTTGATGCATATTTTACCTTCATCATCACTACCATTCTTTCCTATTTATTATTTTCAGCAGAAAGGAGAAGAAAGTGTCTTGTAATATGAGCCTCCTCACATTTCTATTCTGCGATGCACATATTACTTAACCTGACCTTTACTGTCATCCATTCTTCTATAAAAGTTTTAAAACTAATTGAACTTTTCCTACTATGTTTTCAGATATAAATTAGTTCTTATTTCAAATATGGCTAGTCATCTTCTTTAAGTACTTATCGTAAGAACCAAGCCATGTCCTCTGATCACCAGACTTCAAGACAAAATAATTCTCTGTACAGATCGGAGACATGCTTATTGTGTCCTAAAGCTCCAACATGTCCTAAAGCTACAATGTGACACTGAGTTATCCATGTAAATCTTCCTTGTTCAAGCTCTCCTTCTCTAGGATTGTTTTATTCTTTCTATCGAAGATGAATTTTTATTTTACTAGAAAATGTGTAGTCAATTTTTCATTCATAAAGAGAAAAATTCTGGGGCTGGAGAGATGGCCTAGTGGTTGAGAGCTCCGACTGCTCTTGCAGAGGACCTGGGTTCGATCCCCAGCACCCACATGGCGGATGAAAACTGTCTTTAACTCCAATTCCAGGGGAGTCAGACACCGTCTTCTGAACTCTGCGGCATTGCACAACATGGGTACACAGACCTACATGCAGACAGTACATTCATACACATACAAACATAAATAAAATTTTTAAAAAAAGAGAAAAATTCTGGGTATATTATTGTTTGAGAATAAACCCCAGTATATTGGTTAAAAAATAAAGGCTCTGATAAATAGGATCAACATATTAACAAAACTCCATATAAATTATAATTTCTAAACTTCAATCAAAGACAACTAGGATATTTTATAAAGTAATTGCTAAAATATCAAAGGAAAAAGAGGATGTGACCAAATTGCCAATAATGGAGAATAATTTACATGTGTGATTAAAAGCCAATAAGGGGACAGATACTGCAGAGAAAAAGGTAGCAAAAAGGAAGGCACCTGTGGCTTCTTTTGTGCTAAATCACCTGCCCGTCTGTTTACACTGACCTGGCCTTCCACAGGATTTGCATGTGCATTAGCAAGCCTGTGACACCTTGGGATCAAAGGCATTGACAAGTACTCCTGATGTTATGGAACTTGAGCCACAGGTCTGAAACCAGGTCCTGAGATATGATGTCACTCTGGATATAAAAACAGAATGCTGTGGATAAAAAGACAGGGAAGCCCCATGAAGCTTGTGTAGTAGTGACCAGTGGGTTGGATGGTGGTCAATCAGGCCACCAACTTAGGAAGCTGGTGCAGGGCTGGAAGGAGACCTATCAGGTCACCAGCTGTCATGTGTGGTTAGAGCCTGGGCAGGAATTAGACTGTAGAGTGCCAATCAGGCAGCAGCCTAGGAATTAGACTGTAGAGTACTAGTCAGGCAGCAGTCTGGCATTACGCTGTAGAGTGCCAATCAGGCAGCAGTCTGGAGGATCTGGAAGTGCCAATAGGGCATCGCCTGATGTAGATGTTAGAAAAGTGGGCAGTGGAAAGGTTGTCAGCCTTTGGCCCCATGGTTTAGGACAGCTGTCTTGTGTCTTCCCTTTTCCCTGTAATCCAGTAGATGGGGTTCAAGCATCCACCTCTACATGTGGTGGAGTGACACCACAAAATACAGTAGTATATGTTGCCAACCGTTCCTGGTTGCCTGCTACCGGCTAGCTCTCCTCGGGGGGTCGTGGATTTCTGCAGAGTCCTCTTGGCAGGAAAAACACAGTGAAGATTGAACGGCATGTAGAAATGAAAAACTAAGGGAAGTTTTCCAGATCTACAGCAACTTTATTGAACAGGGGCAGTGAATATATAGTGGTCTTTGGGAGAGGGCAGAACAAAGGATTTGGCAAAGCTTTACAATTACATAGGTAGGTAAAAAAGTCAAGATTTACACATTAACTAAAAAGCTCAGAGCACTCAGAGCAGGAAACTAAAACATCACAAAGTTTGGTTAGGAAATAAACTTTCTTTGAAGTAAAATGTAGAAAACTTAAGACAACCTTTACTGAGGAAATAACATCTAAGAAGACAAGTCATAATTGAAAAGTTATAGCTCACAGAGTAATAACTACAAAGATCTTTAGCAGCAGATATTGGTCCTATGTCTCCATTCTGAGGCTAGAGTAAATACATCCTAAAGTTAATAGTTGCTTTTAAGTTTTTATTGAAGTAAAAACCTTATTCCTATAGTATCCTAAGTTAGCTATTAGTTTTCTAACTCTGACTGCTAATCTAAGGTTTAAATTTTTACTGAGAACCAAGAGCTGTCCCACTGTTTGCTCCAAACAAAAAGCTTTGTTTTTTGTCAGATAAGTGGCTGGTGTAAGGAGACTTAGTCTCTGGCTTGCTTTACTGGGGAGTGTTAGAATCCAGGCTTTAACAAGAGGAATGTCTTATCTACCTCTTTGTCTGGGACCAGAGGAAAAAGGAATTCTTTTATTTTTAGGTTTGAGGGGAAATTTTTATTTTAACCTTAATGTAGAGATGTCTTTTCATCATACATTTTTACCACTGGAATCTGTTTTCTTTAAGGACATTCATGTAAGGCAAGAACATTACTGTCATGCAATTATTTTGTTTTCTTGATCTGAAGCAAGTTTTAACCTTGCCATATACATTAACAGCCTACATTACATTGTTTGTTAAGGAGAAAGGTCTGATTTTTACTTTGGATCTGCAGAAAATTCTTGCTGCCAGGAAAAAGCCCTGTGCCCAAGAGAGGCATTTTGATTGCCAGTTCTTGACACATTCAAAAGGTTTATTTTGTATCTATAAGCTGGCTTTAAGAAAAGATCTTTATGTGCTCAGTGTTATGCTAAGTCCAACACCAGAAAAACGTAATATCCTAGGAAAGCATCTCAATCTCGGGGTGATCTTAGCCGGGTATTCTGCCAGGGACCTCCAGGGGGTCCAGTCCCGCAGGGCACATCTCCCCCGCCTGTTTTGAATATGATTTCTCATGTTACTTTACACAAGCGACACTGGAGTGGGTGTGGCAGATGCGCAGGTGGATGCCGCAAGTATACACCTGGTACTACTTGAAATTCTAGCACTTAAGAAGCTGAGGCAGGAAGATTGACTTTGACTTCAGCCTGCTTCAAATAGAGAGACTCCAGCAAACCAATAAAATAGAAAATCCAAAGGAAGTGATGAGAATGGCAGCTAAAAGCTTCCTGAGCACAGGTAAGGGTGTACCTAACTGAGTGTAGTTGAGATAGAAGCCTCTCCTGAAGGCAGATTGAGTATGCACATAACTGAGAATTCACAACAGAAGGATGATTTTCATTATTTCAGCATATTGGCCCCACAGATGAGCAATAAGGAAGCTGTTCAGTGAATTCTAAGAATATCAGCTGCTGAGAGTGAGGGTTGTGATTGGATATCTGAACCTCCTGTGTTATTTTCTAAAGGTCTTCAGAACATCATTTTTATAATTACCATGCTTCATTGTTAGTTTTCCTAAAAGAACAGACTTTTCTTTCTCATCTACATGTATGTAAACAGAGTATCTGACAAAGTCTGTACTGTCTAAGAAAATTTATAGAATTTATTTAAACATTTAACCAGTCTTTGTCAAGGTAAACAATTCCAGGTAAAGGAACACAAACTCCCAAAAGTGTGTTTGAAGTTTATGAAAAACTCTAAAGTATTTGCATTGTAAAGAATTATACGACACCTTAGGAAGCTGTCCTAAAATTAGACGTGTCCAATACAACCCCCGTGTTCAGGCTTTCTACTTCTGTGATTCATTCAATATAGCATCTTTTGAGAAAATGGATTTTGATTGTAAAGAGTGAATGAATGAACTTTTTTTCCCCTATGTGTATGAATGTACTGTCTGCATGTAGGTTTGTGCACCTGTGTCGTGCAATGCTGCGGAGGTCAGAAGAGGATGTCGGATTCCCCTGTAACTGGAGTTCTCCTGGAATTGGAGTTACAGACAGTTCTCAGCTGCCATGTGGATGCTGGGGATTGAACCCAGGTCCTCTGCAAGAGCAGTTGGCACTCTTAACCGCTAGGCTATCTCTCCAGCCCAAACATTTTTTTTTTATTAAATAAGCTCTTCATTCAGTTACTGCTGTTCCTTTGTTATAATATATGCTTCTAATTCCTTCAGTACCCACGTTTTCTTCTAGGAGAAAGAAGCTTTAGTGAAACCCTTTTATTCCTACATGATGTGATATATCTATTTGATTTTTTCTTATGCATATTAGCAATCTTTTGTGGAGTGTTGTCTAAGATATTGGTAAGAAAAAAAATTCCCAAATATCCTCAAATCTACCCAAATAGAGTGAAGGCTACTGAGAAGTAGACATACACTTGCTATTTCCTTACACGCTTATTGAATTTTTGTACATAAGAAATGAAGGGGGCAAGATTTCTTAAAAATGTTCAAATTATATGGGCATGTACTCTTGACTTCACATTTGCAAAAATTATAAAGCTGAGATCTGGATAAATCACTGGAGCTAAAACTGAGGCTCTTCAAAACTGGTTGATATAATTTGTGAGAACACATCTGAAGGATCTCTTCCTGCTTCAAAAGAAATTCCCCATTACTAGTGTCCAGGGGAGTAAGAACTCAGTGCATGAGAGAAACCAGTGGAAGAACTCATGAATCATCTATTTTCCTAAAGTGTTCATTTATCCCATCCTTCTTCCCTTGTTTCTTAGGAAATGTATGCAAGTTATTTTAAAAATTAATACAAGGTTACCTTTTCAACAGAGTCAAAAATATATTTCATAGACTTTAAAATTGTCACTTTTTTGGAAGAATATATAACTGGATATGATATTAGTACACTGTGAAATTTTATTTGTCTGATTTTTCAATTCAAAATAGCTCTTCCCTCATGTGCTGGAAATACTTCTAGCTTCCCCTCTATTTCTTTTTCCCCTAGGGTGCTAACAGGCATTCATTTATGGGAGAAACTCAGATTATATCTTTTACTGTTGGATCTCTTTTATATGTTCAAAATTCCACAACTCTGTCGCTCATGTATTCTGGATGCATAAAACAGAGTTTAAGAAATACAACTAAATTCCTTTGCATTTTTCCCCATTCAAGAAAATTTGCTTTAAAAGCCCCAGGTAAAATGTTTCCTAGAATTATTATTTTATAACTATGGAGCTTATTTTGTTTCCAAGGGCCTAGAATGTAAAATTGGCATTCTGTTCTAGTGTGTATCTTAATTCTTGAAAAGATGAACCCATTACCTTGAAGGATTAAACATTTTTTGAGAACTTACTCAATGAACATAACAGAGACAAAATTAGAACTCAGATTTGCTAATTTCAGTGTTTTCTTTCAACGACTCAAATTAGAAGCATTTTATACTTTCAAATTTAATTTAGACCTCTGAAAAATACTTGCCCACAATATATTTGTATTTTTTTCTGCATCTAGTCTTTGCTTTCAAAAAACCTAAAAGCACTGTTAGAAATATGAAAGAAAGAGAAGTGCTAATAGAAGCTCTTGAGGTGATAGATCTGGTTTCAACACAATACCCCTAGAGAGCCTGGCAGAGACATGATGTTTCACCCCCTCACTATGTTATGCTGGAGTAGATAGTATGTGGCTAAATGATTTACTTTATGATGTAGCTTGTGAGGATCACATTGAGGCAAATGAAATGTTTTGTTAATATAACTTTTGAACACTAAAGTACTCAGTAGCTTGTCCCTTGAAGCATCTGGGCAAAGAAAAATCTTGACATTAGGTGGATTTTATGTCATAATAGATAATGAGATCAGAAAGAGATGAGCCACAAAATCAGCACTGACTCAATGGAAAAATGAATAATGAATCAAGCAAAGGTTCCAATGGAGTGCTGTTAGATATGATACATTGTAAAATACAAATTAAAGGACATGTCTGTGTTTAGGCCTCCAATTATTGAGGTAAGCCCAAACTACTGAATTGTTTTAAGTCATCATTACATTCTTATGCACTGTTACAGGAGAAAAATTAAATGAATGAATGGGACACAGGGAAACAGGTAGTCAGTATAAAAATCTCCAGGCATTGGAAATGGTTAAGAAAATTATGATACATTCCAAACATGACATTTTTTAGTGTTACTTACTGTACAGCAGAGGTGTATGATAAAAGAAGAAAATGACTTGGGAATTCAAACACACTCCCGTCTGTGTCTTCTATGTCACAAGTACAAAGAGACTCCTGGAATCATCTAAACCCCTCTAGATTCTTTGGAAGATTTTCCCTGACATAATATAAAATGGGGTGTCTTTTAATGTGAACCACATCCACCATTTTGTTCTCCAAGACCAGTTTAGTTTGCAGCAGTAGTCTGACAAACACAATAAAGTGGTGAAGGTTGAAATCGAACAGACCACATTCAGAGGGATCACATGTGAGGCGTTCCCTAATTTCTCCAAAGCTCAGATTCTTTGTCAATAGTTTGCAATAAGCAAAGCACTTACCTAATGAGGTCATTGTGATTATAAGATGGTACTAAATATATTAACGCTGAACCAAACAGAATTTGGGTTCAAAGAAATGAGAAATTTTGGCATTATTATTGTTGTAAGTCATCATTCAAATTTAAACTATCCCTAAAATATTTTCTCATTCATATTCCTAAATTATTAATTCCTTATTCCACCTTAAGCACACCATATCACAAAGCCTCAGTCAAATTGCTTGGTTATTTTTCCTAGCATAGCCCTTGCATAAACTATGTTTTGGTTTTCATTTTGATTCTTCTAACCTGATGTGAATCTCTCACCTTTGAGCTTTTCCTCTTGCTCAGGACACATTAGAAATCTTTTCACCCTCCTCTTCCTTTTCCTTTATAAAAGTCCTTGTCCTTAACACTCAGTTCAATTGGATCTCCTGCTAGCCTTCCCCTAGAGCACTCAACGTGCATAGACAGCTTTCCTGAGTTCTCACTGAATGTTGCATTGCATAAAACGATTCACAATTTCCATGTTGCCACAATTTTGTCTTTTTTTGATTCTTCCACTACGTGTTTATCTTTTTTCGATCAATAAGGATCTCTCCTTTCATTTTAGTAATTATGTAACAACTTAGACTGTCACATACATATATACATATATATGATAAGTTATATAAAAGAGTGATTAAAAGAGCAAGTTGTAACTCTTTTTGACAGATATGTGCCACCTGAAGGACCCAACTGAGTGTGATCTCTTTTCTAGGTTTCTAAATGTTGAATTTTCACTTATATAAGCTTCTAAAATGGCAAAATGTATTGGGATATTTGAAGCAAAAATCTGTTTTCTACCTCTTCATTTTAAATAATATAGATTAGGACATTATGTTTGCAATTACATGGGAATAGTTTTATTCTTTATGGGTTATTTTATGAATGTTGAATGTTATGTAGTTTACAAGCTCTTCTCACTGCTTACAACAGTGCCTAGAATAGTTTTGTAAAATTTTACTATAATAGAAATGCAATGATTGTCATAATACTCTTGAAAGTCTTAGGATGCTGTACAAAGAAAATGTACTCTAGAAATTTACAATACAGTGTTTCATAATTCTTTAAGGAAGTAATTTTAATTAATTAAAATTGTTAAGCTACTAAAATGATAAGATTGAAGGAAAGAAAAGATGAAAACTTGACATATATATATACATACATATATATATATATATGTATATATATACATATATATATGTATATATATATAAGAATATCAATACTAAAAATAATTAAATATTACATAAAGGAACAATATTATAAATCAATATAATAGCAATATTATATTATATATATGAATGTATGATATATATATTATATTAATATATAGATATACATATATAATATAATTATATATTCATAGCAGACTACCTTTGTAAAGTAAGTCTCCAACATTTAGTTGACTAAAATATTTTTTTTTACACTGCACATGCTGGACTTGTAGATTCTGTAATTTTATTAGTTGCTACCTAATATTAATTAACCTTAAAGAATATTCCTCTTGCAGATTCTTGATTTCCTCATATATTTACAGCTCAGTGGTCCACTTTTTTCAAGAAATTATCCATGATCAAAATGATCATATAGTACAAAATTTTGAATATGTATATATACATATATATTAGTAATGTCATAGATCTAATAATAAAACAGTTTGTAATGTTTTTTCTTCAAAAGATATCTACACCAAGCATTAATCGTAAATCTTGGCTATGGAGAGAACTTGAACTTGACTTATACCATGTCATAAAGCTAAGTCTTAAAATGATTGCCATAATCCATCATCTCTTGACTGGGCTAATGTCTGCAATAAAGCAGCTATCAACAAATGACAAGTTTTTATCTATTGTATCTCAAAGATTAATTCCCTTAGATTTAGTTCCATGTAATACTTCATAGGGAGTGAATATCATTAATAATTCATTCAGTAGAAAAATGGCTTGACTCCATGTAGTTTGGCAAAGAAAAGTCATCAAGTTTTAAACCTATTTAAAGGGTGCGCACCTGTGGTAGACTTGAAATATTTTTGTACTCTACATAGCAACTATAGACTCAAGGAAATTCATCAGTTAATTTTAAGTGCAGCCCAGATGAAACTCATTCAGTAAGGAGTGGAGAAGAAATGGCGGCACAAATTATAATTACATATATAATTATATATATATATATATAAATAATATGAATATATAGGTTCATACATGTATGAACCTATATATATTCATATTCTTTTACATAGAAAACAGGGTAGGTCATTTATAACTCTAACTCGGAAGCATTGTTGGATTTAGGATGATTCTAGAATATGTGCTAAGAACTTATTGCTGCTGTTCCTCCCCTTGCTGGTTCCCAACCCCCACCTGGTGGTATTCCCCTGTGTTCCTATTTACATAACAAAATTCAGTATCTCCTTTCTCAAAGGTTTATTTTTACTGTGTTCTACTTTCCCAAGTTCTAAACCACTTTTGTGCACATAAAACTCTTCTTTTCCCCATGGATAGTCATAGAGGATTATGAGAAAATATGCTTAATAAACAAGAATATTAATAAAATGCTGCCTTGATGATGATAAAAATATTGGAGCCAGCCTCATGTGTTCCTTTAATTTCAGTACTCTACAGGCAGCAGGAGGCAGATCACCATGAGATTGAGGCTAACTTGGTCTACATATTGACTTCCAGGACAGCTGGAGCTACAGAATGAGAACCTGTCTCAAAAAAAGAGAAAAATTGTTGGGATTAACCAAATATAAATATTTAGTTTACTTTAATGGTAATTTTATTTAAATACATACTAAAAATTTATATTATGATAGTCCTAAAACCTAGCCAACAAATTAAAACTGTTATTGTAAAAGTTTGTATATAAGTAATGATTTGGAATATTAATAAAATGTTACATTTTTCTCATACCGAGTCAAACTAATCTTAATTAATGTAATATGTTCACAAAGAGACATGGTATTTACCAATTTTGAACCATCTTCCCTTACTATACCTGCTCAAAACAGGATGATGTATTAAGGCGGCATCTTCTAGAGGAGTGAAGGCAGGCATATATTTTGTGCATTATGAGCTCAGGATATGCCAGTTTTCTGTAAAGTTTTCATGCTGTGTTTTCATGGATTATTCAGTAACTTTAAGTACAGAGAAAATATTAGGAAATAAAACTGGAACTTGTATACAATAGTTTGTTGTTAGCTGAGCAAATGACAAGATCCTTCTACTAGGAAGGCACACAGGACATCGTCCTCCAGGAAGAATCCATCCATGCACTCACCTTACTTTATTCAGCTGAGATGGTCATGGGAAGTTTTCTGCTTGTTTGGATTTTTTATTAATTTTTAAATCATTTTTAGATGTTTCCAAGTTTATGTGTGTATGTATGTAAGTGTACCTGTCTCATGCAATGTGTGGAAGCCAGAAGAAGGTGCTGGATCCCCTGGAAACAGAGTATGGATGGTTGTTAACCATCATGTGGGTGCTGGGAATTCTTTTGGATATTTATAAACAGGAATTTGTAGAACAGCTTCAACTACCATTGCTGGTTTTGGTCATATAATATAAATTTTTTTCAATATTTTTACTCTTGCGAATATGTTATTAATTTACATAAATATACAGGTGACTATAAGATACAGATGTTCTAGCAATATCAGACATTTGACTGAATGTCATAGTCATTGAAATACTTTAAGATCATTGAATACATGTGAATTAAAATGATTAAAATGTAGATAAACAACACCCCCAAAAATTATTCACTTGAGTTTACTTATAAAGAACACTTCATTATAACAGTGGAGAACCAAGTGTGGGTACTACCTAATTTTACTTTTATTTGAAAACTAATAAAATTAATTGATTGATTTTATAGCCCAAATTCATTACATTAAATTATACACTCAGAAACTCGTTTCTTTGAATTTTCTCTTTTCTCGTCATGATTGTTAAGTAGAATCTTGTTATTTCTTCATTAAGTGGTTTGTATCCTAAAATATAGAGGGTGTGTTTTATAATTGCTATCGTTGTTGGTGTTGATTTGTGTTGGTTTTTGTTGATGTTGTTATTTTTGTTTTCTTTTTCTAGAGTATTCACTCCCAAATATGATAATTTTGTTATATTTTATTTATTTGTATTCTGTGAGTGTCCTACAAGAGCTGTCAGTACTCATAACAGCTGAGCCATTTCTCCAGCCCTGCAAAAATTTTCGATGGGGGAAATCTGTAGATTTTATATTTTCTGAAAAATTGTAAAAGTAGATATGTATTGGGGTCTTTAATATTTGTAAGATTGATAGTGTACTATTTTTGAATATTTTTCCATTTGTGACCTGATCCCTTTTCTTCTAAGTTTTTATATGACCCCAGCTATGGAGGCACTTAAAAAGAAGTATACAAATCAAGCATTTACTCTTATAAACAATACTTTGGTATAACTTTATATTTATTAAATAAAAAGCAAATTTGCTACTATGGAATTTTTATTTTTATATAAAGGATTAAATGTTTGGTAGTGCAAAACACAAAATTTTCACTCTTTTTCAGTTGGTTGATGTTTTGATTTTCATAATCATCAGAGCTGAGAATACCACTTCCCATAAATACCTAGTACAGAATTGTAGAAGTATGTTTGGGCCACTTCAGAAGTTGTTGGGTACCTTTCTTAATTCCAAGACAAAATTAATTTACAAAGGTTATATGAAATTTAAGTCACAAACCCAGACATCTATTATTAAAACCAAATATTCTAAAATATGCATGCTGCGGAATGGAAATAGGAAATATTCAAAGTCTCTGTCTTCTGCAATGAAAACATTATGTTTCTGGAAAAACAGAAAACTCCATATGTACAGGAAAAAAATACAATTCATAATCTACTGTAATTTCAAATCTGAGTTGAGGTGTCTCAAGCAGCTTGCACTGATGCTGCCTGGGATGGGGGCAGGTACAATGCAAAGACCTCAAGTTATATGTTCAGATACCAAAGAACACTAAAGTTGCAATAGAGGTATGCATTACAATAAACGCATCAGATTTATTACTTGATAATTTTTGAATTTTTTTAAGTTGAATATTCAGAGACCTATTACTATAGTCAAATTCTTTGTAACCCCAGCACTCAGTTACAGAACCCCAACTTGAATCAACAACTTGAGAAGCTGATTTAAAAGCAAGGGTAGTAGTGAAGGTATATGCCTTCTTCTAGATCCGTATCCAGTTCTACCAGTGAAGGATAGGACTCAGAACTGTACTCAGAACTGTACAGATGCATTGCCCTGAAACATTTAAAGGTGACCCTCACCACATAAAGAACTTCATTATTTATTAAATAACGTTTCTAACTATTCCAACCCATTTCTTTTTTCTTTCTTTTTTTCTTTTGGTATTTTGAGACAGGTTCTCCGTTTAAGTTCTAGCTGGCCTGGAGCTCACTCTGTAGACCAGGCTGGCCTTGAATTCACAGAGATCTGCCTGCCTCTGCCTCCCGAGTGCTGGGATTAAAGTTGTGCACCACTATGCCCGGCTCATTTCTTTATAATGTACGTACAAGATGACACATAAAATCGATCATACTTAATAAATGAATGAGGTTAAAACACCTTTATTTTGTTTGTTTGTTTATATTTATTTATTTATTGTACTTTATAATTGTACTTTTGAGACAGGGTCTCTCTGTAGTCCCAGCTGGCCTGGAACTAACTTTGTAGACCGGGCTGGCCTTGAACTCCCAGAGATCAGCCTACCTCTGCCTCCCAAGTGCTGGGATTAAAGGCGTGTACCACCATGTGAGTTCAGTCTCTGATAAGGAATGTTTACTGATGCTGTGATAATCATTGGCCCACTGATCCTGTGTCAGTAGTTTTTGCCTTTCAGTTAGGAGTTCCTATGAAATTTACTGGTGATCCGAATAATTGAAAATGGCCACACATTTGAGTAAAATAGTTAAATAATGAATGTAGCTTGTTTCTTTGGTTATCAATTTAACCAAAGAAAGAAAAATGGATTATAATTTTGATTTGTTTATATATTTTCTAACACGTAATTCTGGTTTAATCATTCTGTAATATCTACTGATTTTGCCAAGATACATATTATTTTCAGCATTGTTTTTGGTGGGATTGGAGACACAACCTGGGACCTCATGTGTGCTGCCAAGAGCCATGCCACTGAGCTGTAAATCCATGGGCCCACATGACCATAATATTGTGAAGAAAATTATTCATTTGAATGCATATGTTGTACTTAATTTTAATATCATAGACATATGCATTATTCTGGGTTTTAGTTGGCTTTTGTTTATCCAGCGTTGTTGCCAAGATCAACTGCTTTCCTTTTGTTTTAGGGAACCCTAGCTTTTTTTTTTCCTGAGTGCAGTTATATGCTTCTAAGATAAAACAAATGTAGCTCCTGCCTTTGAGTTTCTCACTTCGGGTCAGAGTCTGCTCCTTCCCAAGATCCCATGTGGAGCATTATTAATCCTCATTTGTTTCTCCCAGAACTCTGACTCCTTAAGGATTTGCCTGCCTAATTGATGGAGATATTCCAGTC
This sequence comes from Rhizomys pruinosus, assembly GCA_009823505.1. Lineage (NCBI taxonomy): Eukaryota > Metazoa > Chordata > Mammalia > Rodentia > Spalacidae > Rhizomys > Rhizomys pruinosus. The sequence continues at coordinate 3,720,368 of VZQC01004283.1, read as the reverse complement.
CTACTTTATTTCAAAGAATATTTCTCATTCATTTTCTCTAAATAGAGGATTATATTAGCTAAACATGAATAAGCTTGAGATAGGACTAGAAACATTTCTGGTCCTGTATTTGGCTTTATTACAGGCTTGTATGGGTGTTTTAATATAACTTTATTTATTTATTTATTTATTTATTCATTTATTTATTTATTTATTTTTTGGTCTTTTTGAGACAAGGTCTCCCTGTAGCCCTAGCTGTCCTGGAACTCACTCTGTAGACCAGGCTGGCCTTGAACTCACAAAGATCCACCTGCCTCTGCCTCCCGAGTGCTAGGATTAAAGGGGTGCGCCGCCATGCCTGGCTCTTAATATAACTTTTTAAATAGCAACAAGTCCCAGGAAAAGGCTCTGAAGTGGGGTGGGAGAGACAGTTCAGTAGTTAAGAGCTCTGTCTGTTTTTGCAGAAAAATGGGCTTCTGTTCCCTGCACCTCTATGGGGGTTTCACAACTGTCAGTTCATAACTCCAGTGCTAGGAGATCCTCTTACCTCTGCGGACATTGCTCACATGGGTGCCATTATATACATGAAGGGGAAACACACAAATAAAAATAAAAATAAATTAAACAAAAAAGCCCTTGAAAATGTGAAGAAACCTAAGCAAGTTTTTTTTGAAAGAAATTAACATTCCAGTGCTTAATTTAATTAGAGACCCAAAAGGTCTATATGGACAAAGAAAGAATAGCCTTTATAAGCATTAATTTCATGACAGGAACATTTCGTAGAAGTGAATGTTGAATTCGTAGATCCTTCAGCATATCCTCACTGTTGGCTGGATTTATTTAAAGAGCTTTTCTGGTCACCTTTAACCTCCATGATTTCTCCAGATGTACAGAAGTGAACAATGTGAAAATCTTGCTGCTTCAGCAAAACTGGTTCCAGCTGGCTTGGAACTGGATCTGCAAGTCATTGGTTACAGCTGTGTTTCGATTTATGTGATGGTTGAAAAAATAAATTACCCGATTAGATGGCTAGAAAGAGGACTCTTTGTTTAGCCCTTGTGTGGGGACTGAAACTGTTTATGGTGCTGTTTTCTACACAGCCTTTGCAGAGTAAGCTGGACAAATAGACTTATTCAATGTTCCTAAGAAATGCTGCATATTCAGCTTTAATTCTTTACTGAAGAAACTGTAATTTTTTATAGTACTGTCATCCAGCAAATATTTTAAAGGTCTAACATTTAAGAGAAACTCTATATTTTCTGTCCTACTGAGTACTGCCTTTAGCGATTGAAAAGCAGTTTTCCTTTGTATAATATTTGGTTAAAACTTGTTTTTGTCAGACATGGGAATAGGAATATACATCCTTGTAAATTCAATCTTTGTAATAGCATAGAACTGAATATAATTCCTAACTTTTAAACTTAGTGAATTATAGCTCATAGCACACATACAAAATGAACTGTTAAAGAAATGTAATCAAGCATTGCTTTGGAGACCACCTAGGCTATAAAAGTTTTACATTTTTAAATTTTTCTTTATTTTCATCTTGTGTGTGTGTGTGTGTGTGTGTGTGTGTGTGTGTGTGTGTGTGTGTTGCCTCCTTATTTGTAGGTGCTCCTTTGTGGGCAATACCCACAGAAGCCAGAAGAGTATTAGATTGCCTGAGGTATAGACCACTGTTAGGCAACATGTAAGTACTGGCAACTGTACCCAGGTCATCAATAAGTGCTTGTTTTTTTTTTTTTTTTTTTTTTTTATCCTCTTTTGAGATAGGGTTTCCCTGTAGCCGCAGATGTCCTGGAACTTACTATGTAGACCAGACCAGGCTGGCCTTAAACTCACAGAGATCCGCCTGCCTCTGCCTCCCAAGTGCTGGGATTAAAGGTGTGCCAGTCAGTGCCTTTAACTGCTGTGCCATCTCTCCAGCCCCAGATAGGAGTTTTGAATCTGTGAATATTCTTTATTATCTCAGGAAAGTTTATAGAGTTTAGAAAAGATGATTTGTTTTTCCAGTTTGGTCATGAAGACTGATGTTGGGGCCATATACATGATAGGCAAGTTGAGCTATATCCTCAACATTCTTTTCTTTTTACTTTAAGATAGTGTCTTTCTAAGTTGCTTAGGTTGGCCTAGAACTCACTCTGTACCCCAGAACAGCCCTAAACCTATTGATGATTGTCCTGCCTCGGCCTACTAAATGACTAGACACCAAGCCTGGCCCAACTTTTCAGGTTAGCAAAATTAAAAATGCCAATAACTCTTATAAATACACCACCCCAAGGCAACTACCTCCCAACCACATTTTGTGTGTTCTAGTTTGTCTTCCATTGCTGTGACAAAACACTCTGACCAACACGAACTTGGGGAGGAAAGGGTTTATTCAGCTTACATCTCCTGGGTCACAGTTCATCACTTAGGGAACGTAAGGCAAGAACTCAGGGCAGGAACCTGGAGGCAGGAGCTGAAGCACAGGCCATGGAGGAATGCTGTTCACTGGCTTGCTCCTCTGGCTCATGCCCAGCCTGCCTTCTCATACCATACACAACCACCTGCCAGCCAATCCAATGGAGCCAATTCCCCAATTGAGGCTCCCTCAACCCAGGTGTGTCAAGTTGACACTAAAGCTATCCAGCACATTGTGTATTTGCATAATTTCTTAAGGTAGGTAAAATTGAGGCAGTTCATTTATTTAACTTATCCATTGAAACATTAATACAATGATTGTTGAGGATGGGGAAGATAAATAGGATAAACTTTAAATTTTTATTTTCTCAAATGACACTGAGTTTTAAAAGGAACCCAACATTTTTATAAAGGATTATTTTTCTAAATTTATTATTTTTTTATTTTGTGAAGAGGGAAAGGTTATGGTGTTTGCATTACACAGTACACACGGGGGACCATAGTCCGAGGACGACTATGGCAGACAGCTCTCTTCTTCTTCTTCCATGTGGTTCCCAGAATCAGACTCAAGTCATGGCAATTGGTGGCAAGCTCCTTTAAACTCCATGCCACTGCACAGCCCAATCCAATATTTTTTTTATTATTTTCATTTTCAAAGTCTTTTATAAAATTCTGAGACTGGACTAGATTCTCTAGTGAACTTGAAAATGGCTGCAAGCATTTGATCAAGTTACATGGAACTCATAGAAGCTCATGTGGCAAATACCCAGAAACACATCATATTTTTCAAGGAAATAGACAGTAATGATCCCTTATCCATTTGTATGTGTGTGTGTGTGTGTGTAATGGAATTTACTGATATAAAATAAATAACCATAATGTAGCCAAGAGAAGACAAAGGGTGGATTGATTTATCTTGAATCAGCAGTGTGCTGTGTCAGGTTATTTCCTTAGTCAATGAAAGTACACCCTCTAACCCTTAACAAAATCAATACAGTTGATTGGAAAAGATGGGAAGAAAGCATTAGAATGCAGAACATGTTTTACCCTTCACTGTTCACAAATATTTAAAGAATGTCTATGATGCTTTGAACCATTTTTCACTGTCTTCGTGAAGTGGGAACATCTGCAAGCTACTCTGAAAACCTGATTGATAGAGTTTGAACTTGTCTCAGGGTATCTATACTTCTAAAAGTCCATTATTAATCAGAAAAAGTTCTATCACAGAGATCAAACTGCAATTCAATATTAAAAAGAACATGCACGATTTATTTTAGGGAACCTTACTTTAGCTCTGTGTGTGTGTGTGTGTGTGTGTGTGTGTGTTTCCATGATGCTGGGAATTGAATCCAGGGCCTCATGCATGCAACATCCCAGTTCTGACTTATTTCAACAGGTAAATTCTGTAAGAAAATAAAAGTATGTATAAAGAGATGACATTTTGGTTAGGCATGATGCCTCTAAATCCAGTATATCAGATGGGAGAAGTAGCCAGATCTACATAAGATCAAGAGATCAAGGCAAGACCTGGTGTACATAGTGAATTTTAGTCCAGCTGTGGCTTAAAGGGAGAGATATGGAAAGAGAAAAAGAGATAGATAGATAGATAGATAGATAGATAGATAGATAGATAGAGAATGCATTTTGGCATTTTAATTTAATAGCTTACTCTATCTTTTGTGCCATATTTCTGTCTGTCATGATCAGTGGAGTGGATGAGGTACTTTCTCCTTTAGGGTCAAAAATCTCCACAAAATTCCAGACATGGAGACATGTGTCATAATCTCAGCACTCAGAGGTTGACAGACAGGAAGGTACCACACTGAAGCAGGAGGATCAGCATGAGTTTGAAGCCTGCATGGGCTACACGGTGAGATCCAAGCCACCCTAGGGTATAGCATGAAACTCTTGTTTCATAAAACAAAGAGAAAATTAAGGAATTTTTCATATTGAAGAAAATTATAAAAAAAAATTAAAACAAAGCTGAGCATGCAAACATCGGAATAACTACTCATTAAAAACTTTAGGACACTCAATCACCATTTTTAAATGACATTTTCTTTTCATTACTGGCAATGGAACTCAGGGTCTTGCATGTGTTACATAGGCAGGTACTCTGCCACTGAGCCAAATCTCCATCACTTATAATGAGTATTTTTATAAACTAAAACATAAAGTTTTCTTTGTGCTGATGTTGTTTTGAGACAAGTTGTTCTTGCTCTAGCATGGGCCCATCTTGCATTCTCAATCCCTCTGACTTTGGTTTTTGAGTTCTGGGATTAGAGTTGTGCCACTATGCTTAATAAAATAATTACATTTTTCTTTCCTTTTTTTTTTTTTTTTTGGTATTTTTTTTGTTGAGACAGTGTCTCCCTATAGCCCCAGCTGGCCTGGAGCTCACTCTGTAGACCAGGCTGGCCTTGAGCTCATAGAGATCCACCTGCCTCTGCCTCCCAAGTGCTAGGATTAAAGGCATGTGCCACTATGCCCAGTTTAAAGATGGTACTTAGCCACCATGTGGGTGCTGGGAATAGAACCCAGGTCCTTTGCAAGAGCAGTAGGAGCTCTTAACTGCTGAGCCATCTCTCCAGCCCAACAATTACATTTTCTAGAGATGATTGAGAGAGAATTTTTTATATGTTTGAGTCACCACATCTGATTTTCTTTTAATTCAAAATACAATTTTCGGTAGGTTTTATAAACTGAGATGTCTTTTTAATTTTTTAAATGTTTATTATTTTTAATGTGTTTGAGCACATTGCCTGCATACATATAAATGCACCCATGTTGTGCAAGGCCCACAAAAGTTAGAAGAGGGTGTTGGATACCCTGCAACTGGATTTATAATAAAATGGTCATTAGCACACATATGGGTGCTGGAATTTGAATGCAGGTTCTCTATAAGTGCAGTCAGTGCTCTTAACTACTGAGCCATCTCTCTAACCCCTGTCTTGACATTTGATTATTAAAGCTAAAGCAGGTGCATTCTGTCAATAAATTTTATAATTTTTGTAGCCCACATTGACAGGAATTCTTTTATGCATATAATTCCATAATAATTATACATTTCCTTCCATATTAGGAAACCACTATCTCTTCAGTTCTGAAATAAAAATATTTTACATATTGTTTCAAGTATGTAGAATTTAAATTAAATATGCAATTAAAATAAAAGCTTCAGTATACTATTGCAATATTGCTTTCTTCTATAACTACAGACACCCGAAGAAAGTCTGCCAGTCTTTCTAGAGATAAGTGCTGATAGACAGCCATTGGAAAGGAATTGAGACACTTATGTAAATCTACATGTAAATAATAGGTAGTTCTGACCAGAATGGATTCCAATTTTATTTCCCATGCAGATCACAGCTAGGCCTTGGTGATAACCTCATTCTCCCTCCTCATTTTAGAATTTATAGAACTAAAATTCTAAAATTCAGTGATTCATCTAAGACCATAAAACTTATCAGTTAAGTACCTGGTACTGCAGCCAGTTTCCTTAACTTTGATCCGCTCCTGTTCTCCCTCCCCACTTTGTATCAAGCAAAGTATGTATATTGCCACAGAAAGTACCATTTTCTATGGTTAGGTTGGTTAAAACATAAATTATTATTGATTCTGTGCCATAACATTTCAACTCTCTATACAACATTGATTTTTAAGTTATTTGATACCATTTTTCTTTCCACTTATGCCTCTTCTTTAAAAGGCAGGATCAATTCTTTTCTTTCTCAGTCAGCAAGTACATAAACACTGGGGAAACATACATACTCTTCCATATTAGAATGTAGTCCGATGTGCCCTAATTCTCTATAAACTCCCAGTGGCCTACACCATATACCATGTTGCCTTTTTTTGTTTGTTTGTTTTTGGTCTTTCTGAGACAGAGTCCCCCTGTAGCCCCAGCTGTCCTGGAACTCTCAGAGATCTGCCTGTGCCTCTGCCTTCTGAGTGCTGGGATTAAAGGTGTGATGCTGCCTTTTAACTGAATAAGAATAAGCCTCAAGAGCTATTTGTTCCTATGCATGACTGCATACAAGTACACAGCACTTTGGCCTCAAGACCACTCTCAGGTTCACGTTCTTGTACGAGCTCCCCTGACTCCCCTTAGCTTTCAGACTGACTAGTCATTTGTGTGGCTCTGAATACAGCCCCCTTGAGGATACAAATGATAGACTGGATCTAAAACTGGTTGTACACCTAAGAGAGAAAAAAAAAAAAAAAGAGAGAGAAAGGAGAAAGGAAAAGGAAACGGAAAAGTGATCTTAGGACTAAGTAAAGATTATTACATTTCATCTGTTGTCATTTTTTAATAAATACAGAATGAATATCAGATTGCCATTCAGTGTCATTCTTCAAAAGAAGACCAATCTCTGTCATTGTCATTACTATTCTATTAGTTGTGATCCTTTACAGTCACATATCATAAGAGAGAGGGGAAAATAATACTATGAGACTGGCAAACCAACATTTGTCATCCCATTCATAAAAGTATTGGCAGTAAATAGTGACGCATTCTTTTGCCCAAATAGTAAAGTTTTGGAAGAAAACTTGGTTCAGATGTTTTTTCTTGGCTAAAAACATTATGTTTTTAAAAACATCTTGGCTTTTACATTATGAACACTTTTAAAGCAATAACTGTTATATATGTTTATTTTATTTTGTGTTAAGCTTGCTTAAAATATGATCTGAGATCTGATTTGAGCTCAGAATTAACTTAGACACACACACACACACACACACACACACACACACACACCATTGTGCCCCCACCCCAGTGTTTTATTTCAGAGAAAATTCATAACCAGATCAATATCAAACATCTGACTTGTGTTCCTTTCCTTTAATTATTTCTGATTTTCTCTTTGACAGAAGTAACCATAAGGCCTATCTGCTTCTGTTTCTGTTCCTCGTATTCCTTTCTAATGTGCAAAGGAATTGGAAAATAAACACATGAAACAACCCAACTTTTCCTCCAGATTTTTGCTTTTCATCCCACTATGACATCCATTCTTTATGAAAAGCAGAACTATGTAATATGTATTCTTTGGTAGTAGAAAAAGCCTGACTCTCAATTATGACAGGTTAGACAAATAAGCATCTCGGATGTATTCAGAGAATACAGCATGAATAGATTCTGTGCCTTCTCAATTGGTGAAATTGGTTACCTGACAGTTAGTTTCTGGGTAACCCCCTTAAGTCAACTTTCATTTTTAAAGCTATTAGTAAATAAATGTGGTAGGTGCTCTTTAGGTAAAAAAAAAAATAAAAATCTTTACTTTAGATCTCTAAATCAATCAGTATAGTTCCATTATCTTAAAGGAGACTGGAAAAAAAAAAAAAACATTGGTGACCAATGATTATGCTCTGAAACTTCTCACAGGATAGGCGAAGTCATCAAAGTTCTATGCAAGGCTGGAAATCCATGTTGTCCAAAATAGTAGCCCCCCAGCCATTATGTACTGGTATTCAGAAATATGGCTAGGGAAACAGAGAAAATATGCTTTAACTTATGTTGAATTTTAATTTTGGTAGCTGCAGCTTATTGCAGACCACAGGTTAAACATGGCATAGAGAACATGAGGCAAGTGAGCACTACTGTGTCTGAACACCCATTAATTTTGAATCAAAGTTTCCTTATTCCACACCTCACCCATTAAATTAATATGCTTCTCATAATCAGACTAATTTCAGATGGCCTTTATGAGGAATAAGAGATTCTTGCCCTAAAAGTAAGGAGTTGGCAAATTGAGTTAAAGCATTGCAAAGTAGTTAATGATTCTTTTACTTAGTATATCATTTACTGTACATTCAGACCCATATTGGCTTTTTGAAAATTAACAAAACAAATATCTTCTTAATAGGTGAAAAGAATTGATATACCAAGGCCAGACATGTGCTGCATCTTTTAAATTAAATGTAAAAACTCGAGGCAAAATTTTTCTTTGTAAATCCTTTTGCTACCATTGAAGCTTAAACTCTGATATGGGGAAGCTTCAGTATCAATGACTTGAAGTTGAGAACAGGGATCTTAAGCCTGCATTTATGGCAGTGGTAATTTAAGTGACTGATTACAGCATTTCCTTTCAAGTAAATATTGATTTAATTGTGTCCTGCTTTCCTATTGGCCCTCAGGGAGGTCCTGACAGAAGCCTGGACACTTGGAACTGGCTAACTCCTGTCTGAACATAAACATTTTAATGCATGCCCAGTTATAGTTATTATTTTCCACCCAAACTTTATTGCTTTAGATTTTCTAAAATTTTCAGTTAATATTTTTGTGCCTTTTGTGGAGTTAAGTCATGGGTGCTTGTCTGTGTTCATATATAAGAAGAAATATGACGAATAAAAAAAAAGTTGTATTGAATCCATTGCTTCTGTTCCAAAGAGATAGGAGTGAGGCACTCATGTGTATAATACACAGAGCTAGTTCTCAGTGGGCAGTTGCTGTACATGCACGTTCAATTATTAAAATGGTTGACATTTTATGTCTAATAGCCATAGCAAACTAATGACACTAATTTACCAAAAGTATTGCTGGCAACTATCTAGAAAAAAAATAGCACGAAGGATACACAGATGCAAGAGGGTTGAAAAATAAACATATCATCTGAGCAAAAAGAGAAAAGATGAATTTAACACATAAAACGGGAAGAGTTAGGCAGGCGGCTGGCAGCTGCTGACACTAAGTATGCTAAACTAATCTGTGCTTGGCAGTTCAACTTTTCATTAGAGTTTAAGCTTAAGCACTTCTTAGTCTTCAGTCTCTCAAATCATACCTCATATTTTATTTGGTTTTTAAATTATGGTGATTCTTTGCTTCCTGTTTGTTTTCCTTCTTCCCCTCTCTCTTTTTATTGCTTTCCTTCCTCCCTCTTCTATTCTTTTCTTTCCTGCCTTTTTCTTTCTCCTGAGAGCATGTACTCGCTTAACATGTTTACTTGCAACATAACATCCTGTTTACCTACGACTCCGCCTTCCCTCCCTCTCTTCTTCCCTCCTTCCCTCCCTCCTTTCCCTTCTTCCCTCCTTCCCTCCCTTCCCTTCTTCCCTCCCTCTGTCCCCTTCTTTCCTTCCTTCCTTCCTTCCTTCCTTCCTTCCTTCCTTCCTTCCTTCCTTCCTTCCTTCCTTCCTTCCTTCCTTCCTTCCTTCCTTCCTTCCTTCCTTCCTTCCTTCCTTCCTTCCTTCCTTCCTTCCTTCCTTCCCTCCCTCCCTCCCTCCTTCCTTCTTTTTTCTTTCTCTGTCTCTTTCCTTTCCTTTTTCTTAGTCCTATTCTCTCTTTCTTTTCTCTTTATGTCTTTGTGCTTGAGGGTTGTACCCCCCACCCCCAGTGTCCCTGCCATTTTCTTTCCTTTTTCTTTCAAATCAGACGCCTGTAGGAGCTGATATTAGAAAGACATGTTCTACTTGCATCTCTATGGGTCCTGTGACGTTTTCTTCGGAACCTCTGTGAATGGTAGTTCTTCCGTTTGTGGCTACAGATCTATTGCCAAACTGCTACCTTAGTTGGGCCTGCAATGCCGCACTGCATGATGGGATTGTCTGTGAGAGTAAAACTGAAATAGCTACTGCATCAGAAAGCGTTAGAGTTGGCTGGGGGAATTGTGTTCTGTTTCTCCTTTGTATGCTTTTCTCTGGTGCTCTAGAGTCGCCAATGCTAGTTCTATCTGGCTAGTAATTCAGATATACTGCTCCTGTAGAAAGGGAAGGTAGGCAGTTTACTACACTGTCATTACAGGGAGCAATTGAAGAACAAAGGAATCCGGGAAATACCTACATAGTGCCTTGTAAGTTGGGAAACACTAGCACAGCCACGTGTGGGTTCAGCCACATATTTTACTTCTTTTTGTAATAAGCCATATTGAAGCGTTTTACTACAGACTACGGGAATTCATATTTTGAGGGGACCTGCATACTCAATATGCAGTCTGAACAGTTCTAAGACTTTTACATACTCATGAACACAGCTATTGATTATCACTCTTAAATGCTTTAAAAATAAAATATACTACTATCCTGTTGATTTCACTCCAGCAACTTAGCATTTCAGCAGTTTAAATAATATTGATGATTCAGATCTTGGCACGTCTTATAATTCTCGTGAAATGAGAACACAGCTAATAAAAATCTGACGCAATTACTTTTATTAAAATCCTAGTAATTTTATTATCATGACTAGAAATGATTGATCTCTACGAACCGGCTTCACTTGTGGGTCTCTGGTGCTGGGTGGGGTCTTCGCAAACAAATGGAAAGGTTCTCTTTTGCTCTTTCTTCAGCCAAGGGTGGAGGGAGGTGAGAAAATGAAAGCATAAAGACTAGGGCTGTAAAGAAATTGCTGGCATTATTTCTGTCTGTGCTCTGTATGAGCCTGCCTTGCTGCCTCCTGAGGTGGGGGCCCCGGGGCCAGGCTGTGCTGCAGGTTTTTTCATCTACACTTTTGCAGATCTGTTTTATTGATTAGCCCGGCAAGGGTGGGGATGGTAGAGTAGGGGAGGGCCAAGGAAGGACTGGCTCATTGAAGCACAAGACATTTTCTTCCGGGAAAGATGTCAAACTGCTGAGAAACAACCACAGAGGAAGTAGAAAGGTGGAAAGGAAGGGAAAAAAAAAAAAAAGCCAAAGGACCAAATGAAGGCATTTCTTCTCAGGAGAGTCTCCAGTCAGTTTTTTTTTTTTTTCTTTCTTTCTTTCTCCCTTTCTCTCCCCCCCCCCCCCATTCCTTCTATCATCTGACCTGCAGAGGCTAGAGTGACAGCGTCATGCAAATGCCGCAGTCCAGCAGGTCTGGGAGAGGGTGGATGCCAGACTGTGCGTTAATGTTAATGATGAGCGCAGTGAAAATACCAGCCGCCGCCGCCCCCTGCACACAGAAGCGCTCTGAGTCAGCATCAGATGCTAGCCTGCCTCTCCGTGTGTCTGTATGCCTGTGCGCGCGCGTGCTCGCTCAGGCATTCTTGTCTAGCCGAGGGGAGGGGGTGGCGTGTGAGTGCGTGGAGGGTAAAAGCCAGTCAGTCAGTGAGAAGCAAAGGTACGTTGGAGAGCAACTAAAATCTGACTGATTTCCATCTTTGGAGCATCAGATGTATTCCCTAAGGAGGATGGGTCTCCGTGATGGGGGTGGTATAATTATGTTAATGTCATATTTATGGAGGGGTGAGATTTTTCATTCTAATAATTGGTTGAATGCTGTGGTCAAAAATTGTAAAGCCAGATTCAGTTTTAAGGAAAAGCATGGACTTTTTATTTAAGGACTGTTTTATTTATTTATTTTTTTTCTTTTTTGCGTTTGTGAATGCTGCTTTTTTGTTTGTTTTTGGATTTTTTTAAAAAAAAACTATTTAAGTCATAAGTGATTCAGTACGGGAAATCAAATGATAAACAGAAAGAGATCTTATATAATGATGCATTACATCATGAACAGAATATTTAAGTCTTACAAGGCAAAGTAAAGATCTGGGCAGGGATGGGGGGGGCGGTTGGAAAGGGGTGTGGTACTTGGGTGGAGGAGGGGAGCAGTTAGCAAATATTTTGTTCAGCATAGCTTTCCTTGCAGCTCACTCACTTGGAAATGGATGATTCACCTGTTCTACAGGAAAACACTCTAATTTTTTTTCCATTTTCTTTCTTTTTCTATTTCTTTTTTTCTTTTTAAACCTCCTCTTTTCCCTTTTAAGATCAAGCACTTGAGAAGAACCAGATTCCACTTCTGTGACCAGGACTTTTATGTTGTGGCTGGTCCGATTGTTTTACCCTGCGTTCTATGCTCCTGAACGTTGGATTATTCCTAAAGTACAAATTCTGTTATCGAACCACAAACAAGGCTAAAAGATCGGAGGAAATGCAATGAATGTACAGGATTGGGATTATGTATTTTCAAAAGTAATGAGCTTTATAATGCAATTATTCAACGAATAGAATCATTTATTTTTTTCTTATGATGTTGCCAGAATTTTAAGTTTCATGTTTATTAAGTGGCCTTGCTCAAATAACTACAGAGTGTGCATGGAAATCTTTGCTGTCTGAATAGTTTTGAGATTTAAAGAGAAAAAAATCAAGCTTTATAGGTATTAAATTATGACATGCAGAAAGTTTTTGTCTGAATCTTAACTGCAACAGCATATATTTAAATCAGATTTTATTTTATGTACTCTTGGCCCACCTGAACAGTTGTGATGTATAGAACTGTAACGAAAGCAAAATTTCAGTTAGGGTCCCATTAATTGGCATATAATCCTTCTTTAATGTAATAGAAGCTGATGTTGTTGTAAAAATCTGTAAGAAGTTTTTAACCCATTTTAGTCTGGTTCTTTAGATAGAATGCAATGACTCTTAATTTCTCATTGTCTGCTTTGTTTCTCATATTCTTCATTATTGTAAGTTCTAATTTATAAATGGTTTTCGTGATTACTCAGCTCATCGTGCTTTCTTGTATCATACATGTTTCTACTTGTGTGTTTTAGTATTTAGAAGAAAAAGTCTGACTAAACCCAACTATAATTTCTAAGCTGTCTTTTTGACTGGAAGAAGAATTCTCCTGCATCAAACCAGACTTTTCCTAGTCCCTGAGACCCTAACTTGTGAGGTATTTTAGTAACATCACAAGTCAGGCTCTTGGGACCTAGGCGGAGGGGTACTAGCAGCTTTGGACCTTATTGATTGTCGGCAGTAACCACCAGAACAAAAGAACAGACATAGATTCTGTGTAGGAGGAAAGAACAATGCTTTTCTTTTTAATCAACAATGTTTTCACCATGACCCACCCACCCCACCCCCAACAATCCTCAGAAACTGTACTCTAAAGGGATGGTACAGTAGCTTTGAAGTAGCATTTGTATTCATTGTAACTATCATATAAAAGCAATGTAAGAGATCTGTGAAGGAAGAGGAATTAAAACAAAAGTGTTTAAAAACACTTCTTTTGGTATATTTTAAGATGGCTAGTATAAGAGGATGTGTCCTTCGTTAAGAATGAGGTTGTTTATATTCATAACTTTTTCATATGCATAGAATTATATACATTAGTTACTTGAATGAATCATATATATCTTCATACAACTGTGGCTTGGCATACATAATTATACTGTTCTATCAAGCTTGAGGCCCAGAAAAAAAAAAATACGACTTTTTTTACTGATCCTCTTTAATTGTACTACAATTAAAGAAAATATTTTTTGATACATAGTAGTGTTTCTACCAGAGTTTTCCTGGTTTTGTCAATACAAAATATTCTATGTATAAATAATTCATTTATTATACAAGTCACAAGGTCTGTATTTGGAAAATAAAGTACTTTTCAGTTTTTACATTTTACTCTGTGTGTATTATGGACCTGTGTAAAGCAGTAAATACAGCTATGAACTCAAATGCCCTATTTCATCTGTAAACTGCATCTGGGAAGCATAGTTTGATTAAAGATTTTAGTTTTAGCATAAGGAACTATTCCAATCATAGTTAATGTGATATGTTTAAACATTTTTTAGACACTGAAACATCAAAAATATTTTAGAGGTATAATCTATAAAACGAATCTATTCAAAATGTACACTAATATTAGAAAAATTAAGCTTTAAAATAGAGATTGCTTTTGATAACATAGACAACAAAGTGACTTCATTCTTCCAACTCTTCTGTTTTGCTGTAAATTGTTTTCTCCATTGTTAAAATAAATTTATGAATATATTTTTAGAGATTGGAAGGAGTCTTTGTCTAATTTTACTTGATTTTGTTCTTATTATGACTTGAAATATCAAAAAATACATAACACCCTAATTATTTCCTAAAAATTGGTAAAATCTCATAAACGTAGTCCTCATCTATAAAAATTACAGAAAGTGGTTAAGCATTTGTGGATACTGTGACTGTTGTGATTCATTTTCAACTCATCCATTTAATTTACCTAGAAGCTTGAAAATGTAAATATCTCTTTTGAGTATATAAGCATTACAACTCCAAATGAAAAGACTAAATATAAATACCAAAGATTTTTGGTAGTATTTATCTTTTACTTCTTTTTAAGCTCATTCTTGTTGGAACTGAACCTTTTTTAAAAGCCAGAAGTTTCTCAGCACAAAGAACTCTATGCATTTGTGTCTATATGTATCTATAAGAGAAAAAAACTTCATTCTGTTTAATTGCAGTGTTTACAATATGAACCAGAAGCCTTCTACTAAACAAAACAATATCATATAGAGCTATGTGTTTGATGACACTTGTTTTAACATATAATCCTAAATAATGTGTGTAAGATGTCCCATTTGTTTAATTCCAAAACAAAATAAGGAGAAATGTTCAGTGGCTATGACAGAAGCTATTTTAAATACAAAGATTTTCTTTTTATGTTACATTTATAGGACGCACTATGCATTAACATATTTCATAGGAGAAAAATACTAAAATAAATTTAGAATGCAATGAAATGTGTTCATTTCTTCAGAACATATAAAGCAATATATGTGACTCTTAATCTGGAATTCTGAACATTCTCTGTGTTACTACCACCTATGCAGTGTCTTCCATGAGAATAGCATTGACAAAGCTTTTTACGTACTCCATAAAGGTGTGAGTAGATATCAGACTTGGCTTATATACACTACTTTATGCTGTTTCTGCATAGGAGGAGACCACTTTTTTTTGCATTCCGATCTCAGCTGTTACCATATAATATTATTTGGAGTTTTATAACCTGACTTAGAAAATCAGATCATACTAAGCTTAAAATAAAAGGGGAGATCTACAACAAAGAACGAGAAAATGATGCGTGTTGCATACAAAAAAAGCAGTGATATTAACAATCCGATGGCTTCTGGGTTGGGAGACGAGCCTGAGCCAGACGCATATATTAAGAGCTGTCTGCTGCCCATGTAAGCTTGCTCAATGCAGTGGAAATGAGGAATCACCTCCTCTCTGACACCAGCTTATTTGTACATTTTAATTTTGAAATAGCAAGTCACTGTTTTACATAAAGAGACTAACCCCTACTTGAGCCTTTCTCTTTCTCACGTTGTTTGATAATTGGTTGTGAACTTCAAGTTCTTTTAAAAATGTAAAAATTATTACTCAATTTAAGCATCTACCGAAGACCAATGAAGTAATAATTTTCCTTTTGTCTCTGTTACGTGGCTCTGATAATATTGTGATGCCCTTGCCTTTAGTTTTAAACTTCTATAAGTAAAATATGTCTTTTTGAAATGACAATTTTTAAAGCCATCAAGGAGAAGGCTGCTCTGGAATTTTGCCAAATCTAAGTATGATTATATTTCCTTTCAGGATTCATGGAAGCAATATCTTTCTCAGTTTAAAAACCTTAAACATTTCAGTATTCCAGAGAAGCAACAGGAATGTAGAAAGATTCTTAGATCATTTAAGTGTTAAGCTACATTAAGAATGTCTGAAAGAGAAAGAAGTATCTCAAGGGAATTTAGTACAAATTAATTGCTAATGAAATTAGAAAAGGTAGAGACTACCTTAAACTCTTCTTCACAATGGCATGCTTGTATGCATGCCTAAGCTTGAATTAATATACTTCAAATATATAAACGACTTTACAAGCTGTCATGTTTGGATGAGTTTGGAAAAATGCAGTGCCTATAAAGGTTAGCTAATGCCCCTTTTTTGGCCATTTATACATGTAGTTCAGCCTACATGTCTGTAAGCTGCAAATGCAGGCATCATTTAGATTGCCTGGATTCTTTTGTTTAATTTGCTAGTAGGCATTTAACTTACCACTCAAATCCCACTGATCCCTAAGTGACTGCATCTGGAAAAAGAAAGCAAAATTCCTAAATAGAAAAGTTAAAAACAACCCTGGGTGTTTGTAAACAATTGAAAAATAGAGGAATCCCTGTAGCTCTGCAAATATATATATTCAGTAGTCTGAAATCCAAGTTTAGTATTGTTCGTCATCAATGATAAAATACAAATTCGTTTGAGCATGTCTCTCTGTGTCTCTGTGTATTTCTGCATATTTCTGGAAAAGTTTAGTGAAGACAGCATTAAAAAAAAAAAAACAAGGTATCTCAAGATATCTTCCTGAAATCACCAACACTGCATCTTAACTTACTTTTCCTTGAGTGTTACCCTTTTCCATGCCTCTTGTCAAGCGTGTTGCACGAAGTCCATTATCAGCTAGTGCTAACTTGAATATACTTTACCTGTGAAAGTTTGCAAGCAGGTGATATTTGAAGGTAATGTATTCATTTCAAATACATTTTAGACTAAGGAGTTACATATCAATTATCTAATTCCATGCATTTTTATGGAGAACCTCAAAATGAAAAATTCTGATAATGTTGACACACGTTTCAATGCTGATATTACTAATATGCCTTTAAATTTGTTCCCTTCATAGTTAATTCTTAAACCAACAGGTTATAAAACAATCATGTCCGACATCTGTTTGTTCATGTAAGTAAGAAGAATCACTCTTAGAATACAATTCAGACATATAGGTTTGGGAATGTTGTACAGAGGCAGTTTTAACCACCTCTCATTTCTAAGTTTCTTCCTATTTGCAGGTCGGTATTTGGTGATTTGTGAGTATCTAGTAACTTTTCTGCAGAATAATTTCCCCAGTCCATGAGTCAATATCAAAAATTTTATATATCCAAACTGACAAGTATTTCTTGAAATCCTTCTGAATATTTTGCAGATATACTAGTGAAATATGAGAAATTATAGATTCACACTGTTTTCCCATCATAGTAAATGTTTGCAGTGTCTTGAAACATTATCTAACTGAAGCACTTGGCATCATAGAAGTTTAAAATGTAATGTCTTCTACATATAGACTTCCTAATCATAGATGGGAAACAAGGGATCCCTAAGTTATTACACTGTTATACATCACAGTAAAAGCCCAGCCTCGGCACTTGTGAACCTTGGAAAGATTTCTACATTAGACAGTATTTTTTTGTTGAGGGATTACACCACAGTCAGTTCCCTCCATTTCTCTCACTCTTCCTGCACCCCCCCGCCCTGCACCCAACATGGAGCCCTTTCAACTTCTTCAAAGAAGTAGGAGTAAAAAAAGTAGACTCTTTATTAATGGCAGAAAACAAACTGGCTGCTGGACTTCCGAGGCAGCCCTCTGTAATAAAGCAAGTAGGCTCTGCAACAAAGAATTCTTGAATGTAGTAAATATATAGGGAAGCTGATTTAAATTCATCAGAGGGGCTTAGAGGACAAGCAACAGAAAGTTTAGAATTCAATTCAAGCCATGCCAGAAATGAAAATGTACTTAAAAAAGGATTTCTGAAACAATTGTTCAAAAAAACGTCAACTTTTAAGGTTCTTTCTTAAAGGATGAATTTTATACTCTCATTTATGAGGTGACTTTTTCAATTAAAGGGGAAAATGATTAATAGAATCTCAATGAAATTATATCTTATGCTTAATGAAAATGTGTTTTATTTCCATAGGACATGTTTTAGTGAGGCCCACGTGGTATATAGATTAAAAACAGCCAATTATGTACATGGAACACATAGTTATATTTTTATAACAATTAGACATACTTGTTGCTCACTGTGCTTCAGAAGAAAACTATTCAACTTGTATGTGATTTCCATCACATTATATTACATTCAACTGTGTGATTTAAATGTTTTAAATCAGTATAATCAATTAGCTCTCAAAACAAATAGCTGATAAATAATAGAAATGTTATTCTAAATTTGAGAGATAGTAAAAGTGCTCCCAGCTTTCTCTCATGGACATTATGTTAGGAAATTTTCTTTGTCCTTTGTCTCCCTATCACATCTCCAAGAAAATGCATTTTATTAGTTCAATATTTACATGAACTACTTATAAAGTTTACTCCAGCCCAGTATGAACTTGAGTTGGAATTTTTTTCTGAACATTTTCTTAGAATTATCAGATACTGGAGAAAGAGCTGTCATTGTTTTCATCAGAGACTGCAAGTTGGGAAGAAAATGGAACTATATGTGCTAGTGACACAACTCTCTTGCTCTCTTAGTGAGATCCCACTTGAGAAGGAAAGCACAGAAATCTCCAGTTTTTAAAAGGTTTTGTTAACTCAATGCAGGCTGCTTATTCATTACCTCATCGGCCTGGCCACAGTGTGTGAGCCCTCTCTTCTGCTCTCCTTTCCCCTTCATCTCTCTCTACTGTGCTGATATTCCTATGTGGCCTTTCACCAATGGATGGCAAAGATAGTGGGATGCATAATCCTTCCAGCTTGATGCTCCACAGGGAGAACACGAGATAGAGGCCAGGTCGTTCTATTTACCTAAGTATCGGTTCCAAAGATAAGAAAGAATCCCTGTTTTGTTTACATACCCTTCTACCTTCACCTCTTTTACTCTAACTGGACACCCAGTTCAGTGAGGTAACAGAAGTTAACCTAGCAAGGTTCTGAGAAATAAGAGAATATCTGCCAACGGCAGATAGTGGAAGAAATATGAGGCAGAACCAAAGCAGGGTTCTAATCATCATAACCAATTTCTACATTGTTGCCCCAATGATACCGATAGTTTGAGTTAATGAACTTGGTACTTCCTGTCAGCATGTACAAAGGTAGGCTCTCAAGGGAAATGTGCTTTGTACATCATGACAATGAAAAAAAAATGTCACAATGGAAAAATCTCAGCCTGGGGTACCATGAAGCTTAATTATGTTTTATTAATATTTCCGTGATCATCTAGTTTGTAATGTATGTTAGGAAAGGCCAGCATGTCATGGCAGTTAGGGATATGAGGTTTTATAAATTAATTAGAATTATTAGAAAGACTAGTTTGCTAAAGAAGGGACAATGATTTTGTTTTGTCATCTAACGTGTATACTATAGCCACCATGGAATTTGACATCCTGTCATATCATTTTACTGCTTATTGCCAATGTTAGGGAACTTTCTGTCACTGAATCTTGAAACACTCATTTTTGGTCAAGAATTGATTCTTCCCCTTTCTCCATCATGTGTGTATATGCATGGATTTGTGTGCATAATGTATGTATATTCATATATATGGATGATGCAGTCATATATAAATTAGGATGATAGATTTTAATATTTTGTGAGGAAGAATAATGGAGAAAGTTTTCACACTCTAGCCTAGCTAGCTTAGAACTCACCGTAGCCCAGAATGGACTTAAGCTTTCAGCAATAATCCTGCCTTAGCATCTGAGTGCTGGAACTTTAGGCATGACCAAGCTTGGCTAGTTTCTCATACTCTTTACTTTTACATGCTGTTGTTTACCATGCTATGTCATAGGAAAACTTTAATATTTTATTGTCAATATTTATGACTTAGGGAGTCTTTATACCTTAGAAAAATATTAATTTGCTATGAATAATAATTTTAATGTAAAACATTTTTGTGGTGCAGATGAACAAAATTATGAATATATATTGAGAGAGTTTGAAAAAAATTTTAACATTCATAATACTTCTTTCTAATTATTGAAATATTCTCTTATGCTGTGGTTTCTAGTATATTAAAAATTTGCCACTTTTGAACATCTGTTTATGTTCCTCTTTTAATATATGTTTCCTAAAGATGAAATATGATTGCCATAAATACAATTTGTAACTTATTCTGCAGAAGGATATCTATTTCCCTTCATAGTGCCTATTTGTTTTTCACCAAGTAAATCTTCTAGATTGTACTTTATCA
Source organism: Rhizomys pruinosus (assembly GCA_009823505.1). NCBI lineage: Eukaryota > Metazoa > Chordata > Mammalia > Rodentia > Spalacidae > Rhizomys > Rhizomys pruinosus. The sequence goes on along the minus strand of VZQC01004283.1, from coordinate 3,700,353 downwards.
TTCCCTTATCAAGATGGAGGTGAAAAGCTCAGGTCTTAGCTACACATCTCTCTGATTGGATAAGGAAAGAGGTGCTGCCATGGCAGCCTTTCAGATACTCTGAGATGCTAGACTGTTTGCTATTACTATCACTTTGTCTCAACTATAGATCAGTCTTCTAATGGCCAGGGGTGACACGTTGACATTTTCAAGAACAATAAAAGACCTGATTTGAATGGAAATCAATTTCACTTCACAAATCTTTGTTTCTACTCATGCCTTTGCTTGTTTCTTCTTCAGCCATATTTGGGATTTTTCATGATCCTTGAAATTTTATTTGAATTATATATTATGACTTCTTTTTAGCTGTAAAATTATGTTCTTAATTCAATCTCCATTATTAATGAAATAAAATTTACTTTTAAATTTTATGTAAAAATGTCACTATAAATCTAAATCTTATTTTAATTATAGATGATTTAAAAATGATAATAACAATATTTGTGTTCTATTCTAGTTTTGCAGAAGTTTTGTGAAATGTTATATAATTTTAAAATATAACCTATGTCTATACATACTCTTACCAGCTTTTGAATATGCAATAATGAATGACATAAATTATCAATCAATATTGTGCTTCACTTAAGCAGGTCTCAGCTATCAAATTCTCTGAAGAGTATTTCATTTTTATGTATCTCAAAATTAATAAAAGTTTTAAATATAAATTTTATAGTGTTCTAGAGTTAATGATGAATAACAAACAATTATGTTGGGTAGTTCCAAGATTAAATTGGATCTGCATTTTGACCATCACCTGGTAACTTTGAAATAACTGCACACTTGACAGTGTGAAAATAATTTACATTAAGGATTTCACTATAGTAGATGCCGAATATACAACATAGCGTAGCCATATCTTGGAGACTTAGAACAATATAGGCCTCTTTAAAACCATTGAAGGGGGCGCTGGAGAGATGGCCTAGCGGTTAAGAGCGCCAACTGCTCTTACAGAGGACCCGGGTTCGATCCCCAGCACCCACATGGCGGCTGAGAACCGTCTGAAGCTCCAATTCCAGGAGAACTCCAGTTCCAGGGGAATCCGAGACCCTCTTCTGACCTCTGCGGCATTGCACGACACGGGTGCACAGACTTGCATGCAGACAGTACATTCATACACATACATAAATAAATAAAATTAATAAAAAAAATTAAAAAAAAAAACCATTGAAGGGAAGAACTTACTTCCTATTTTTGTTTGATCCTCTGTGAATGACTGAAATTCAGTGCCATCTTGGATCTCCTAAGTACAATGTTAATTGATAGTTTTGAAATCACCTCTTTCTAGTTACTGAAATTCCTGGTAGTCATTTCCTTTCATCTTCATGAGTCTTTACCTATATTTTTAACTTATAATTTATTATTTTTAGTTTATGAGTGCACGTATGTAAGTGCACCCCTGTCATGAAATGCCTGAAGAGGTCAGAAAAGGTTGGAGGAGATCAGAAGAGGTCATCGGATCCCTGGAACTGGAGTTAAGGATGATTGTTAGCCTCCATGTGGGTACTGGGAAACCAACCTGGATCCTCTGGAAGAATAACCAATGCTCTTAATTCCTGAGCCATCTCTCCAGCCCCTTCGAGTTAATCTCAAATTGTATTTTTAAATGGAAATAATTCTGTATTGTTAAATGGATTATTTTATTTAGATTCTAGAGAAGGCATATATTTCAGTAGCTGAGGAAAATTCCCTAAAAGAGGCTGTGTCTAGATCATTAAGGATAGGAAGTCTGGTTGAAGAAAGAGATAGAAAAGTGGAGACTTTGGAAGGAATATGCAACATATCAAAATGGGTGGGATCTAAAAAGACTAAGCTTTATTTGACATTGAATTTAGTAAAGAAGTTGATGTATTTCTTGAAATATTGGAAGTTAGGTCCCTATTGAAATGTAAGCACAGATCAGTTTATGAAGAACCTACAATGTTCACAGAGGCTTTCTTACTGACTGTACAATTTTACAATGTTTATGAAAGACCTGCAATGTTCACAGAGGCTTTCCTACTGATTGTAGGATTTTACAATGTGGTAGACTGGGAACTATTGACACTTTGGGACACACCCAAAGATACAAATTCCAAGGTTCATCTGTTTCTGCTCAGCATGGCTAAAGACCTCAACTCTGAGAACATGTAAGCACCACTGAGAAATCTTTAAACAGACACGTTTTACTTCATAACCTGTACATTCTGATGCATTATACCTAGGATAGAGAGCATCCACATGCATTTGTAAAATCTCCTAGATGATTGAGGAGTGGGGCAGAGAATGAAGAAATATGAGGATATGGGTGATAAGAACATTTACTCAGACTACCGCAACTGCATAGACAGAAAACACAATGCAAATATAAACTACGATTATCCAACTGAATACAGAAATACTCCTCAGCTTTTGTGTTTTCATAATCCCATAAAATTTTACCTGAAATTTTGAATAAATAATTTTGGTATTTTTTTTAATTCTATAGAAAATGATCCAGTAATGTATGCAAGATTTTCAGGAGTATAAACACTCCCCAAATTAAGAAACACTAAGACTGATCATGTGACATCCAAGAGACAATGTGAGTCTCATGAACAAACAGTTGAGAGACAGCCGGTTTCATGGGGAAGCAAATGTTAACAGCGAGGAAATATTGTCACATTTTTTTCTTGACATTAAAATAATGAGAATTGTGATACTCCTTCTTTGAAACAGCATCAATTCCCTTTGGCCTCTTACTGCAGTCAATAGACCTTGAATACCAGGTATGGGGTTCTAGGTTGGATTTAGACTGTACCCAAAAAGCCCAAGTGTTAAAACCCTGATCCTCAGTTTGGAATGACTTGGATATGGCAGAAGCTTTAAGAGGCAAGTCCTAGGGATGGAAAGATGACTCAGTGGTTAAGAGCACTGACTGCTCTTGCAGAAGCTCAGATTTAGTTCCCAGTACCCAATGCTGGCTAACAATAATCTGGAACTCCAGTTCCAGGGGTCTTGACACACTCTTCTAGACTTTGCTTACACATGCACATGGGGGCAAAATACTCATACACAGAAAATTAAAAAAATAAATATATAAAATTTTAAAAAGAAGCAATCCCTAATGAAATGTCTCCAGGTCACCACACTGAAAACATTGCCCTCAAGTGGACAGGATATCTTAGCTGCTTCCTCTTCTTCTATTCTGCGTCTTGGCCATAAGGTGAGGAGTTTATGGCCACCATATACTTATGTGGTATCATCTCACAGTTGGAAAACCAACATGACCAACTGATTATGAACAGAAATTCCTAAACTAGGCCAAGATAAACAATCTCTCTCTCTCTCTCTCTCTCTCTCTCTCTCTCTCTCTCTCTCTCTCTCTCTCTCGTCTTTTTGAGAGAGTCTCCCTGTAGCTCCAGGTGTCCTGGAACTCACTATGTAGACCAGACTGGCCTTGAACTCTCAGAGATCACCTGCCTCTGCCTCCCAAGTACTGAGTTTACAGGCATGTGCCACCATGAAACAATCTCTGTTTTAAAATGGTCTGTCTTGGGGCTGGAGAGATGGCCTAGCGGTTAAGAGTGCTGACTGCTCTTGCAGAGGACTCGGGTTCGATCCCCAGCACCCACATGACAGCCAAGAACCATCTGTAACACCAATTCCAGGAGAACTCCAGTTCCAGGGGAATCTGACGCCCTCTTCTGACCTCCGTGGCATTGCACGACACGGGTGCACAAACCTACACGCAGACAATACATTCATATACATAAATAAATAAATAAATAAAAATAAAAAAATAAAATGGTCTGTCTTGGGTATCTGTTGCAATAGCAGAAAGCCGACTTACACATATGTAGGGAATGTGACATCATATAAAGAAGTCAAAGTAGTAGTAGAAAATTTATAGGTGATTACAAAGCTTTGGGGAATCCAATCAATCTCTGGGGAATAGAACTGAACACTTTTGAAAACAGGGATGCAGGCTGCTTGAATATTTTATTGTCTGTAAATGACTTCAATATCTGAGGCAATCTCCATCATGTTTCTTGTTTTTAGTCTGTAGGAGGAATATAAGGAGGAAAAGAAATACACTGAGTGTTATTTTAAATGAAGTTTCTGAACATTTCACAGATAGCATCCACTGTGCTATCATATCTTCACCACCAGGAACACAAAACTGTGAAGCAGTGTGGGCACTGGAATATGGATAGTGCTCTACTTGGTAGTCTCCCAGAGACAATCCAGAGGAAAAACAAATAGAGATTAGCAGGAAAACTAGTTATCCATCCAACTGAACGTTACTAATTTTGAAATACCCAATAGTGAATGAAGTAAAACCATAATGTTGCCTAAATAATATATTTTGTTTTTAAAGACGCTTTTCTTTGTGATATTATTTGATGAAGTATATCTCATCTTGAGCTTCTATTCATACGTTGTATGTGCTGAGACTACTAGAACCCTTCCATGTACAACCAGAAAGAAAATATTAGTGGTCACAGAGTTAAAACTGCTTATCTAATATTATTAATTCTGATAGTCTCAAACCATGTTGGACCAACTTAAGATTTTATCACATTTTCTATTTTTTTCTAAAGATAAGCTGGTATTATTTCAAAATAATTTCTTACTCCACGATGATAACAGAGGTTCATTTTATAAAATTATAAAATTTGAAATTCTAAATAAATAGAAAAGCAAAACCATTTAATACTGTTAAATGGAGAGTATAAATTCCATTATCATATAGTGTATACATGTGTTCTCCGGGTCTTATTGCACACATACACTCAATGTTTCCATAATCTTTTGTATCTGTAAACTTAAAATTTAATTTTGAAAAACTACATGATTTGAATCTAATATATTGTTTTATGTCATGTTCATTGCATTAAAATTTTACAGTAATATATGTGACCAGTTGGATCACAGGTATCAATATTTTTCTACCATTTCACTAAAGAATATAAACAATACTCTGAAGAAAAATATCCACTTATAGAAAAAAATATATATGTATAGTGAGTCCCTGGAGATATTAACTGAAACAAATGATAAGTACCTAAATGAAGACTGGTAGTGTGAATATGAGACAAGAGGGGTCCTGGTAAGACTCAGAAGGTAGAATTGATAGAACCAATCATGGTTATTACCTCGGAAATTATACTTGTTGATTTCCTCTTCTCTATTTAAGTAATGACATCCATTGCTTTAGTCAATGGAAAGAAACAGGAATAGAGTAAATGGATGAGTTAAAATGCCTATATTATTTTCTTTAATCTATAGAAAATGTATGCACTCAATGGATGCTGTGGGATGGAGAATGAATTTTCTCCAGGGACTAGCTCCCTTAGAGGTTATCTAATCCCAAATGTAGAGGTTATCTAATCCCAAATGTAGAGCTATAAACATAGGTATATAAAAGCACTACTAAATGAACTCAGGGCATTTTAATATATATTTATTAATCTTTATAAATATATGTGTATGTAACAATAATAATAAGAGGGCGAGAATCTAAGAGAGAGTAGGGGCAGGAGAGGAGTTGGTGGACAGCAGGATACTGCAAAGACAATACTCCTGGATAAAGTCCTCAAAAAAAAGTTAAAAAAATATGATGAGCTCAAGACAAACCTTTGTGAAATTGGAAGAAAGGAAAATTTTATGTTTAATTTCTAAGGGCATGGTCAGATATATTAGATTAATTTTAGACAAAAACATGTGTCATAGAAATTATAGAAGTTAATCCTAAAATAAAGAAAAACCAAAGCCACATGATCTTGAGGTAGCAACTATCACAAAGACAAGAGAACATTGTAGGCTGGGAGCAATGAAGAGAGAGGATGATCAAAGAAAGGGGAAAATATTGGATGTAAGCAAGTGACATTGCTTCCTTCACTCTTATCGTCCCATCCTCTGTAGAAGTAAGCAGGCAAGAGACACCCATAGATGGAAATGAAGACAGGAATCATGATCCTTCCCATCAAAAGACGGGGGTGGCAGCTAGCCTATGCTCATGTGATTGATAGCAAGAGGAGCAAGGGAAGGACTGAAATACTAAAATTCTCCTGAAGCCATCAAACCCACCAACTTTCTCCAAGAATGTCCTTTTACAGGGCATGGATGAAATCTCATAAACATTCCAATATCAGCAAGAAGTGTCAATGACAGTTGACCATAAACAGAAGTTTCTTTGTGGTTTCAGAGAATTCGAAAACACCAGACAGGGCTGGAGAGATGGCCCAGAGGTTAAGATCGCTGACTGCTTTTGCAGAGGACCTGGGTTCAATCCCCAGAACCCACATGGAGGCTGAGAACCCTCTTTAATTCCAGTTCCAGGGGAATCCAACACCCTCTTTTGACCGTGGCATTGCACGACATGGGCACACAAACCTGAATGCAGACAGTACATTCATACATATAAAAAATAAATTAAAAAATTAAAAACAAAACACCAGACAAAGGTAATAGGTAATCATTTAATCAGCAAACTAGACTTTCTAACAGCAAGTTCACAGGGCTTTACTGTTGAGTAAAATTCCAAGAATGAGGCCGGGAGTGGTAGCACATGCCTTTAATCCTAGCACTTGGGAGGCAGAGGCAGTCGGATCTTTGTGAGTTCAAGGCCAGCCGGGTCCACAGAGTGAGTTCCAGGATAGCTGGGGCTATAGGAAGACCCTTCTTGAAAATACCAAAAAAAAAAGAAAAAGATAGAATGAATAGTGATAACTATGCTTTCTAGAATGATTTTCCTTTTCTTTCTTATAATAGCAAATGATTTAGTTTTTCTGTTCTAAATGCATCCAAGTCTAATTTGTCTCTTTTTGAGATACAGATTAATAAGGCCTTGGTCTTTAACAATTGGGAACTTCTATTTACTCAGTCAATAAATACATTAAATACCTTTCATATGGCAAGAATACTATTTTATGTTGCAAAATTATTTTCAAGTATAGTTTGATTCTATTCACCTAATGTTAATTGAACATGTTGATGCCTTTATGCTGAAAGGATATCTCACAAAATTTCATTCATGGATTTTAAGATTACATTTGCTGAAAATAATCTCTCTCACACACAAACACACACCTACCCAGAAATATATAGGAAATACTATGATGATAAATAAAATCATCGTGGTGGAACAGCTGAGAATGATTGTGCTTTGTAAAGTCAGAGCATAGATCTTAAAAACTGACAAAAAGCGTTGTGAGAGAAACCGTATATCTTTATCAGTGCTTCTAACATCTTTCTTGAGAATTCAAGTAGAACAGAGAAATTAGTAAAAGTTGTTTTTTTAAATCTTTCCCAAGCTCATATCTGCAAGCTAATCAAGCATGTTAAAGGTAAAATATAAAACCCTTTGATTAAATTGCTCCTTCAGATACTTCTTGATGAAATTGCTTCAGTTTCTATCATAATTAATTCATATCCATGAAAAAAATAAGAGAAAAGTATATTAAAAGTAATAAGATCACAGACAGGCATGGAGGTACATGCCTTTAATCCCAGAACTTGGGAGGCAGAAGCAGGCAGATCTCTGTGAAATGGAGGCTAGACTGGTCAGACAGTGAGTTCCAGGATAGCTAGGGATACAGAGAGACCCTAGGTCAAAAAAAAAACAAACCCCCAAAAAAAAAAAAAAAAAAAAAAAAAAAAAAAAAAATTAAAAAGAATTTTTTTCCCCCCAGACTTTTAGTAAATAGATCTCAGGCACCATTGTCTTAGAAAAGGATATATTCCCTGGCTTCCATTTAAGTCCTTTCAAGCCTTGAAAAGGTCTTAGAGTCACATTTATAAGCAGAAGATAGGTTACTTCTACCTAGAAATTAGTCAGAAAATTCATCTTGTGCTGTAGTGTTGCTTTGTTCCCTCCCCATCCACCTTTAATTTTATAATTTTATCCTCCTTTCATTCATCATTGGCACTTTAAAGGAATTTGAAGTTGTAGGCTTCTATATTTATATAATTATATACTCAATATATAATAAAAGGGTAGAGAAAGTGCTTTAAAAAGATGTGACATCTTAAAGAAAATTCACAGATATCATAAGTGAATATAATTTATTGGCAAATTTCAGGTTGCATTCTTAGTCCTATCTGCTAGAAGAAGCCTACATTTTGTGTTTCCTCATTTGCATTACCACAAATTTTTCATAAATATGAAAAGGATATTATTCACATCCATAGTTGTTTCTTTATTTTAAACATAATGTGTTGATGACGTTTACAAAAACTTACTGATATGTCTATGTATTTGTACATAGCTATCTAAGCGATTCAATTTTGGAACTAACTGGATAGCAATCTTAAGTGACTCTTCTATGTCTTATTACATCATTAATAGCATTGTATTTTTCAAATAGGCTGAAATCCAAAAATTATAAATGACATGATTAAGTATGGTTTGTCTCCAATGAGAATGAATTCATCTAAGTGCAAATTGCTGCATGTTAAAGTTTAATTTGTTCATCTGCTAGTGTTGTTACTAAGTTGCTATTTGTATGGTACTTATTGCAAGTAGCTTCCAAAACTCTTTGTGCATAAACTCACTAATTCCAGAATTAGGAAACCCAGTGTCCTTCAAGAAATATCTACAAAGATGAACTGGCAAGAAGAAAAATGACTATCATGGCATGGCTTTCCTCCCTCTAGTGCCTGAATCTTCTTAACTGAGTTTCCAGGAAATCACAGCACTTGAAATTATAGGCAGAGTTTAAAAAGAGAAAAAAATGCCTACTCTCCAGTTCAACCCTGGCTCTTTGGAAAAGCAAATATATTTTTTTTTCGGTTCCAAAAACTTTACCCTCAAAAACATCTTGGCTTTTAGGAAGTCGAAAAAAGCAGACTAACAATGAATTTTATGGACTGGAATCTTATTTATCTTGAAGGTGCAGTGTTCCACAACCCCTACCCTCTGAGAACTATTTTGCCTGTATTTGTCGGATGTCAAGGAGGAGAAGAGAGTGGAAACTTGCATTTCTTCCTTAAAATTAATTTCAATTTAGCTGTTAGCCAGTGAATTATTTTTAAGCTTGAGGAATGTTGTAATTGTATGTTTTCTTTTCAGTAATTGTTGCAGATATTAAACTGAATAGAGAATGGTAGGCCTGCATGGGATAACCTGATTCTCTAGACAAACCCACTTGTCTGAGAGCAAATGGCTACAGCACTTTTAGGGTTACAGTCTCCTTCTCTTCCTCCTCGTTCTCAACTGCAGTGGAGCTTTTTCCAAAGTTGCCATGGTAACACTATATCTGGCTGCTAGCTCTGTCGTAAGTTATTGAACTGAGACTGGCTTTTGGTTTAGCAGATAATTAGGTTCTGTCTCACAGGTTCATTTTCCTGTGACTGGGACGTGAATATGACCTGCAGCTGGCCTCAATTTCAGTGTCACAGACAAAACTTTAACCCTTCTGAGCTCCCTTGGCACACTCCCATGCCTGGCTTATGAGGAAGAGGAAGTCCACTTCAGCTCACCGGCACCTTAGGGGAAGACTATCAAGTACTTGCTTTACATTTTAACGTCACTGTAACACCAAGGAACATATGGTCATGGTTGTACACATTAAGCCTTTTCAAAATTAAAAAGGTCAGCATTATGATGAATATTTACATATTTTGTTGATAGGATTACCTTCCCTATTTCTTGAATGATTTTAACCCATTGATGTGTCCTCTCTTCTAATTTGAGATCCGCAGCATTTAGATTTTGAAAAGTCTAGTATTAGAAATAGTAGCATGGTACTTTCATACTGAGCTTCTGCATAGTCTGCCCCCTCCCTCTGCTTTTATATATGTTGAGTTTTAAGAGATCCTGAAGGGTTGCTTTGAAACATAGGTGGACCCATTTGACAGGAAATAACAGTACTATTTTACTAAAATGCCAAAATATTCATTCAGGCCTGGATCATCATCTTTGGAAAACTCGCTTCTTTCTTTTGCATACATCGTTTGGGAGATTTTAGTTAAAGATTTTCCTTTTGTTTGGAACAAAGAAAGAAGCACAACTTGGGGACTAGATATTAAATTCACAATATTTTGATAAACACAGGTGTGAGGTTAGTAAGAGCAGGTATGTCTTTCTATCAGAACAGTGGCCATTGGGGAAATAAAAGTATTAGTATATGTTACCTGGATTTTAGAAACTTCAATTATCGAATCGAAGGAAAGCTTGAATTAAAAAAAATATATATGGGGCTGGAGAGATGGCCTAGTGGTTAAGAGTGCCCACTGCTCTTGCAGAGGACCAGGGTTCGATCCCTAGCATCCACATCGAGGCTGAGAAACATCTTTAACTCCAGTTCCAGGGGAATCCGACGCCCTTTTCTGACCTCTAAGGCATTGCACCACACAGGTGCACCAACCTACATGCAGACAGTACACTCATACACATAAAAATAATAAATAAAAAAATTAAAAAATCTATAGCTTACATGGCAAAGAGTCACCCAACTCTGTTAATAATGATAGGCTGAACTTGTAAAGGAGATTAGAACATTGAATAATTAATTGTACATTGGGCTGTATTCATGTCCTATTTAGACCACATTCTATTGTAATCCATTTTTTTCCATTCTCAAACTCCAGATAAGGAGAGAATAGCAGAAGTCTAAGTGAGGCAGGACACCAGATATGTTCCATGTGCATAACATTTAGAGGACACTTCTGAGGTCAGAATGAGTAGAGGTTTCATTAAGGTAAAAAGGGACTTGATATATGAGGGACTCAGCTTTGTCCATTATTTTCTAGGGGACTCAAGTACAGAGTAGTGATTTTTCTCTTATGGATGATTAATAACTCTTTGTTGACTGAATATATGACCTCTCCATTCTCTACTCTATGTAATAAAAACTAAACATTTGATTACAGAGATGACATAGGAATCTTGCAAGCATTTTCATTTTAAAGAAATCTGTTATTGCCCTGTCACAATTTCTGTTAACTTCTGAGCACTAGAAACAGATTTTTTTCTTGCCTGCATTGTTGTAATAGCCTGAAATTGATATTGTTCACTTTACTACCCACTTTAGTATATTACAGAGGAGACAGTGTGCCTATCTAAAATGCAAATCTCTCTACATATGTATTCTCTTTACAACTTCAAGTCAGGTTCCATGTTATCAGAATAGCTTTTAAAAACACCATCTTCTAAACCCTCCTATGACTGCCATGTCTACTTCTTTGACATCACTTCTCTAAGCCATTCTCCCTCTTCATCGTCTACTTTGAATTTCCTCTAGGGTGTGAAAACACACTAATGGGTATGTATAGTCCTTGCTGTTCCAGCTCCAGGATGCTTCCACCCAGAACTGTATTCTGCCCTCTGCTCAAATGACATCTCTTTACAGTTAACTTATCTAAGTGTTCTAGTTTCTCTTCAATTGCTGTGATAAAACACTCTGACCAACGCCAACTTGGGGAGGAAAGAATTTATTCAAACTCACATCTTCTGGGTCATAGTTCATTACTCAGGAAGCCCAAGGTAGGAACTCAGGGCAGGAACCTGGAGGCAGGAGTGGAAGCACAGGTCATGGAGGAACGCTGCTTGCTTCCCTGGCCCATACCCAGCCTGTTTTCTTATACTGTACATAACAACCTGCCCAGGGTGGCACCACCCATAGTGAACTGGACCCTCCCACATTGCTCAACAATCAAGACAATTCTCCATAGGCCAGTCCAATGGAGCCAATTCCCCAATTGAGGCTCCCTCAACCCAGGTGTGTCAAGTTGACACTAAAGCTATCCAGTACACTACGCATCTTGAGAAATGCCCATTCATTGTCCAACACCCTCCTTGTCTTAAGTTTTCTTCATGGGGATTATTATTTATTGATATTGTAATGGAAAAAAAACCCTAACAAGTAGGCTTAGATGACCTTCCCCCTAAAATGTAAGTTGCATTCAAGCAAGATTCTTGATTATTCATAAATATATCCCCATTGTCTAGAATCTAGTGGGCTGGATCCAAGTGAACCTTCAACAAATATTTATTGAATGAATGAGTGAATGAATAGGGAAGTTCAAGGCAACTGTCTATTGTATCCCAGGCACCTAGGGAGATGAAGACACAAATGTTTTCTGGATATAATAAATAAAACCCTTCTTTAGAAAATGGAGTAGCATGAGAACACAAGGATCTACATTGCTGCAGTTCCCTCCATCAAATTAGGTAAGAGAAAAACAGAGCTCATTAGCATCCCATCCCATTGTGTGTGTGTGTGTGTGTGTATGTTCACACATGTGTGAAGGTGTGCATATCCATAAACACACAAAAGTCAGAAGAGGATTTTGGATGTCCTGGTCTGTTGCTCTCCACCTTATTTCCTGAGGCAGCGTTTCTCACTGAGCCTGGAGCTAGGTGGCAGCCAGCAACTCCAGTGATCCCCCCCCACACACACACACAAGTGCTGGGGTTAAAGACAGAAGGAGCTATTTCCTGGGTTCTGATGATTTAATTCTTGTCCTCATGCTTTCATAGAGAGCACTCTTATTGGCTGAGCCATCTCCCCCAGCAAAACATTCTGTTCGTGCATAAACTATAGCCAATACAAACTATCACCCTTACTGGACACACATATACCACCCTTGTCATTCATGGAAACTTTCTTTTTTTATTGTAAAGGACCAGACAGTAAATGTTTTTTGCTTTCCCAGCTATACAGTCCAGTATAGGACACAACTGATTTTCCCTTCTGTGGAGGTATGAAGACAGGCAGCACAGAAACAATGGGTGCATTATTTATTAAATCTAGAATTGAGAAGATTTATCTCATGACCTATAGTTTGCTGACACCCAATACTTCCACTGTTTTTCAAGAATACTGTAAGGATCATTGCTCCTTTACAAATACTTGAAAGAAATGAAGTTGGTGGAGGGACAACTAATCTCACAACATATGAGCTACATATGAAACTGATTTTTTCCCTTCATTTTATGTACTTAATATTAATTCCTAATTTTTAGTCTCTCTGTCATAGTAATAATTGGTCCAGGGTACATATATCAATGACAACATTTCTTGAGGAATGAAAGATATACTCAAAGACTAGAGTGTTGATGAACAATGTTTAAAGGAAACTTTACTCAGATTCCTGTAGTATAAATGCCCCATGACAACATTAAACTGCCAGTGGATGTCAAATAACACTGAATTGCTGGTAGGGGAGGAGATTGTCTCTTGAATTAGGAGGAGCAGGTCTAACATTTGTCTAGATATATATTTAAAGTCTCTGGCAACTCTTGGGGCCAATGCAAAGTTTACAAGAAGAGTGGGCTGATGTGAAAACTGGCAAGATAATCATCTGCAATAGCAGTATGTTCTGAGAGCTATATAAATGCAGTGTTCTAGATAAAGCTCTAGCTTACAATTTGGTTAAAATATGCCATCTATTTCCTCCTTAGTTTAAGTCATAAATATAAAAATCTAGCTACAGACCCAATCTAATTTTAGTGTCTCTGTGTTAAGGCCTTTTCACACCAAAGCAACAAAGATAGAGGAATTTTATGTACTATTCACAATTATGCCCAGCTCAAGGTTAAGACAGCAACAAAATACTCCAAACAGAATAAAAACGTCTCCACTTGACAGAAGCTCTTCATAACACTTCACCTGGGTCAAGCTGTGTCACTTTCTCTCAATGTTAAAAAGAAAGCATTGTAGGAGCACAGTTCACTTATTGATTGAAAGTGGATTCAGACTGACTATAATCCAAACAAATATACTTCAATGAGTTCAAGACCCAGGATGAGCCAACTAAGGACAAAGGTTTCAAATCTCAATGCAAAACTGAGTTTGAATTAGTAACATGGATGTCTTATATTATGTGGTCATATATAATACAGTCCCAACATAATTGTCCAGCACTAGTGAGATAACTTACAAAACACTGACAGTGAACCTGAAATCCCAACACTGAAGAAGTTGAGGCAGGAGGATTGTCTTAAGTCCAAGGCTAACCAAGGTAATAATGTGCCTATCAGGTTACTTAGGTCGGTCAGACCCACTTAGCAAGACTCTGTCTTTCATACAAACACACATACACACACACACACACACACACACACTCACATATATATATGAAAAAATATTAAAGAATATATGTGTGAGTGTGTGTATGTGTGTGTGTGTATGTGTGTGTGTGTAATGACTGCATTGAGTAACCACATTTGAAATGGACATTGATTTAATGTTAATGAAAATATAAGGGTATTGTTAGAAATCAATGTTTACTTCTTTGTCTTTGCAATGGGTATTTTCTGAGGAATGCACAAAAAGCATACAGTTATTTATAGATATGAAATTACGGCTTTGAATAAAACTAACTCTGTTGTTCTTTTTCTTGTTATTTTATGAACAAAAGGCTAGACAAATTCATGATTTATAATTTAGCACTAGCTAGCCCATTGTAACAGAAGTCTAATCTCATATTCTACTTCTCAGAAGTGAATAGAATGCACTTTATCTACATATTTATCTGGGCTAATTAAATTATCATTAGTCTTCTATTTATGTGGATGATTTTGCCCATTGTCATAGTATTGCATATAAATGCTATAGTTACTCAATAATGCATCACTAAAATTATACTCTATTTAGAAACTGTTGTTGAAGTATCTTGCTTTGACTATGAAAGCTGTATTATAGGTTAACAAGTTCTTTTCCAGTTTGAGTTTTCTTGAATCTATTTTAATGCAACATTTGAAATTAGAAAGATTTGTTTCCAGGAAAAGTCATATAAATCCACCAAATAAAATGTGAATGTGACCTAACTCTTATACTTTATTTTGTGACTGTTTTTTTGCCTCCAAATGAGAATATAGATACATGGGACTGTAGAAATGGCTCATCGGTTAAGAGCACAGGACTGCTCATGCAGAGGACCCGGGTTTGATTCCCAGCACCCTCATGGTGGCTAAGAACTGCCTTTAACTCCAGTTCCAGGGAATCTGACATCCTCTCCTGACTTCCGAAGCTTTGCATGACACAGGTGCACCAACCTACATGCATTATATTAAAAAAACAAATAAAAAAAAATAAAAAGGACAACCTTTACGTAAAAAATATAGATACATTGTTTTGACATATTCCTTCGTTGTTATTTTGAACACACCTGTGTGTGTGTGTGTGTGTGTGTGTGTGTGTGTGTGTGCAGGTGAGCTTGGAGGCCCCTAGGAGAACATAAAGTGTCCTGCTCTGTCTCTCTACCTATTAGCTTGGCACGGTCTCACTGAACCTGGGCCTCACTGTTTCTCAGCTAGACTGGCTGACTAGAAAGCCCCAGTGGTTTCCTGTCTGCGTTCCTCCCAGCACTGGGCTCACAGACCCATGTGGCCACACTTACCTTTTTCTGTGGGTACTGAATATACAACCCAGGTCCTTGGCTGATAGAGCAAGCACTTGCTCACTGAACCATCTCCCCATATCCTTTATGTGTTTTAAAGACGTTTTCTGTGTTTTTATTAGACTTCTTATCTATTATATAATTTTAAAATTATTCTTTCTAGTAATACTTAACCTGCCATAGTAGAGTATATAAGATAGGTTGATCTTTTGGAGCAAATATATGATGTTTTTGTGAACACAGACAAAGATAACCACAGACAATTCCACAGCAATAAGATATTCTGGGTGTAGTCTGTAAGAAATATATAATTCTCATGTATATACTCCTTTTTTGTTAAAAAGTTATTTCAGTGTGAAAAAATATTTAAGAGATTTCAAACTTTTTTATTATTTTTACTTTTTGTTTCTTTGTTTTTTTGAGACAGTGTCTTCCTGTACCCATAGCTGTCCTGAAACTCTCTATGTAGCCCAGGCTGGCCTTGGTCTCACAGATATTATTCTGCCTCTGCCTCTTGAGTGCTGGCATTAAAGGCATGTAACAATGATCCCAGACCAATAGATATTTTAAAATGTACACTACACTTTGTTGACTATAGGTGCAATGTTGTAGGACACATATCTAGAGATTATTCTTCTCTCTTGGATGAAACTTTATGGCTATTGGATCGTAGTAACATCCCCCACTGTCCCTGGGATGGGACAAATTAAATAGTAATAAATCCCGTAAGTGAGTCAGGTGATATTTCTCTTTCTGTGACTAGCTAGCTTCCTTTAATATGATGTTTTCAATGTCATCAGTATTTCTGTTTACTGTATAATTTATTTTGTTTGAAATATCAAATAGCATTCATATATGTGTGCATCAATACATACAAATATACATATCTCACATTTCTTTTTTATTTTAAAATATTTTTTATTTATTCATATTTTGTGTATTTCAGACATCATTTTTCAATTCAGTTCAGGCATATTCCCCTTTCCCTTCCCCGCACCCCAACCCACCCCACCCCAGAACATGCATTCTGCCATAACTGTCCTGCATCTTTCTCTCAGTCTTTTTTTTTATGTTTAAGAATTCACATTTTCCTCCATTAATTTTATATTACTCTAAAATATGGATACATACTCTCCACCCATACACAGTAATTACAGAGTCTGAAAATAAGTGGTGGGTGGATTCTAGAGCCCATTGAGAGATTCACATTATAGCAACATAGTGCTTTCAGATAAACAGAAATATAACCATAATGTCATTCAGCTTGCCTTTCTTCTGGGGGATTTGCTGTTAGCATCCACAAATGAGGGAAAACATTCTCCATTTGTCTTTCTGGGACTGTGTTACTTCACTCAGCATAATGGCTTTCAAGCTCCATCCATTTACCTGCAAAGTTCATAATGCCATCTTTCTCCATTGTGTAAATGTACCACATTTTTGTCATCCACTCATCTGTTGAGGGGCATTTGTGTTGATTCCAGCTCTTCACTATTGTGAAGAGCTGCAATAAACATGGATGTGCATGTATCTTTGCGGTAGGATGAGTCTTTGGGGTATATACCCAGGAGTGATATGACTGGGTCAGGTGGTAGGCTCATTTTGAGTCTTTTAAGGGTTCTCCACACTGCTTTCCATAGCGGTTGTACAAATTTACATTCCCACCAGCAATGGATGAGTGTTCCCCTTTCCCCACAACCTCTCCAGCACTTGGTATCATTCGTATTCCTGATCCTAGCCAGTCTTATTGGAGCAAGATGATATCTCAAAGTGGTTTTAATTTGCATTTCCTTAATTATTAATGATGATGAACACTTTTTAAGATGTTTCTTAGCCATCCTTAATTCCTCACTGGTGAAGACTCTGTTCAGCTCTTTACTCCATCTTTTGAGAAGGTCATTTGTCTTCTTACTTCTTTGTTTTTTGAGTAGTTTATATATTCTTGACGTTAATGATCTGTCAGATGTATCACTGGTAAATATTTCTTCCCACTCTGTGGGTTTTTTCTTCACCTCCTTGATTGTTTCTTTTGCTATACAGAAGCACATTTCTTTATTTAATATCTATTAGTATATATTTGATTTTTTACACATTTTTTATATTTACTTGTGTGTGGAAGGGGTGTGCACTTAAGATGTTGATCATATGGAGGTCACAGGACCATTTATTGGAGTCAGTTCACTATTTCCACCATGTGGGACCTAGCTATAGAACTCTGGTCATCAGACTTCACAGCAAGCACCTTTACTTAGCCATTTCATCATTATGACTGATTACACAAGGAAAGTGGGGGTGCTAAATCTCTTTGAAATCCTGTTCTAATTTTTTGGATAAGAATGATTGCTATATCCAACAATTGCTTATTTATAACTCTGGAAGGAATCTCTAGTCCATTTTTTACCTTCACTTTTTTGTTGTTGTTGTCTTTTTGAGACAGGGTCTCCCTGTAGCTCCAGCTATCCTGGAACTCAGTATGTAGATCACGCTGACCTCAAACTCACAGAGATCAGACTGCCTCTGCCTGCCAAGGACTGGGATTAAAGGCATGCACTCCCATCAGTCTTATTCTATGTTCTTAACAAGACAGCATTTTTCACCATCCACCTCAGTATTGAAAAGTGTTGTACTTTCCCCACAACCTCATCGAATTTATTTTTCGATAATGGCCATTCTGATTAACATGAGGTATTATTTCATTGCAGTTCTAATTTGATTTCACTGTGGCATTACAATTTCTCATACATCTGTGGATTATTTGTATGTCCTCTTGGAGAAATGTCTATTCAAATTTCTAGTTCAACTTTGCATGAGATTTTTTTTCTAAGGAATTGAAATGATTTTTTTAGTTTATATTTCATAATGTATCAGACATTGCTTACTTTTACGGGGATAGCTATAATATTAACAGATATGTGTACAAGGAACAGGTTAGGTATTGAGGGAACAAGTAGGCTTCTATTTCTTCATTGGAACAGGGTTTCCTATAGCATGGGAGTCCCTGTGACTTGATATGTCACTAAGGGTGACCTTGATTTCTTGATTTTCCTGCTTTGCCTCTCTAGTGCTGGAATTACTGATATGTGTCACCATGCTCAGTATCACCATGCCCAGTGTATGCCGAGTTTCCTTTGGTTAATGAAACATGAATTTTGAGAGTTTTACTCAAGAAACTGAAATGCAGCTTTGTGCATCAAAATGACAATTACTCAGGATGTCTCAGAAGTACATTTCAGCTACTATTGATGTGGCAGCATTTGCCTTTAATTACAGAATTAAAGAAAAGTTTTAATGAAATGAATTTCCTTTTTGAATATGTAAGTGTATTTTTTATTAAATTCAATCATTGTCAAGTGTATAGTTTATGCTCTTGTGTTGTAATTTTAGACTTGTTATCATTGTTTATGAATCATTTGATGAAGTTTTTATCTAATTTAAATGATTTATAATGGAATACCAATTCTCATGTTACATTAATTTTGAGTTGATGATAGAGCAGGTTTTTTCCTGAAAAAGTTTATCTTAACTTTTTTCTGTTTCTTTCTCATGGGCAACTATGAAGTCAGGCTGACCTCAAGCACAAGATGCTTTTATCTACACATCCTAAGTGCTGGAATTACAGGTAGATGTCTGGGTTTCTTCCTGTAGCTTTTTAAAGTAAGCCCTTAGTTCACCCCGTTGACAACCACTAAACATCTCCACTTTTATCTAGAACATCTCCCCTTTTATCCCTAATTTTAAAATGTATATTTGGAAAATTTATTGGATTGTGTTTTCAGTGATCTCATATTAACCAAAATAAAATAAGCCATCCTTTTCTCTGCCTGAAATCTGGTTTGTAAATCTTTCAATTTTAGACTAGTTTTCTAAGGAAGAGAGCTTACAGTTTTCATAGTGACATCTTTGGGCACTAAATTTTTTAGGGAGTTCTTTCTCATGCTGAGCCAAAATTTTATTTCTAATGGAACATCAAAATATCTCAACATAGTAATGGTTTGAGTATAAAAGGACAGTTACATACTTTTAATTTACTATAATACAATTTCAAGAATCCAACGTAAAGCAAACAGAAATGGGATGGAGAGATAGCTCAATGGAGATGAGCACTGGCTGATCTTGCAGAGAACCAGCTTCAAGTCCCAATAACCACATCACACATGTCCAACACCCACAACTATCAGTAATTTCAGTTCCAGGGGACCTGATGCCCTCTTCTAACTTCTATGGGTGGTGCACAACCTGTGTTCACTTTCATACAAGCAGGAAACACATGTATACCTATAAAATAAAATATTTTTTAAAATTTCTTATAGTTCTCCTTTCTAGAGTCTCAGTCTAGACTGATCAGCTAGTGGATGCTGAGGACCTGTACGGGGGAGAGAGAGAGAGAGAGAGAGAGAGAGAGAGAGAGAGAGAGAGAGAGAGAGAGAGAGAGAGAGAGAGAGAGGTCTTTTTATAATTTACCCAGTCCCACAATAATGCCAGTCATTCGAACTGTCCTCATGCTAATCATTTCCCATTAGGCTCTACCTCTGAACAAGATACGGTTCACAATGAAGTTCCAACATATGCTTTCTTGTTGGATACATTGAAGCCATAACAATAACCGTGGAGTATTGATATCTGGAGACTAACTTGGGCTTTAGTGTTCAGTATTTTCAGGAGGAGTTTCGGGGATCTTGTACAAGAATAACCGATTGGATGATATGTTGGTTGTTCAAAATGTCTACCATTAATCACAAAGATATCACCCTCAATTGAAGAAGTTCAGAAGTTGATAGGCTACCTCCTCGGAGCCAGGTAAAAAGGCCAGATCTTTTCTTTTGGGGGACGTGGTATTTTTTTTTTTTTGTCTAAAAACATTCCAAAGCTTTAATCTCAAATGAATTATTGTTTTACAAGTCAAATATATGTTTGTCATTTCCCTGGATAAATTATTATTTGTCAATTTTATTTCTTTAAATACCTCATATTACTTATGGTCAGGTGCTACCTCTCTATTGGAATATTGGATCCCCATTAGAAATTGTAAATTAAGACTTTGGCTTTTGAGCTCAACCGGATAGGAAAAACCTGACATGTATAACCATTAGAATTTGCCAATATTATGTACTTTTTCTCAGCTCCCAGCTTCTGGTAGATACAGTGGAATCAGTAATAACTACTTCATATTTTGTGGAGACAAAATGAGATCACACGTTAGATCCTTAATGTATCACAGAAGTTAGTAATTCATTATTTCCTGATACTTACACTGGATTTTTATTTAATAGGAAATTTTAGGGATAGAGAGATGGCTCAGCAGATAAGAGCACTTGCTGTTCTTGCAGGCAACCCATGTTCAATTCCCAGCACCCATATGTTGGCTCTGAGTCATCTGTAACCTCAGCTCCAGAGATCCAATAACCTCTTTTGGCTTTTGTGGGCATTACATGCAGATGCCGCTTTTACATACATGCAGGCAAAACACTCATACACATAAAATAGAAATAAACTTAAAAAAACTGAAAAGGAAAATTTTTACAAGGTTTGCACATCTAGTCTTCTAGATTCTGTGTATGTATATATTACTTAAAAACAGAATTCAATTCATTATATTTTTAACTCAAAATAACAAGTACAAGGCAGGATATAGTGCAGGTGATAAAGAAGGAAAATGATATTTTCTGCTTTTCTGGAGTGAGAACATTTTCATAAATATCTTTTTTTTGTAAATTTATTTATTTTTATATGTGTATGAATGTACTGTCTGAATGTAGGTGTATGCACCCGTGTCATGCCATAAATATCTTTTATACAGGTAGACTGCAATACTTGTTGACTTCAAGCTACTTGTATTAGTCAGGGTTCTTTAAAGAAACAGAAGCAACAGGACGAATATATAGCTATATACAATTTATTGATTTGCTCATGTGACAGAGTTCAAGGAGTCCAACAGGAACCACACCACACTGGAGAAGAATCCAGGGAACTTCTCAGTTCACAAGGCTGGATGTCTCAGTAGTCCCAATCTGGTGCTTAAGGCCTGATGGATTCCTGGAGATCTGCTGGTCTCATTACACGCTGGGATCCGAAGGGTTGATCACAGCAGCAAGACAAACTCACCAGTGAGAGAGAGGAAAAAAGGGACTAGCTCCCTCTGCCATGGCCTTTAATACTGCCTTCCAGCAGAAGGTAATGCCCACATTTGGGGTGGGCCATCCGGGTTGAGGTAGTCCAATCCAAAGATCCTTTTTCTCTTATTTGTTCCTTAGTCCAGTCAAGTTGACATCCAGGATTAACCATCACACTACTGATGAGTATAATGGTGGAAATCCAAGTAATAAGATTATAATTGTGGTTGTTGGAAGAATGCTGCCCTCAAAAGGTGATATATTACTTGGCGCCATTGTGAGTCTGTGAGGGGGGGTGGCTCAGACTGGGGTCTTGCTAAGACCACCTGAAGCACAGGAGACCGGACCTTGCTACAGACAGGTAGAACTTAGGGTAGATTGTTTCTCGGGCTGTTGGATAGTTGATTTCCCGGTTGGTAGCAGGGGAGCCATGAACTGGCCTGCTTGGATCCAAACCAAAACCCTTGTAGGGTGTGGCTGTCTGGACAGAACCACCCTTTGCCCTTGCAGCCAGCACCTGGTGCCATTGTGAGTCTGTGAGCAGGGGAGGGGGCTCAGGCTGGGGTCTTCCTAAGACCACCTGAAGCACAGGAGCCCGGAACTCACTCCAGACAGGTATTGGGGTGTGGGCTAAGTCAGTAATATTTACACCCTCCAAACTGGAATTGAGGAGAGAATATCCAAGAGGTTTTTTTTTTTTTTTTTTTGGAGAACCCTCGGAACAGAAAGGGAAGAGTTTCTTCTACTTCTGATATCCAATATCTACAAATTTGAAAGCCTTAAACCTAGACAAGTCAACACTCCATAAACTAGGAGGGGAAAAAAAGTGTTGGAAGGAGTTAAGCAAAACAATCCTTCAACATAGTGAAAAGACATTTGTGCTTGGCATCTAAATACAGGCAAAAAGGAAAAAAGAAACCCCCCATGCCTGGGGTAACAGTGAAGGGGTAACATGGGAAAGGCACAGGATTTTCCTGCACCAGGCTCTACCAATCAAATGGGATCCCCCTGGAGGTGAACCCAAGAAACAGATTTAAGGAATAATGCAGACCTCTACAGAGAAATTAAAGAAAACAAAGAAGAGCCAGAGAACTAAGGAGAAAGAATTAAAAACGCAAAAGGACCTGAAGGGATACAATGACAAACTTCGGAAAGAACTAAGGAACAGACAAAATACTCCAGAAAGAACTAGATGGGGAAAAAAAAAAAACTCTGAGAAGGAAGTAGAAACCTGAAAAAGGAAGCCAACCAGTGAAGTAAGGAGCACCAAAAAGAGACTGAGAACTCAAAAAGGAAATAGAAATCTAAAAAAATCACAGATGAAATGAAAAAGGAATGAGAACACTCATCCAATAGGAAAGGAAAGGAAAAGGCCTCAGAAGTAAAATGGAGGCAGCAGAACAAAGAATAGCAGATCTGGAAGATAACACAGAACACTAAAAAGCTCAAATAAAGTATATGAAAAATTTAAAAATATACAAATGTGGGAACAACAGGAAATATGGGACACTATGTAAAGATCACCTCCGCATCATAGGAATAGGGGAAGGAGAAGATTCTCAAGAGAATAGTATGGAAGCATATCTTCAACAGAATAATAGATGAAAATTTTCCCCAAGCTAAAATAGAGCAAACCAGAAAAATAAAGAAGGCACAAAGGACTCTAAATAGACAAGAGTCAAAAATGAACTCCCCCACACCAATAATCATAGTTATGTAAAATGACTAGATACCAAACAGGAAAGACAAAATTCTGAAGGCTACAAAGAAAAACAAGTCACAAGTACAAAAGGGAAACCCATCAGAAAGAAAGAAAAAAGAATTACAACAACTTCTCCATGCAAACCATGAAATAAGAAGAACATTGAGCAAAGCATTCCCAAGTGTTTAATGACTATGGATGCCAACCCAGAATACTTTAACCCAGCAAAATGTCGTTATAGTTGAAGGAGGAGAAAAATCTTCCATGACATAAACAGAATGATAGAATTATTCAAGAAAACCAACTCTTCAATAAAATACTTGAAGCAATTGAAAGGGCAGAAGAGAGGAGCAACATCCTCAACACCTAGGAAAAGAAACTAGGGTAGGAGTAGAATCAGAGGCTAGAAGTCCAAATGGATAAATAAGGTGAAAGAAGCAACATCCATCTTTCAATTTATAACGCTTAAATATTAATGGACTAAACTCCCAAATCAAAAGACATAGAACTGGGAGAAGGGGATTAGGAAACAAAACCCAGCTATATGCCGGTCTACAAGAACCCATCTCAATTTCAAGGAGAAGTGCACCAACTTAAGGTGAAAGGATGGAAGACAATAATTCCAAGCAAATGTACCAAAAAGAAAGCAGTGTTGCTATTCGAATATCAGATAAAAATAGACTTCAAAGCAAAAAAAAAATCAAGAGAGACAAAGAGGGTCTTACAGCTTTATTAAAGAACAATTGACGATGAAGATCTTATAATCATGCATATATACGCAAACTTTATAAGATAATTCTTCAGGATTTCAAGGCACATATTAACCCCAGCACACTAATAGTAGGGGACGTCAATACCCACTAAGTACTTTAGACAGAGCAACAGGACAAAGGATAAACAGAGAGACATCTGAACTAAATGATACGAATACACCAAATGGACCTCACAGACATCTATCGAATATTTCACCCAAACAACAGAGAATACACTTTCTACTCAGCACCCCATGGAACATTCTCCAAAATGGACCATATACTGGGACATAGGAAAAACTCAAAATACAAAAAGTTTGAAATAATCTCATGCATTTGATCAGACCACAGTGCAATAAAACTCAATATCAACACCAAGATAAACCCAACAACCTACCAGAACACATGGAGACTAAACAACACTCTCCTAAATAATGAATGGGTCAAGGAAGAAATAAAGAAGTAAAAACAGGGGCTGGAGGGATGGCCTAGCAGTTAAGAGCACCGACCGCTCTTGCAGAGGAGCCGGGTTTGATCCCCAGCACCCACATGGCGGCTAAGAACCGTCTGTGACTCCAGTCCCAGGAGAACTCCAGTTCCAGGGGAAATCGAGACCCTCTTCTGACCTCCGCGGCATCGCATGACACGGGTGCACAGACCTGCATGCAGGACAATACATTCATACACATAAATAAATAAAAAAAAAATAAAAAAATAAAAAAAAAAGAAGAAAAAACATTCCTGGAACTGAATGACAATGATAATACAACACAGCAAAACCTATGGGACACTTTAAAAGCAGTCCGAATGAGGGAAGTTATAGCTCTAAGTGCCTACATTAGAAAAACAGAAAGAGCACAAGTGAATGATCTAACACTGCAAGCAAAATTCTGAAGAGAAAAAATAAATGAACCCTAAACGCAGCAGACAAGAAGAAAAACAAAATTGAGCAAGACAATGAAATAGAAACAAAGAAAACCTACAAAAAAAAAAATCAATGAATCCAGAAGTTGGTTCTTTGAGAGATAACAAGATAGACAGACCTCTAGCCCAGTTAAACTAAAAGAAAAAAGGAACAATTTCAAATCAATAGAATCTGTGTAATGAAAGGGGAAATATCACAACAGACAATGAAAAGATAAAAGGACCAATCATAAGGGAATCTTCAAAAACCTATACTCTACTAAGTTTGAAAACCTAGAAGAAATGGATAAATCTGAAATCCTGGGACTCAACCAAAGCTCACCAAGAAGAGATGACGAGCCTAAAAAGACCATAATACAGGAAGAATTGAAGATATATATAAGAGCCTCCAACACAAAAATGCCAGGCCCAGATGGTTTCACAGCAGAATTCTATAAAATATTTCAAAAAGACTTACAACCACTAATACTCAAGTTGTTTAGAAGGATACAGAGGGAGTCTCTCCAGATTCTTCTATGAAGCCAGCATCATGCTATACAAAACAGGTTAAGATACAAACAAAAAGGAGAACTATAGACCCATCTCCCTAATGAACACAGATGCAAAATTCTAAACAGGATCCTGGCAAATCGCAACAGGACTCACATCAAGAAAATCATCCATCATGACCAAGTTGGATTCATACCAGAGATGCAGGGATGGTTCAACATATGAATATCAATAAATATCATCAACATATAAAGGACGAAAGACAAAAACCACACCTCATCTCAATTGACGTGGAGAAAGCATCCCTTCATGTTTAAAGTCCTAGAGGGAATTGGACTGGAAGATCATTCCTCAGATGTAAATCAAAGCCATATACGGGAAACCCACAGCCAACATCATCCTAAATGGGGAAAAATAGAAAAATTCTCCTTAAAGGGTAGAACTCAGCAAGACTGCCCCGTCACCACTCCTTTCAAATAGTGCTTTGAACCTTGCTAGGGCAATAAGGCAAGAAAAGGAAGTTAAAAGGAGTTCTAATTGGAAAAGAGGAAATTCAAGCTATCCCTTTTTTTGGATGATATGATTGTCTACCTAAGGGATGCTAAGAACTCCACCAGAAAACCCTAGAAATTATTTGAATACTTCAGTAAAGTGGCAGGATACAAAATAACTCTAGAAAAATCTAGTACCTTTTTTACACCAACAACAAGCAACTGGAAGAAGGACTACAAGGAGACCTTCCCCACTCACAATTGCCTCAAAAAACAATAAAATACTATACAAACCTAACCAAAGACACCAAGGATCTCAAACAAAAAATTTTAAACCCTGAAGAAAAATTGAGGAAGACATCAGGAAGATGGACAAACCTCCCATGCTCATGGATTGGGAAAATATATATAGTAAAAATGTCCATTCTACCCAAACTCGTATACAGATTTAATACATTCACAATCAAAATCCCCAAAAGATCCTGAATAGTAAAGCAACCCTGAGTGAAAAGAGCCATACAGGGGGGATCTCTATACCAGACTTAAAACTGTACTACAGGGCTATAGTCATAAAAACAGCTTGGTACTGGCAAAAAAACAGACCAGTTGACCAATGGAATAAAACTGAAGATCCAAAACCTGAGCACATTACAATTTCAGCCACCTCATATTTGACAAGGGGGACAAGAAGACACAACGGAGGAAAGACAGAATCTTCAGGAGTGGTGTTGGCAAAACTGGATCACGTGTAGAAGAATGAAATAAACTCCTACCTCTTGCCCTGTACAAAATCAATTCCAGATGGATCAAAGACCTCAACGTGAAACCCAAAACTCTGGAGGTAATAGAAGAAAATCTTGGCAGCAGACTACAAGACATAGGCATAGGGAAAGACTCCCTAAATCAGACAGCAGCTGCAAGAATTAAGGTCGACAATTGACAAATGGGACCTCATTAAACTAAAAAGCTTCTGTATATCAAAAGAAACAATAAAGGAAGTGAAGAGAAAACCCACAGAGTGGGAGGAAACCTTCACTGCAGATACATCTGACAAAGAACATTTAAAAACTGTTCACCGTCACTAATAATTAGGGAAAGCAAATAAGACCACTCTAAGAATCATCTCACTCCAATAAGACTGGCCAGGATCAAGGAAACAAATGATATTAAGTGCTGGGAGAGGTTGTGGGGAAAGGGGAACACCATCCATTGCTGGTGGGAATGTAAACTTGTACAGCCACTAGGAAACAGTGGGAGAACCCTGGAGACTCAAAATGAGCTTTCCATTTGACCCAGTCATCCACTCCTGGGTATATACCCATAAGACTCATCTTACTGTAGAAAGTACATGCACACTTTTTATTGCAGCTCTGTTCACAATAGCAAAAAGCTTGAACCAACCCAAATGTCCCTCAACTGATGAGTGGATAGAGAAAATGTGGTACATGTAAACAATGGAGTTCTATGCATGGTAAAGAAAGACAACATCATGAACTTTGCAGCTAATGGATGGGGCTAGAAGATATATATTAAGTGAAGTACACAGTCCCAGAAAAACAAACGAGTGAATGGTATCCCTCATCTGGATGCTAGAGCCAATAACCCATGTTTAAATATTTCTTGTGGAGAGGGATGCATATTAAAAGAACAACAGAAAAGACTGCATCAGAAAACTGACTAAAATGGTGACTTGGGAAGGGTGGGAGGGCCGGGAGGGGTGGGAGAGGGACACAGATCTATATTCGATTAATGTATATTTAATTGACATGAGTTCAACAAGTATCCAAATTTTGCCCAGACTCTGTCTACAGCTTACATGGTGTTTTAGGACTTAGTTAAAGTAAATATGTGTATATTAAACAACATTGGCTTAAAGGTTCTGATAAAAATGGTAATATACCTTAGTTAATTGGAAATATAAATTGTCATCCACATTTGTTTTACTTAAAATCTGTATAACAATAACTTTGGGATTGGCACATACAAATGTTCTCTATAAACTTTCTTTTGTACAGTATCATCTTGTAGCATTCTCTTTTACCTGTAGGATGATTTAACTTAAGAAATTAACTTTGCTTCCCATTAACGACATACAGTCACCCAAAACAGCTTGGGTGAATTTGATGAAATCTGTGCCTTGATTCCTGCCTATAGGTACATGTACTATAACTCCCTTTTTGAGACTCATGGGTGAAAAAACAAAAAGCTAAACTAAAAAGAGGGGATACAGATATATAGGATAACTTTCTGTCAAAAACTTTGCAATTCAAATCTTTAACTACAAGAAAAGATTTGTATATTCCCACAGGTCAAAACATCACCAACTTAAGTGCTGAGAAAGAAAAGACACAGCTTTGCATTGTGTAGGATGTCCCAGGAAGTGCTAGCAGAAACATTGGCCCATCTGAACATTGAAAGGAAGAAAAGCCTCAGACTGCTACAGGCATCAAACCCCTCTGTGGATCCTACTTGTACCAACTATTTATAATGAGTCCTAATGAAACTTACCTTCTAGGTGCTGCAAAGTTTTAATATGAGAGATTTTCTTACTTCTCCTTCATAGAAGAAGGAGGAATATGATGATGATGAGGTCGTTTTCTAGATGTAAATTGGAGCCAACTGTTATAGCAGTAATCTCTTATAAAACCAGTAAAACTGGCTTCTTTAATTGACTAATAGGCACAGGAACTGTGAAAAGGATTATTCTCTATTCAGAACCAAATATAGTACTAAAGTCTCCTTAAGCTGTGCACTTAAGCAAAATATATCAATACAGGAGAGCTCTGATATCAGCAAAGGATTATTCTACCAAGGCCAGGGTATCCAAGCCCCCCCAAAAGGTAAAGGCTTCTTGCCTGTAAACTGGATACCTGCAAGAAGAGAGGCGATAAGGCCCTGCAGTTGAAGACCTGATGTAAGCATGGGAAAGATGCATTGAGACCACACTTGCAAGTCCACAGTTGGTCTCTGGAATACCAGAGAGTATTACCAAAGGTCACTAAATCAATAAAGCAAATATAGGTTTCCTTGAGTCAAGCAAGATTCCTCCATCAGCACCAGCTGCACCTCACCTGCCTGGAAATACTGTACATCAGTGGCAGCTATATGCTCATATATCCCAAATCTAATTGGCTACTAGCTCTCTCCTTGGAGGAATAACCCATGGCTGATGCCACAAGCTTACATCCTCTAGTGGTTAGGAGATGTTATAAGCCATAGTAAGACCCTGTCATATTTTACAGAAAAAAAAATGTAATTCATGGGTTAACATACCACCCAAATATCTGTGTCTATACCAAAGTAACCTACCATAACAATTAGTACTGTTTAAATACCTATATATCTAATTGCTTGTGCTTCATTAGTAGGATTGAAAGGTTATTCCTGGACAAACTGTCAGCCCATGAAAGGAAACAGCCAGAATTGACAAGAGTCCAAAATGACAGCTCCAGAGAAAGTAGACTGTTTTGCTTCTCGTCCACCTGTGCCGCTTTTCTAAGTCTAGGGAACAATCTGCGGAAGAGGGGGCATTGTAGAATGTAAGGGCTGTGATTGGGGTGAATGGTGAAACTACAGCAATATAGACTGGACACTTATTTGATCAACTTGATTGAACATACAAGCTCCCCAGCTGGATGTTGGGACCCTTGGGGTGTGTGGGTTTGGGCACAACTGCTTGAAAATTGGTTTTACATGAAGGATGGTTGTACTCATAAATTATTACTTATTGTTAAAAAATGAAAAAAATAAAAAAGTAATAGAAAAAAACAAGGAAAACAAAACAAAACAAAAAGGTGATATATTGTTGGAGGACCAGAGTACCATAATAATTTGAATGATATTTTTGAGAATAGTGATTACATATTTATTAACAAAAAAGTGAAAGTGGTAAAAAAAATAAATTTGCCGTGAAAATGGAAAAGTACAATACAAGTATTTGTAAAAGAAGATCAGATAGCATACATGCAGTATTAAAGAAAAAAAAAGTGTTCTAGCCAAAAGTTTACTTTTACATGAAAAGCAGATTATTGAACTTATTGAGATGTGAAGAGATTGAGTCGATGCTCCATATTGGAAAAAAAAAGAGAAACTTTACTCAATTTCTGAAAGTAATTATGTCTACTATGAACTCAAGGGAATTACATATAGAATTTAGTTGAAAAAGTTTTTGAGATGTGTGAAAACTGTAAGTGTAACTGATTCATTCATGAAATATTTTTTTCAGCAACCAACTATATATTGCAGTGTATTCTGTATGCCAGGAATTGTCCCAGGCTCTAGGAAACACACATAGTCAAAGTTAGACAATCTTTGCCTTTTGTGGAAAAAATAATGAACAATTAAGTGTACAGAATGTTGGATACACAACTACTATCCAGGAAGCAACAGCAGCATTGTGGTTAATACTGAAGAAAGATGCTATTTTATATAACCTTTTTAGAAAAGAACTTAAGACAAAAATCCAAGTAGAAACAATTACTAGTATAGAGGACTCCTAGGAACTAGGGCTCCAGGCAGGAAGAACAACAGGAAGGCTTCTGAGGTGGAAGAACACAACATTTTCCAGGGAATTCAAGGCATCTGATATGGGAAAAGGAATGAAAAACCGAGAAAATATGAGCAATGTTTACTGCATGGTGCCTTCTGATCCAAGAAAGACTGGACTTCATTGCAAGTGCTACTGTTTCTACAACCTGACTCATGCCTGGACATCGGCCTCCACTTTTCTCTCCTGTCATTGTATGCTTCTACACATTCAAGATGGTAGCCACTAGCCATATTTGATGTCAGCATTCCACTACTTCAAATGGAATGTTTGAAAATTATGAAATATCTCCATAATATTACATTATTTATTGGACTGAAATGAAAGTATTTTGTGCATATTAGATAACAATAAAATTGATGTCATCAAAATGTTTCTCATAATTCTTAAGGCAACTCTAGATTCACATGTGGTTATAAGAAAAAATATAGGGGCCTGGAGAAATGGCTCAGCAGTTAAAAGCACTGGATGCTCTTGCCGAGAATCTGGGTTCTATTCCCAGCACCCGCATGGCAGCTAACAATCATCTATATTTACAATTGCAGGGGAAAATCAATGTCCTCTTCTGACCTCTATAGGTATTTTATGACATGGGTACACTTACACACATGCAGGTATAAACTCATACACATAAATAAATAAATAAATAAATAAATAAATAAATAAATAAATAAATAAATAAATAAAATAGAAATAATAAAGGGGAATCCTTTCATTCAGTGTTTCTTCAGCTATAATCTTTTTCATTTCTAGATTCACAATATTGCTATAAGGATAATGGCAGTGACATATTCTTATTCATATTTCACCAATTTTAATTGTATCAGTTTGCTTGTGTATATTTTATTCTATGCAATTTTATCCTAAGCACAGTTTTGTGTATCTACCACATCAAAATACAGACTAGTTCCTTCATCAAAAAGATCCCTTTCATAATCTTTGTTATAAACACACCCAACTCCATACAGGTTCTATCATTCTGGAAGCCCTAATGTCTAAAAAGTACTGAACTGTTCTTTATTTCTATAGTTCAGTAATTTCAATATATTAATAAAGACACACAGTGTACAGCCTTTTGTATGGATTTTTTTCCTCCTCGACTAATTATCTGAAGATTGACAGAAGTTATTTTAAATATGTTCCATAGGTGGATGTGTCACCATTTTAAAAAGTACCCATCTTTGGGTACCATCTGGTAAATGCCTGGGTTAGTTCCAGTTCCAGATATTCCTGCTATGAGTGAAGTTAATGTAAACAATCTTGTACAGGTTTTGATGTGAATGTATGTCTTCATCGATCTGGAGAAAATGATGAAGACTCTACTTTTTGGTTTGTATAGTAACTGCATATTTAGTTTTGCAAGAAACTGTAAAATTCTGTTCTGGAATGTTTTTTCTTTTCTGTTCCTTTCATTGTTGTACTTAATATGCCAAATAAAAAAATGTAAACTGTCAGGAGTGATTCTTCGCATTACAACTGGACAGTATTGCTGTAATCCAGAGGATGGAGACATTTTCCTTCTTAGACTTCGCCCTCCCATAGACCTGCTTTCTGTTGAGTATCTTCTCCCTGTCCTCTCACAAGTGCTCATGGACTTCAACAGCGCAGTGATTAAGAGAAGAATCAGAGCCCAGATAGCCTAGGCTTGGATTGTAGATAAACTTCCTAGCAACTGTAAGATCTGCTATCTAATGCCTTTGCTCCTCAGTTCTCTCTCAGTGCGTAATCATAGCAGCTCTGATCACTCTAGTCAGTATAGGGATAGAGTCAGCACTTATGAACTTATTTCCTGTGGAGACACTTTTGGCCTCCTTCTCAAGACTTCCATGGCACTCTGACTGAAATTGTAATTCCATGATTATTTTATGATATTAGAATGTAAGCACCAGTAAGGCCCATGCCATCCTTAATCAGATCAGCACAGTGTGCTCAGAGATGGCACAGATCTGGCCATGATGAGGTTTTCAGTACATCATTGTAGAACAAATAAATTAGTGGGTCAGTCATCAAACTGCCTTTAGTATCATTTACTCATGACTTAAACGGTTATTTTATTTACTTATTTTTAAGTCATATTCTATTCATGCTCGCTGATTCTGAAGACAAGTCCTCTGTTAGCTGTATGAACAGCTAACATGATGCTTCGTGAATTCTAAGGTAAGGATTAAACAACTAAATCTACAATAGATGTGATATTTTGAATGTATAATATCTTCCATAGATGCATATGTTTGGACACTTGGTCCATAGCTAGAATTGTTCTTTGGGGATGTATAGGATCCCACAGGAAGTGAGGCATAGCTGGAGGAAATGAGTCACCAGGAAGCAATCAAGGAACATTATAGCTCCACTGTTTTCTGATCCTGTTCTCTGCTTCTGGATCCAGACAACTTAGCAGCAAGAACTGCCAAAGACCCAGCCACTTCAGCCACCATACTTTCCCTGATATGAAGAGCTGAATCCCTTGACCAGGAGCCAAAAAGAACCTTTATGTATCATATTCTTCAAGTATTCTGTTACAGCAGGGAGAAATATAACTAATAAAATAGCAAACTATTTGATTGATACTTTGGGTTAAATTGTTCATCTTAACTAATTATTTTGTTATGCTGGGAGTTCCTAAGGATGATAGAATTCAAAGTATTTAAATCTTTGCTTTGCCCTTAACAACCTTTTGAAGACAGACTCCCAAAACTTAAGTGGGTGACATTATCATCAAAATCATCTATGATAAATTTATCTCAATATTCTAATTGTTTAATGTCCTAAGTGAGTTACACAAGATTTTGGGGGAAAGCAGAGGTCTTTTTTTGTCTTTTTGAGACAGAGTCTCCCTGTAGCCCCAGATGTCCTGGAACTCACTCTGTAGACCAGGCTGGCCTTGAACTCACAAAGATCCGCCTGCCTTTGCCTCCCAAGTGCTAGGATTAAAGGCGTTAATGACATAGTATGGATTATTTCTCTTGTAGTCACTTTTTTATGCTTTTATTGATGTGTATTTCAGACATGATTTTTCAGTTCAATTTAGGCATATTCCCTTTTCCCTTCCCCCACCCCACCCCACATCATGCATTCTGTCATAAATGTCCTGCATCATTCTCTCAGTCTTTATGTTTAAAAATTCACATTTCCTCCTTTAATTTTTTTTAATTTAATTTTTATTGATGGTTTGTGCATTTTATACATCATTTTCCAATTCAGATCAGGCATATTTCCCTTTCCCTTCCCCCCCACCCCCACCCCATCCCAGATCATGTATTCTGCCATAACTGTCCTGCATCTTTCAGGTTTATTTTTTTTTCGTTTTTTAGCTATAAGTGATAATCCATTGAGTATAAGCACTCCTTCGTGCAAAACCAATCTATACGTGTTGTGCCCAAACCCACCACAGTCCCACATTCAGTGGAGGGTTGACAGGTTGTTTGTTATATCAAGTTGACAAATGAGTGTCCAGACTACATCGCTGTCTGATTTCACCCATTCACCCCCAATCGCCGCTTTTTTACATTCTCACCACGCCCCTCTTCCGCAGATGTCCACTAGGCTTAGAAAAGGGGCACAGGTGGATGAGAAGAAAAAACTGTCCTCTCTCTCTGGAGCTGTTACTTGGATCTTGGTCAATTCTGGCTGTTTCCTTTCATGGGGCTGACAGTTTGTTCAGGAGTACCTTTCGATCCTTACTAATGAAGCACAGCAATTAGATATATAGGTATTTAAGCAGCACTAATAGTTATTGTAGGTTACTTTGCCATGACACATATGTTTGGATGATATGTTAATTCATGAATTACATTTTTTACCCCCTGTAAATTATACAGGGTCTTCGTGGCTTATGACATCTCTACACGTAGAGGATGTAGCCTTGTGGCATCAGCCATGGGTTATTCCTGCCAAGGAGAGAGGCCAACAGCCAATTGTTAAGTGACAGTAAACACAGTCCCAGAAAAACAAACGACAAATGGTGTCCCTCATATGTGGATGCTAGTACCAACAACCCAGATATAAATATTCTCATGGAGGGGAATGCATAGTAAAAGAACAACAACAGAAAGACTGCATCAGAAATGGACTGAAATGGTGAATTGGGAAAAGGGGGATGGGTGGGAGAGGGACACGGGTGTATATTCAATCAGAGGCATATTTAATTGACAGTGAGCTCAACAAGTATCCGTTTCACCTAGACATCTGTCTACAGGATTACATGGTGTTTTAGGACTTAGTGAAAGTAAAATTGTATATTAAACAACATTGGTTACAGACTCTGATAAAACGGTAATGATCTGGTTAAATGTAGATATAATTTGCTGTTGTCCACATTTGTTTTACACAAAATCTTAGAGCAAATAACTTTGGGATTGGCACATACAAATGTTTCTCTATAATTTCTCTGTTGTACAGTATCACCTTGTAGCCTTCTCTGTTTAAGATGATTTAAAGCAAAAATTAAGTTTGCTCCCAAGTTAATCATATATAGTCACCCAAAACAACAGGTGAATTGATGAAATCTGTGCCTTGATTCCACCCTATAGTTATGTTTATAATACAACTGTCTTCTGGAGACTCATGGGTTAAAAAAAAGGGGGGGCTGGTATCCGACAGACATGAAACCTTCTAGTCAAAAACTTGCAATTCAAATCTTAAAACTAACTTGGGAAAAAGATTTGTTTGTTCCAACAGGACAAAAATGTCACCAACTTAACGGCTGAGAAAGAAAAGATACAGCTTTGCATTGAGTAGGATGTACCAAAAAAGTGGCAACTGAAAGGTTGACCCGTCTGAACACTGAAGGAAGAAAAGCCTCAGATTGCCATAAACATCGAACCCTTCTTTGGATCCTACATGTAACAACTATTATAATGAGTCTATGAAAATTATACCTTCTAGGTGCAACAAAGATTTTGATATGACTTTCTTGCCTCCCCCCCCATAGAACAAGGAGAAATATGGACGATGATGATGTCATTTTCCAACTGTAAATTGGAGACAACTATTTAGAGGTAATCTCTTATAAAACCGGCTAAAATGCCTTCTTTAATTGACTAATAGACTAAGAACTGTGAAAAGGATTATACTCTGTTTAGAACCAAATATAATACTAAAGTCCTTGGGCTATGCACTTAAGGCAAAGTATATTAATCAGGAGCTCTGACATCAGCAATGGATTGTTCTACCAGGGGGATGTTGCCAGGGGATCCAAGGCCCCACAAAAGGTAAGGGCTCCTTGCCCCTAAGTTGGGATACCTGCAGGAGGGAGGCGATAAGACCCTGCTGCCGAAGACCTTACATTAACATGGGAGGGATGTATTGAGACCGCACTGCAAGGGTACAGATGGCCTCTGGAATGCACAGAGAGTGTTACCAAAGGCCACTAAACCAATAAAGCAAATACGGGTTCCCTGAGTCAAGCAAGACTCACCATCAGCACCAGCTACACTTCACCTGCCTGGAATACTGTGCAGCAGAGGCAGCCATGTGCCTGTATATCCTCCTTTAATTTTATATTATTCTAAAATATGGGTACGTCCTTTCACCCATATACAGTAATTACAGAGTCTGAAAATAAGTGGTTGGTGGATTCTAGAGCCCATTGAGAGTTTTACATTATACCAACATAGTTACTTTCAGATAAACAGAAATATAACAATAATGTTGTTCAGCTTGCCTTTCAACTGGGTGTTTAGTGTTAGCATCCACAAATGAGGAAAACCATTCTTCATTTGTCTTTCTGGGACTGTTACTTCACTCAGCATAATGGCTTTGAGCTCCATCCATTTACCTGAAAAGTTCATAATGCTATCTTTCTTTACCGCTGAATAGTACTCCATTGTGTAGATGTATCACATTTTTGTCATCCACTCATCTGTTGAGGGGCATTTGGGTTGGTTCCAGCTCTTCACTATTGTGAAGAGAGCTGCAATAAACATGGATGTGCATACATCTTTGCAATAGGATAAATCTTTTGGGTATATACCCAGGAGTGGTATGACTGGGTGAGGTGGTAAGCTCATTTTGAGTCTTTTAAGGGTTCTCCACACTGCTTTCCATAATGGTTGTACAAGTTTATATTCCCACCAGCAGTGGATGAGTGTTCTCCTTACCCCACAACCTCTCCATCATTTGGTGTTGTTTTCTTGATCTTAGCCAGTCTTAGTGGAGTGAGATGATATCAGAGAGTGTTTTTAATTTGCATTTCTTTAATTATTAATGATGTTGAACACTTTTTAAGATGTTTCTCAGGCATCTTTAATTCTGCACTGGTGAAGTCTCTGTTCAGCTCTTTACTCCATCTTTTGAGTAGGTCATTTGTTTTCTTACTTCTTTGTTTTTTTGAGTAGTTTATATATTCTTGACATTAATGCTCTGTCAGATGTATCACTGGTGAAGATTGCCTCCCCTCCCACTTCTTCTTCACTTCCTAGATTGTTTCTTTCGCTGTACAGAAGCTTTTGAGTTTGATGAAGTTTTGTCGACTGTTGACCTTATTTCCTGTGAAGCTGTCAACTGATTTAAAAAGTCTTTTCCTACACCTATGTCTTGTATGTTGTTGCCAACTTTTTCTTCTATCACCTTCAGGATTTCAGGTTTCACAATGAGATCTTTGATCCACTTGGAGTTGATTTTTGTACAGAGTGAGAGATAGGGGTTTAATTTTGTTCTGCTACAAATGTTGATCCAATTTTGCCAGCACCATTTGCTGAAGACGCTATCCTTCCTCCATTGAGATTTTTTTTTGCCCCTTTGTCAAATATGAGGTGGCTGAAATTGTATAAGCTCAAGTTTCAATCATCAAATTTGTTCCATTGGTCAAAAGGTCTTTTTTTGTGCCAGTACCAGGCTGTCTTTATGACTATGGTCCTGTAACATAGCTTGAAATCTGGTAGAGCAATATCCCCCCCACCCCTTGTATCGCATTTTTCACTCTGGGTTGCTTTAGCTATTTAGGGTCTTCTGTTTTTCCATATGAATTTAAAAAGCTAACTGGGATTTTGATTGGGATTACATTGAATCTGTTTATCAATTTGGATAAAATTGACATTTTTACTATATTAATTTTTCCAATCCATGAGCATGGGAGGTCTTTCCATCTTTCGATGTCCTTTTTAATCTCCTTCAGGGTTTAAAATTTTTTGTTGTAAAGATCTTTGGTATCTTTTATTTTTAGGTATTTTTTTTGGGGCTATCATGATTTGGAAGGTCTCCTTGTATTCCTTCTCTAGTTGCTTATTGTTGGTGTAAAGGAAGGCTACTGGTTTTTCTAGATTTATTTTGTATCCTGCCACTTTACTGAAACTTGTAATCATTTCTAGAAGTTTTCTGGTGGAGTTTTTAGCATCCCTTAGGTAAACTATCATATCATCTGCAAAAAGGGATAGCTTAACGTCCTCTTTTCCAATTAGTACTCCTTTAATTTCCTTCTCTTTTCTTATTGCCCTAGCAAGCATTTCAAGCACTGTGTTGAAGAGGAGTGGTGATAAGGGGCAGCCTTACCAGGTTCCTGCCTTTAAGGGAAGCAGTTCCAATTTTTCTCCATTTAGGATGATGTTGACAATGGGTTTGCTATATATGGCTTTGATCATGTTGAGGAATGTTCCCTTCAGTCCAATTCCCTCTGGGAATTTAAACATGAAGGGATTCTGGATCTTGTCAAAGGCTTTTTCTGCATCAATTGAGATGAATATGTGGTTTTTGTCTTTCAGTCCATTTATGTGTTTTATGATATTTATTAATTTACTATGTTGAACCATCCCTGCATCTCTTGTATGAATCCAACTTGGTTATGATGGATGATCTTTCTTATGTGGGTCTGCATATGATTTGCACGTATTTGGGGGGGGGAATTTTTGCATCTATGTTCATTAATGAGATGGGTCTATAGCTTTCTTTTTTTATTGTATCTTTGCCTGGTTTGGGTATTAGAGTGATGCTGGCTTCATAGAAGGAGTTTGGGAGAATTCCCTCTGTATTCTTCTGAACAGATTGAGTAGTAATGGTTGTAGGACCTCTTTAAATGTTTTATAGAATTCTGCTGTGAAACCATCTGGACCCGGGCTTATTTTAGTTTGGAGGTTTTTTATTACATCTTCAATTTCCTCAAATATGGGTCTGTTTAAACTGTCAATCTCTTCTTGGTTAAGATTTGTTGGTTCCCAGGATTTCAGATATTCATCCATTTCTCTTAGGTTTTCAAATTCAGTGGAGTGTAGGTTTTTGAAGTATTCCCATATGATTGTCTGGATCTTTACTTTGTCTGTTGTGATGTTTCCCCTTTCACAAATACTATTGATTTGGAGTTGCTGGGGTTTTTTGTTGTTGTTGTTGGTTTGTTGTTGTTGTTGTTTTTTTTTTTGGTTAACTGGGCTAGATGTCTGTCTATTTTGTTTATCTTTTGTTTTCTTTGTTTCTATTTCATTGATTTCTGCTCTGATTTTTGTTATTTCTTCCTGTCTGTTGTGTTTATGGTTCATTTGTTGTTGTCTTTCAAGTGTTTTTAGCTGCAGTGTTAGATCCTTTATTTGTTCCCTACACAGGAACTTGTTCCCTTCAGGACTTCAAGACACAGATTAATCCTAGCATACTAATATTGGGGAACTTTAACACCCCACTGATGCCCTTGAATAGAGAAGCTGGCCAAAAAATAAGCAGAGAGACATCAGATCTGAACAATACAATACACAAAATGGACCTCACAGACATCTACATAATATTCCACCCAAATATTAGAGATTATATTTTCTACTCAGCACCTCATGGGACATTCTCCAAAATCGTCCACATACTGGGGCACAAAAGAAATCTCAAGAAATACAAAAGGATTGAAATTATTCCATGCATTCTATCAGACTACAGTACAATAAAGCTCAATATGAATACCAGAATAAGCCCAACTAGCTACAAGAACACACAGAGACTAAGCAACACAATCCTGAATAATAAATGAGTCAGGGAAGAAATAAAGAGTGAAATAAAAATATTCATGGAACTGAATGAAAAAGACAATACAACACAACAAAACCTGTGGGATACTTTAAAGCAGTCTTGAGAGGGAAATTTATAGCCCTAAGTGCCCAAGTCACTTTCTTTAAAACCCAAATTGTCTACCAACTATCATTCTCAACAGCACAAGCCCTTTAAGCACAAACACAATTCTTCCCTGTGCAGTTTGTCAGTTATCTGCCTTTATCATCTCACTTACTGAAATTGATTACTGTATTTTGGTCTTTAAAGGACCAGTTATCAAGTTTCATCACTCATTTCATTGGCCATAAAAACCATAATTATACCTGGAAAATCTGGATTGATAACTAAAGCAACAGTCCTAATAAATCAGCATCTCCATATTAGAGATATATGTGAAAAATAATCATTTTCTACAATTTCATCCCAAACTCCTTAAAAGCATGTATCATTAGCTCAATATTATGTATCAAATATGTTATCAGCTGTATAATTTAACACCATGCCACTCTGTATGGTAAAACTGCCATGAAACTACAGTGCTCTAGTTTAAACTAATTCAAGTGTCTTGTTTGTCTATGGAAATATTTCAGCTCAAATTTATACTGTAGCATATCAATTTTTTGTTGTTGTTGCTGTTTTGTTTTCTGTTTGGGCTTTTTTCTTTTGTCTTTTTGAGACAGGATCTCCCTTGTAGCCCAACTGGCCTAAAACTCACTATGTAGATCAGGCTGGCCTTGAACTCACAGAGACATGCCTGGTCTGCCTCCTGAGTGCTGGAATTAAAGACATGCACCACCAAGCCAGGTGTCTATCAAGTTTTAAAAGAAAGATTGTGGACTGGAGAGATGGCTTAACAATTAAGAGCAATGGGTGCTCTTGCAGAGGACCCAGGTTCAGCTCCCAAAAGCCATGTATGTGGTGGCTAACAAGCCTCTGTGGGTATATGCATATTTCTATTTCATATTTATCGAACATATACAAGTAGTTTATGGAATCTAAATACTATCGATCTAAATACTATCAAACTATATTGTAAATTCAAACTAAATTTCAAAAAGTTCAATAAAAAATTAAACATAAATGAAAAAACATCAAATCCTTTTAAAGATTCCTGTTTCTTCCCCTTCATTTACATATAGCACACGAATCTATATTTGAAATTTATTAGCTTTCCCCTCTACTGTACATCTGCTTTGTGAAACTATTTATTGCTTATGGAAGCAGTTTCCTTCATGCATTGCTATTTTATTATTGCCACACTTAATTGGAATTCTCCTACTGAATAACCACGAAGAGTTCTTTAAATCTGGGAATGAATGTTTTCTCCAAATAGTCTTGAGATATTTATTTATTTATTTATTTATTTATTTATTTATTTTCACTTCCATAATATCAAATTCGGGTCATAATTCTAGACAAGCTTTATTCTCCTTATCTGGGTGTCAACAGTAATTGGAATCCATATCCGTATCCCACCTTGCAATCATGCTGCAAAAGGCCAATAAATTCCCGCTGAGTGTGTTACTTGTTTAATTTAGTGCATTACATTCAAGGTAATGAATAAAAGCATTGGGCCGTTACCGTCTGGCTGGCTCTGGGAGGCTAGAACAGCCAGACTCCCCTGAGGCCTTGTGCTAGTTTAAAAAACGGTGACAAGCAGAATCAAGGGACTCCCTGAGCATCACAGTTCAGTTTGTCTCCCTTTATTTCCTCTTCTGTTAGACTCAGGCTGTAGGGAGATGAGGTAATCTTATCCATTAATTCACCACGCTTTCATAAAATGCTGCATACTCTGGGTTTCATTAAAAACAAGTGCAGTTTAGATAAATAGGTGTGTGTTTACATTGATCAGGGAGATGAGAATTTCACTGAATGTGAATTAATAGCTAAGCCTCTGTTCAGTTCAGGTTATACATCTACATGTGTCTATTTTGTATTTATCTAGATTTTAAAAAGCACACTGGTATTATTATATGAATGAATAGACCAATGAAGCAGCCTCTGTGGGTATATGTATATTTCTATTTCATACATGATGCCAAATTGGTAGGACTACTAGCTTTTCTTAAATAATTTTAAAATAAATATTTCCATATAAAATACTCTTCTTCAAATTTAATATACATTTTTAACCTGTAATACAAATGAATAAGATGTTAGACAAATTTATTCTACATTCTTAGTTTACTTCTTTCAATGTATTCTGCATTTTTAGTTGACTTCTTTCAATGTAACAGATTTTTGACATTCCATTTCCTGACCAAACCAGTTGACACCTTTAGTCTTCTGGGTTATTGTGAATATTAATATTAATTCACAGGCTATTACATTCTTAAAGAAAATTATAAAAATAATTTGTGGTAAATAACCATTTTTACTTTCCTTGAGTGCCCTGAAAAATTTAGCAAAGAATGTCCTTTGCTATCCATGATAGAACAGCTGCTTCCAAATAACATGGTTTTTCTCATTAGAGAGTTATTACACTTAATTATGCAACATATGAGTGAGATCATTAGAGTAACATTATCTCAATGAGGTAAGTAAAGCACATGTGAAATCTGATACTCTGTACCTCAAAAAGTATTTTTGAAAGCAAATGTAAGGATTGATGGTCACTTCAATGTCTGTGAAAGAGGCAGTAATTAATCTGTAAGTAGAGATAAATACGATCTATCTGTGAAAGGTTTACTTTTACTGAGGTGGAATTATTTTCTGTACACGGTAAACCAAGAGACTTCCTTTGGTGGTATCTCTGCCATATCTGTGATTCTCTGGAGTATAACAGAATTAGAGAGTGAACTTGCTAAGGCAGAGATATCTGGGGTCTGACCTAAGAATTTCTCATGCAGCGGGAATGGTGCAGTTCAGGATTTTACCTTTTTAAAACTTCCTGTTCAGAGTGGACTATTTGAGAAAGACTTGAAGATATTTTACGTATAGCATCTGCTTGAATATTTTTCTATAAGGTCAAAGTGCAAAAATTCCATCCTCCTTGGTATTTTTTTTTAATCCAAATCACACGTTCTGAATTATACACTCTTTTTTTTTTTTTTTTGGTCTTTTTGAGACAGGGTCTCCCTGTAACCCCATCTAGCCTGGAACTCTCTCTGTGGACCAGGCTGGCCTTGAACTCACAAAGATCCGCTTGCCTCTGCCTCTGAAGTGCTAGGATTACCAAGGCATGCACCACCACGCCTGGCTGAATTATACACTCTTTTAGGAAGAAATCTAACTACAAAATATGAATTTATAGTAATGGTGAAAGCATGCACAAAACACATTCAAACTCAATCCAACAAAACCCAGCCGAGAACTCAGGAAATGGGCCGGAGACCCCAAATTTAGTTGAGGAACCATTGGCAGCTAATCACTGCTGGGTGAAGGAGAGTTGAAATTCTTTGAGGAAATGATGCTAGACAGTCTGAACAGGCTCCAATGGATGAACTCACAATTAAGGATATCTGGGTATAAAATCTTGCCTTAACATATGTGACAGAATGCATGAAATCCTGTGGGCAGGCTAGGGGATGGGGTGCAAGTAGTGGAGGGTGTCTAAATATAATTAAGATGCATATATGAAATCCACAAAATTCAATATAAACACACACACACATACACACACATATGGCTATTGTCTATCAAGTGCATTGAGCATACTTATAACAGGGTATTTATAGAGTAGTCTAAATAATGATAAATAGATGTTACATTTTATAATTTGTTTGCCAAGGAAAAAGACAAAAAGACCCTGCTTAGTCTAATTCCTAAAGTTTTTCTATTTTGTAATAGGTCTGAATATGTTTATTAAGAGCACTGGCTGTTCTTGAAGAAGACCCAGGTTTGAATCCCAGCTCCTAGATGGTAGCTAACAACATCCTGTAAATCCAGTTACAGGGGATTGAATGCCCTCTTCTGTCTTCTTCTGGGATTGCATGACATGGTTGCGCTTACTTGCAGGCAATATACTCATACACACCCAAAAAATAATTTTTTAAACATTTTGTCTTTTAATTTTTTAAATTTAAATTATACATATATTTATTATAAAAGCTCGGCATGGTGGTGCATACCTTTAATCCTAGCACTTGGGAGGCAGAGGTAGGCTGATCTTTGTGAGTTCAAGGCCATCCTGGTCTACAGAGTTCCAGGACAGTCAGAACTAAAAAAAAATAAAAAATTAAAATTATACATGTATTCATTATTTATTTGTTATTTTGTGTTTGAGTACAATATGAAAGTGTGTGGGGACAATATTAATGTGTGTGGGGACAATGTGAATGTGTGTGGGGACAATATGAATGTGTGTGGGGACAATATGAATGTGTGAGTACAATATGAATGTGTGTGGGGACAATATGAATGTGTGTGGGGACAATATGAATGTGTGTGGGGACAATATGAATGTGTGTGAGTACAATATGAATGTGTGTGGGGACAATATGAATGTGTATGGGTACATGGATGCTATGGAACATGTGTGGAGGTCAGAGAACACCCTGCAGGAATTGACTTTTTCCTGCCATCGTCCACATGTGGGGGATGAACTCATCAGGGCTTCCACCTTGGCAGTAAGTGCTCTTATCTGCTAAATGTTCTCACCAGTCCTCTTTTAACTTTCTTATTCCAAATCAAGCATCATGTCTTTCGGAATAGAGGTCTGGGAAAGTAGCTCGGTTGGTGAAGTGCTTGCATTGCAAGCATGAAAACCTGAGTTTGATCCCCAGAACCCACCTTTAAAAAAAGGAAATCTGGACATGGTGATACCTACTTGCAATTTGAGCACTAAGAAGGCAGAAACGCCAGATCCCAGGGTTTCAATGCCCAGGTAGTGCAGGCTATATGTTGAGCTCCAAGCAAGTGACAGACCCCATTTTAAAGATAAAGGTGAGTGCATAAAGCACCAGACAGCATCCTTATGACCCCCAAACCCACATCCTACCATCTATGGACCACTGCACTATCGGCATGCAGATGGAGACTAAGAAATGTGCCGGAGAGCCGCCATGTCTTCAGTCTGGGGTGGCAGAAGATGAGCCCAGATACTGTCCATGGGGCCCAGTGGATGATGCTCCTTCTATGGTTAAAGGCACAAGGGAGA
This sequence comes from Rhizomys pruinosus, assembly GCA_009823505.1. NCBI lineage: Eukaryota > Metazoa > Chordata > Mammalia > Rodentia > Spalacidae > Rhizomys > Rhizomys pruinosus. The sequence continues at coordinate 3,655,941 of VZQC01004283.1, read as the reverse complement.
TACCCAAATTTCAAGCCTACTACCAGGAAGAGGCTGGGTACTGAACACCCACGAATGCCCAATGCCAGTACTCAACATCAGTGTCCTGTGGGCATCTTGGGGTTTGAGGGGTTTTGTGTTTCTGTTTGTCTATTTATCTTTTGTTTTTGAGAATGAAACTCACTCTGTCCTGGAGCTCACAGAAATCCTTCTGCCTCAGTTCTCTGAAGTGTGGGATGACAGGTCTGTTATCTATACTTGGCTCCCCCCATCATGCCTTGCTTCCTAATCAGGACTGACCCACCCACCTGGTAGAGGACCAGAATGAGTGATCCGTGTATATGGAACAGAGTTGAGGCTGACTACATATTTTTTCCAGTATCTTCCTCTATTCCCCAATAGTTTTTCATTTGTGAACCTGTAGAAATTTTAGGCAGTTTTAAGAAAAGAACTTCCCTTAACTCCAGTTCCAGGGGAATCTGACAGCCGTCTTTGGGCTCCAGGGGCATTACACACATGGCTGCACCTAAATACACGCAGGCAAAACACTCACACATGAAATTTTAAAACAAAGTAAATAAATTTAAAAAGTTAAAGGTGAACAGTGCCTGAGAAAGAAAGAGGAGCTTGTCCCTTGGCCTCCACATGATACACACAGGAGCAAACACATCCAAACATGTGCATCTATACACACACACAGGCCCGTGCACACACATGCACACAAAAGTTGCAGTAAGGGTTGATTTAGTATTCAAAGGCCATTTTGGAGAAAACAACTCATTGATTCTATACAAGCAAAAAAAAATTTTAAGCAGGAAATTATTAAAGAGGAAAATGTATAGGACTTCAATTTTTTTCTTTTTTTCCTTTTTTTTTTTGTCTTTTGAGACAGGATCCCTCTGTAGCTCCAGCTGTTCTCTAACTCATTATGTTCACCAAGCTGGCCTTGAACTCACAAAGATCTGCCTGCATCTGAATGCTGGGATTATAGGCGTGTGCCACCACACCTGGCTTAGGACTTATTAATATTATTGATATTAAATGTAAGAAATCAAACCAAATTGATTAAATAAACTGAATTTTCAATTTTGAGATACTGAATTCTGTCCTATTTTTAGAGGTTGGTTTTGGCTGACATCTCTGACAAACTATCATCTGCCTTTGCCTCAAAACAAAAACAATCACTCCAATTCCCTGTATCCTGGTTACAAATCATAAAACAGTCATTGCAATTACATAAGTGCTTTTGCATCATGCTGATCCTATCACCATTGTCCCAAAGAAAGCTGTTTTCCATGATGGCTTTTTACATATCCAGAAAATGTCTTTCTTGCACTGAACTGCTAAGGCCAATAACACAACAATTAAGGGTTGACCACCTCTTCCTTTCCTGGGCATGTTTCTTGTCTAGGCTGCACTTTGTAGTCATATGAGGAATGTTAGAAAGTAAAATCTGGGTTTCAATGAAAGAAATTTGGGTATAATTGATCTGATGAGTAGCCAGGTAATTAGGACCTTTTAAAACTATCCCTATGTGACTGTCCTCTATAGCTTTGCTTGAGAACAATGTTTAGAGTTGTTTATAGGTGAATACATTAACAATGAAGGGAATATGTGAATTTCATACTCCAGGTGTATTAACGCACAAGAAAAGATAAAGTTTTCCTTTCAATATTGTGTAGTTGTATGATTCTGTCCATGTAGAGATGAGATGGTCTTCTGGTTTGTCTTCCATTGCTGTGACAAAACACTCTGACCAACACCAACTTGGGGAGGAAAGGGTTTATTCAGCTTACATCTCCTGGGTCAGAGTTCATCACTTAGGGAGCCCAAAGCAGGAACTCAGGGCAGGAACCTGGAGGCAGGAGCTGAAGCACAGGCCATGGAGGAAGGCTGTTCACTGGCTTGCTTTCCACTGGCTTGCTTTCCTGGCTCATGCCCAGCCTGCCTTCTTATACCGTACACAACCACCTGCCCAGGGTGTTGGGCAGGTGGTTGTGTATGGTATAAGTAGGTGGCACTACTCATTGTGGGCTGGGCCCTCCCACACTGCTCGACCATCAAGACAATACTCCACAGATGTGGCCACAGGCCAATCCAATGGAGCCAATTCCCCAATTGAGGCTCCCTCAACACAGGTGTGTCAAGTTGACACTAAAGCTACCCAGCACAGATGGTCATGGTGAAGTTCACCCTATGCCTTTGTCATAATCTTGGTGGTAACCTGTGCTTATGGAAGCAATGCTTAGTTTTGGGCAAAAGTTTCTATTAGTGTAGGTTTTTATTTTATTTCTTATATTTTTAGGCAATAATTTTCTAGCCAGAATTCTCAGATGTTTTGCACCCTGAACACTAGACAGAACACAGTGTGGACCAGACAGAGGTAGTTTAAAAAAATGTTATTTTTTAAAAATTTTAAACATATGATTGTATTGTTTGCATGTAGGTAGGCAAATCTGTGTTGTACAAGGCCAGCAAAGATCAAAAGAAGACATCAAATCACCTGGAACTGGAGTTACCAACAGTTGTTAGCTGCCATGTACGTGCTGGGAATAAGACCCAAGTCCTCTGCAATAGCAGCCAGTACTCTTAATTACTGAGCCTTCTCTCCAACCCCAAAAGTAGTTTTTTATAATTACTGACAATATTCTTATAAAATTTAATATGGTTTAAAAAGTTAAAAGAGTTTGGTAGTAATTATAAATTATGTTGGAAAAAGTGGAAAGAAACTCTAGATATGAAGAGAAAAGTTGAGCTATAAAAGGAAAAATACAGTAAGAGTTTAATTTTAATGGGAGAGTCAAATAAGCTATTCCTCTTCCCTAGATGGCTATGCTGATATGTATAATTCAGGAAGATGTTTCAAGTACAAATATAAAATGAAAATGAAATATAAAACAAATATGAAATACTGCCAAATTATTATATTCAAAGCAAAACTATTGGAGACTTAAGAAAGAAATCCTTAAATTCATATGGAAAAACAAAAGACCCTGAAAAGCTAAAGCAGCCCTGAGTGAAAAATGCAATACAGGGGGGATTGTTCTACGAGACTTCAAGCTATATTACAGGGCCACAGTCATAAAGATGCCTGGTACTGGCACAAAAAATAGACCTGTTGACCAATGGAACAAAATTGAATATCCAAACTTGAGCTCATACAATTTCAGCCACCTTATATTTAACAAAGGGGCAAAAAAAACCTCAGTGGAAGAAGGATAGCATCTTCAGCAAATGGTGGTGGCAAAACTGGATCAACATTTGTAGAAGAACAAAATTAAACCCCTACCTCTCATCCTGTACAAAAATAAACTCCAAGTGGATCAAAGATCTCATTGTAAAACTCAAAACCCTGAAGGTGATAGAAGAAAAAGATTCGTACCTTGCAAGCAAAATTGTATCTTTTTTTCCAAGCATGTATTGTTTGTTTCAAAAAATATACCCACCTAAAACAAAACCCAAGAAATTTCAGAAATAACTTATGGTCACAATTTAATATTACTAGAAGTATTTTTTGGGGAAAAGAATTTTCTTTTTTTTTTTTTTTTTTTTTTTTTTTTTTTTTGTCTTTTTGAGACAGGTCTCCCTGCAGCCCCAGCTCTCCGGAACTCACTCTGTAGACCAGGCTGGCCTTGAACTCACAAAGATCCACCTGTCTCTGCCTCCCGAGTGCTAGGATTAAAGGCATGCTCCACCAGGCCCGGCTGGGGGAAAAGAATTTTCAAAATACTTAAAACTATAAAGCAAAAGCAACATTAAAAGAAAACTATTTAACTTAATAATCATTGCAAATTATAGAAACCATACTTGTAAATCATTTTAGAAATATTAATATTATGGCAATGCTTTTTGACAGATATATCCCCAAAGCTTTTCTTGGAGATAAATTCTTACACATTAGTATTTAGCATACTCAACTAAGTCTGTATTTCAAGGATTTAATTGGACTGCAATAAGATAAAAAGAAAACCTAGAGAAAAATACAAATTTAGTTTTAGAAAATATAAAATCAAACTAATTACAGAAATAAATCTTTTAGAAAACATTTTTAAATGAGAGGCAAAAAGGAAAATAGTAACAATTATTAGAAAAAGGCGAAGTGAGGGCTGGAGAGATGGCCTAGCAGTTAAGAGCGCGACCACTCTTACAGGGGACCGGGTTCGATCCCCAGCACCCACATGGAGGCCGAGAGCCGTCTGAACTCCACCATTCCAGGAGAGCTCCAGTTCAGGGATCCGACACCCTCTTCTGACCTCCGCGGCTACGACACGGTGCACACACCTGCTGCAGACAGTACATTCATACACATACCGAAAATAATAAAATTTTTTTAAAAAAAGGCAAAGTGATACGTAAAATTTAGAAAATGTGATAATCTTATTTAAGATGGAAATTTTAAAGTTCTAGATTGAATACTAACAAATATAGTATGCAAAGTGTAGTAAATAAGAACTACTAATCAATCCTTATGTCAGTTTACCAAATAAATATGTAGATGATTTTAATAACCCAAAGCAACATTAATAAACTATTTAATAGCCATTGAAATAATGAGAAGCTAGAATTTTGGGCTTATCATTTATACAAACAGTATATCTTTCCAGATATTCATGTTTTTAAATAGGGCTCAATATGTTCTAAATTTCTTAAGTTTATATTTTTGGAAAGCTTGATGAGACTTTTTTTCCATTAAATTTTTTACCTGGTAATTTTTGGATTAGGAGAGTCACAAAATTCCACCAACACTGAAACTTGTATGTGAACTAGAAAATCAGTAACTATGATATGGTCCTTTTCAGACCCAAAATATAACAGAAAGAAACTGCAACTTCTTATGAATGTACCTTGATCTAAGAAAATATTCAGTATTTTCCCCTCCCTGTAATTTCCTCCTAAAAATTGCCTAGGAATTATAAATCCACTGGAATTTTTATGCTGCTCCTAACAAGCATCTAAATTATAATCTTGGTTCAGATAAGTGAAGATTTTTTTAAATGTAGGTATTTAAAATATCAATTTTAATCATTCAGTTTTAGGGTTTGAAATGTCTTATTTATTTATATTACTTTTATTTTATAAAATACCTGGTAGTTTTAATTTTGTGTTTTCACTAAAACCTGTCTTTACCCTAACTTTCCTGTTTTGTTTTTTTTTTTTTTTTTTTTTACGGTGGCTGATCTCCTCCTGTCCTGGTTTAAGTGAGTTGTCTTCCACATAGTTGCGAGCATTTGAGCACTTGGTCCACTGGTGATGCTGTTTGTAAATGGTTATGGACCACTGAGCAGCTGTGACCTAGCTGGAGGAAGCATGTCATTGAGGGTGGACTTAAAACATTCATAGTTTCATCCCAGTTCCCCCTCAGTCTCCCTGCTTCTTCAGTGTCCTTGGAGATGTGAGCTCTCAGCTTTCTGCTCCAGCCGCCACCTGCCATGCCTCCCTGACATCATGGACTCCTATCTCTTTTGAGCCATAAGCCCAAGTAAAGTCTTCTATATGTCTTGGTGATAGTGTTTGATCACAGCGACAGAAAAGTAACTAATAACCTGCACAACATCTCCCCACCCAGTTATACAACTGTGGCTGCTCCAAATGATTAACATGGTGAGAGTAGAGATGACTGGTAGGAATTGCAGAGTAGAATTCAGGTCCACACCATGGGAGCAGAAAGGGGGTATTTCAAGTCTTATTCACAAATTTTACCTAGTCCATGCTACTCTCCAGTTGTTGTATTTATGGTCAGCTCTTTCTTCTCATTATAAAATCACACATAATAATATAGAAGATTACAACAACCAGAGGCGGCACATGGACTCTGGAGGTATGTACTCCAGAATCTCTTACTGTGAATGTACTTCTGTCTTTATAGGCAACGATATTGACAACTTGCCCTTTAAGAGTATCAATCTATGTAATCATTTCCTCCAATTCCCACCAACTGTTTTGCTCATTTACAAGTTTCTCACTCTGGCTATCTAACAGAAATTGACATACTGAAAATGAGAGGAGCACAATTTTAAAATAAAATTTCAAAATAGTTTGTCACAGTCATTAATGCAGGTGTGTGCATAGGGGTGATATGGCCTGTGTGTTAAACCCTTGGGAGTGACCTTTTAGAGATCAAGTCTGTTCTAATCCTATGTAGGTCCTGGGAATTAAACTCAGGTGGTCAGGCTTGATAACAAGGAACTTTACCCCTGAGCTGTGGGTACAAGTTTTTGATAGATTACAACAAAGAAGTCTATATACACTTAATTATAAAAAAAAAACTTCAAAAATATTCTGAAGTAAATGAAAATACAGACTATGCCCCCAAAGCAAGGAACATCCATAAGGGTAGACTAGAAATGCCATTTGAAAGAAATTTTCACATTTGTGCTGCAAGATAAAGGTTAAAATGCCTGAATTAAGAAGCTGATATCAGATATTTTGCTTGAAAACTTTGCAGATACATTATTTACTATTTCCTGTACCCATCACATAGTTTCCTTTCCCTTCCTTCCCCTTTCCTTCTTTCTTTCCCTCCTCTTTCCTTTTTCCCTTCCCTTCTTCCGTTCCCTTTACTCCCTTCCTCTTCCTTTTCCTTCCCCTGTTCACTTCCTTTTCTTTTCTCCCTTTCTTTGAATAAGGAAACTAAAATTTGAAAACATCAAAAATTCATCCCATTATACAAGCAAGTGACAAACTCCAGTAGTGCCCTTGATGTTTCATTTTTTTTTATTTTTTTAATTAATTTTATTTATTTCTGTATGTGTATGAATGTACTGTCTGCATGCAAGTTTGTGCACCCATGTCGTGCAAAGCCGTGGAGGTCAGAAGAGGGTGTCGGATTCCCCTGGAACTGGAGCTCTCCTGTAACTGGAGTTTCAGACGGTTCTCGGCCGCCATGTGGATGCTGGGGATCGAACCTGGGTCCTCTGCAAGAGCGATCGGCGCTCTTAACCGCTAGGCCATCTCTCCAGCCATTGATGTTTCATTTTTAAACATATTGTTGTGCTCTTGCTTTATGTTGATAGATATTAATTTGCTGATTGAACAGGATTAAAACCCAATTCTTATTAGTATAATGAGAACTCAAAATCATAGAAATAATCCTGAAGTTCTGTATAAAAGCCAAAGCCAACAATGCAGCTGCAACTAAAGAGCATTCAAAACCAGTTAAAAAAAACACTTGACCAGCTGGGCGTGGTGGCACATGCCTTTAATCCCAGCACTCAGGAGGCAGAGGCAGGCAGATCTCTGTGAGTTCAAGGCCACCCTGGTCTATAGAAAGAGTTCCACCCAGCTGGGGCTACAAGGAGACCCCGTCTCAAATACACCAAAAAAGAAAAAACAAAACAAAACAAAAATCCCACTTGACCAAACTTGGTTTTGACTTCTGCTTCAAGTGAATTCTTCCTTCCTTTTCCATCTTTCACTGGTTTTGTCGCCTAAATTTCCTATGATGAAGAATCTAGTTACTCCTAGTTTGAGTGCCTAATACCCCAAGGAGGTTGACTTACTTTTAATTATAAAACTCTAAGTCGTAGATTCAAGGATGGAAAGATGCCTCAGTTGTTAAGAGCACTGGCTGCTCTTATAGAAGACCTGGGTTCCAATGGCTGCTAACAATCACCTGTAACTCCAGTTCCAGGAGGTGGGACACTCTCCTCTGTCCTCTGCAGACTCTGTAAGACATGGGTGCACTTACATACATGCAGACATAACAATCATACACATAAAATAAAAATAAATTTTTTTAAAGTCATATATTCAAACAAACAAACAAACAAAAAATACCTGGACTAGGTTTAAATCATTGTTCATTCTGTAAAAATCATGAATTCAATCAGTGAAGTCAAGGATATTTTGAGAATGCTATATGCATCTGACATAGGTCTGGGTACTAAGAACATGGCAACAAAGGTGGATTGGAAAAATTTCATTAAGTTCCCACCTCAAAATGAAGAGCTGCAATCAGTGCAGAATCAGTTTGTTCCAGGGACTAGATCCCTGAGAGGTTATCTAATCCCAAGTGGGTGGCCTTAAACACAAGTACAAATGACCAGCACTGAATGGACTCAGTGATTTTCATATATAAATGTATATTTATACATATATATATATATATATATGCACATTCATGTAAGTATGAAACAATAATAAAGAGTAGGAGATATTGAGCAGATGCGGGGAACATGTGAGAAAGTGGAGAAGAATTGGGAAGGATGAAAATAAGGCAATTACAATACTCATGTATAAAATTCTCAAAATCAAAAAAGAATATGGCAGTGAATTATACAGATATGATCTTACATTTTATCTAATAGGAAGGGACAGACAAAACATAAATTAAAATATATAATATATATTTTATAAGCAAACAATTTAAAATATACTAATATACAAACAGTATAAAAGTAGAGTAATACATTATAAGTCATGGGATGGGAGAGTAGCAGTCCATATTATCGTTGTAAGAGAGAATTTCTCTTAAATGACATGCAAATAGGAACTCAGCTAACATAAGAAAGTAGCTATTACAAAATGAAGAGAAATATCAGGACATGGCTCCATGTTAAGGCACTTGCCTAGGATGGGACAGTCCTGGGTTCAATTCCCAATACTTCCAAAACAATAAAACCAGAGAAGATGAAAGGTATGTAAAAGCAAAGATGTGAGAACATTAGACAGCCAGGACGGCCAGAAATGGTAAGCAAATAGGAAAGAAATGGATGAGTTAAAGGCATGAAAATAGAGACTTAAATTTTGTGTGGAAGGTTCTACAAGGCATATGAATGTTATTCAAAGTGGGAAAGTTATAGCTGGAGGGAGGATGCTATGATTTGCCCAAGTTAGGCAGGGTGTCCCTTGGTTATATTTTAATTTGACTGATGTTGGTGGAGCCAGAGGGCTGTAAAATGAAAAGCAGTGTTTTCCCCATAGGAGCCATGGTTCTGGGCAGATAAAGCAAGGCACATTTCTGTTTTCTTCACCATTCTGTTCAGGCACCTCTATTACAAATGCCCTCCGCAGCCAGTCCCCATATGCTGTCAATCACAGTAATCATTGTTCTTGCAAATCCAGCCCCGTCCTAAGTTTTATTTTCTGTAACTTTTCTATATTTTAGATATATGGATCTTCCTTACTATGTCAAGACTCTCCAAAGGACTACCTCAATAGGGATGTGATCCATTATTACTAAATTTTCTTTGTTATGTTGATTTAAGTAACAATCACCTGGTGGTTAACGTTTGAATATTGTCTGTTGCTTGAAGGCATAAGTTTCCAGCTTGATTTCACTGAGCTTTGTATTTGCAAATTTTCTATCATCCAAGTTCTGTTACTTGCCATGCTTATTTTCAGCTTTCTTACCAAAAACAAGATTGTCCCCTTAGGGCTCTTGTAAGATATCTAGCAAAAAGTGTCACTCAGCTATAAAAGAAAGACAAACTAACTAGAAAAATCCCCTGGTGCATCATGGAAAGGAATACCAGTAGAAATCAGAAAGATTGGGAGAAAAAGAAAAGGAAATTATAGACAGATAGTAATCATATCAAAAACCAAAGGAATGACCCAAACAGTTGTGAATCGCAGCAGAAGAATTAATGAGATGGAAAATTTCTCAAGGAAAAGAGCCAAGTATAGATAAAAGAAGAAACAGACACATAAGAAGAAGAATCAAAATAGAGAAAGAGACAAATCAAACCCCAAGTGCAAGGTAGAAGAGTGAAATAAAAGACTGGATAAATTGGGAAATGGTACATTACATTAAGCCAAATGTATTCTACTCTCTTTCTTCTTATCTTTAACTGGCTCTGCATTTCTCCGGTAGCAAAGCCAAACTGAAAGGATAATTTTGTTTATGTACCCAATTTGCATAATCGTGCAATATAAATTACAATGCTAATTAAGGACAGCCCTTGGGCTTCTGGAACTGGGTCACAGTGGCGCCCCAAGTGAAATGAGGTAGGGGCATTGGCTCTGTCCCTTTTCCCTCTGCAGGGAAGCCAAGCAAAAGAAAAGAACCTTTCTGACAGTGTGAAATCTTGTCAGAATTTGTTGGAGACCCAGAATTTTATGTCTCACTCTCAAACTTGGCTTTTCAAATCATCTTTGTGTGGTACTGGAAAAATGTGCCTAAGTTCTGAATTTCTACTCAATATTCTTGCTTATCTTTTTAATGAGTTTTTCCCCTCCCTATTTGACACTTTTATTCAGAGAATTAAAAATGAAATGGTGATTAAATAAGCACAAGACTGGCATACAATATTTTCTCACAGGACAATTGCCAGATTGTCTGAAACAAATGCATGGTGTGCCCTGCTTGGGCCCTTGGAAGACGGTGAAACAGCAGACTCATTACTGAGCATTAGTTAAAGCCATGTCCTTGATGCTAACTAAACTTCCGTATCACAGCCACATCAGAAATTCAGTCCCAGATTTTATTCCCTGTATGCTTCCTAAAATGGTATTAGAAAATGGAAATTTCATAGAAAACCTAGTTGTTTGTTTGTTTGCTTGTTAAAGAAAAGACTGTCTCTGAGTTCATATAGGACATGTCGTAATGGAAGAGCCTTGGAAAATGTGTCTGCTGAAATGTTTTCCAAGCTTTTCTAGCCATTGAACTCTGACTTCAAATAAAGATATAAGTGAAACAGAAAGAAGCAGACATCACTTACTCAGGGGACTATAAATGAGCAGGTGTGCATGTGGAAGAGATGGAGTGTCTTATCTAAGGTCTCCCTTTTCCTTCTTATCTTCCATATTCTTAGCATGTGGATGAGTTCTGTGAGGGACTGAAGGGATTGATTGTCTTGTATAATAGTTTAAGGCTGCTACATGTATGAACCTCATTTCAATCTTCACCTTCCAAGATTTCGTGGGGGGTTAGAATCATTATTGGAATGATTTTTTATTCTTCTGTTATTTTATGGTCTTACTAAAGCATGATTTTCCAAACTTTTTCATATCTGGTCATATAGAGAACATAATAATATTTATTCTGAAGTAACTCTAATCTGCTATTGATCTGAATGCTAAGGTACTCCAAAGTTGTGTGGAAATCTTAATCCCTATGATAAGTGGTGTGAGTCCTTTGAGAGCTGGTAACATTGCAATCTCTGACCTCATAAGTGAGATTAGTGCCTTTACTTGTAAAAGATGCCCAAGAGAACCCTTTTGCACATCATGTGAAGTTAGAATAAGCATATGGCTTTGACTTGACCTTGTACCTCTCAGCCTCCAGAATTATGAGGAATATATTTTTATTGTTTTCAGGTCATGTAGTCTATGCTATTTGTAGGCATCAGCCAGAACAGACTGTTATAGGGGATCAACTAGAAAACCAGGGCTTTGCACAATGTTCATTTTCCAGGCTAGCTGGCTCTGAGGATTGGGCCGACCAACCCTCTAGTTACCCAAGACTGGGCAGTTAATATTTCTTGGCATTTCAGTAGATAATACTCAAGGTCCCATACTGTTCTGCGCAGCAATGTTCAAGTGACTATTAAAAGTAACTCATGATCAAATCTGGTAGGGGCATACTGAGCTACATATAGATAAGTATGTGTACTAAAGGAATTAAAGAAGTAATAACCTACATTTTCCCAGTCTTTCCCCTCTATTCCCTGTAGAATCCACCTCTTTCCACTTTCTCTTGCCCTTATTCTTTGGGTGGAGCTGGATAATCCTGGCTGGAAAGTAGGAAGCTTGATCTCTTGTCATCAGGGAAATTAGCTCATGTCTCAGACCACAGTCTTGATGAGGGCCAATAGTAGATTAGAGCCTAGAACATCACTGTTAGTTTCAAGAGCAATGTCAAAATTTGGCAAATTTATAATATTTTTGAATGCATACCCACAACCATAAAATTCCAATTTATGCCTAAGTTAGTTCAAGTTGAATATTATTTTAAAGTGGAAGACTCCTGATTGATGCATTTTTTGCTTTGTGAAATTCAAATCTGATGTGTCAACAGAAAAATATCCTAGGCACAGTCTTTTTTATTTTAATTATTTATTTTTATTTTTTTTATTTTTTTAATTTATTAATTATTTATTTATTGTTTTTATTTTTTATTTTTTTCTGTTTTTTTTATTTGTTTATTTTTAAGGGATTCTACAATATAATGACACAGTTGTTTGCAGATAACATTGATGTTACTCAGTTTGTCATACAATTAGGTAATTGGTGCATTTTGCAAGTATCTATGTCCAAATTTTGAACAACCCAAGGTTCCCATAGTCCAGATGGAGAAGCTTGTATGCACAGGCATGTTGATCAATTAGGAGTCCAGACTATATTCCTGTAGTCTCATAATTCACCCCTATCTCTCCACAGCCCTTACATTCTACCACGCCTCCTCTTCCGCAGTTTGTTCCCTGGGCTTTGGCACAGTCTTTTTAAAAAGAAACATGGTTGTGGCTTATAACATCGCCTAACCACTAGAGGACATAATCTTGTGGCATCCGCTGTGTTTGTGGATTAGCATACTATCCAAGCATCTGTGTCTATGCTCACAGCTTAGCTTGACATAATAATTGGTACTGCTTAAATGCCTGTACATCCAATAGCTTGTGCTTTGTTAGTATGACTAAAAAGGGTATCACTGGGAAAGCTGTCAATCCATGAAGGGAAACAACCTGAACAGATTGGAGTCCAAAATGACAATTCCAAAGAAATTAGACTGTTTTCTTCTCACCCACTTGTGCCCCTTTCGCAAAGCCCAGGGAACAAACTGTGGAAGAGGAGGCGTGGTAGATTGTAAGGGCTGTGGAGAGATAGGGGTGAATCATGAGACTACAGGAATATAGTCTGGACTCCTGATTGATCAACATGTCTGTGCATACAAGCTTCTCCAACTGGTCTATGGGAACCTTGGGTTGTTCAAAATTTGGACATAGATACTTGCAAAATGCACCAATTACCTAACTGTATGACATACTGAGTAACATCAATGTTATCTGCAAACAACTGTGTCATTATATTGTAGAATCCCTTAAAAATAAAAAAAAAAATAAATTAAAAAAAATAAAAAAATAAAATAAAAAGAAACATGGTTTACTTGCACAAAACTGATCAGATTTGAGAGATCATTAATGCCCTTCAAGTGGTTTTTGTGAGTGTGAAACAAATGGTGAGAATTTGAACTGTTACCTTATTATAGTACTGAAATTAAGTCTACTTAATCTATCAAATAATGTTCATGCCCTGATTTTACGTACTTGTATCTATCAATAAACATTGTGAAAATAAAACCCTCTAATTTCTAGGAGGAACAAAAGGAAAGTTGTAATGGCTACCTTGATATTCACAGAGTACAGGAAACATGAGAAAATGTTTAATTAAGAAGTCCTGCATTATTAAAATGCATGTTATAGTTACAGTTATAGCAGTTTTCTAAAAGTAGATTATTCATAGTGCAAGGCATTCTAGAAATGCTTAGTTTTTAGGTGAGATAGATAACAGAGGAAATTGTTTCAGCATTTAAAAATTTTCAGCTTTTTCTTTCTTAGGTTCTCACTGTGTAGCTCTAGCTGGCCTGGAATCCACTTTGTAGACCAGGCTATCCTCAAATTCACAGAGTTCCTTCCAAGGCTCCTCGAGTACTGGGGTTAAAGACACATGCAACTTCCTATTTTATTATTTCTTGTGCTTTTTAAATACTCCTGTTTCATTAGAATTTTTGTTTCTTTAGAAGACTCATCCTAATCATCTGGGTTTATAGTTTAGTAATTTCATGTCCACTTAGTGTGAATACTATAGCCAAGATCTCATTTCTCTAAAATTTTCCTAAAATATTGAAGGTTCAAACTGAATGGATTTTTATTAACTACCATTGCGTCTCCTTCAGGTTGGAACATCATAATTATCATATATATTGCCAGATGTTGCCTAATGGCATAGATATATTTTGATAAATGCATAGTTAGGTAAACTTATTATGGGAATATAATAGCCTGGATTTACACTGGCTATGTGGTAAAGCCCACTATATATCTAGGCTACATAATTTTGTAGGGCTACCGTTATATATGGAGTTTGTTATCAGAAAGGTTGCTGTGTGGTATGACTGTCTTATTTCCACTTCTGAGATTTGCCATCTTGTGGATTTCAAGCTATTGCTGAAATTGTGTTTGTCGGACCAAAACAGCAGATTGAAATTGTTTAATACAAAATAGTTCATATGATATAGGGATTTCATCAAGAAAGCAAAATAGATTTGCATAAACTAAGAATTCAGATCCTAACATGCCACTAACACTTTATGGGACCTCAAACAAGCCCTCTGTACCTCAGTCTTTTTATGCCAGACACAAAGAAAATATTTCTTGTAGATGTTTAAACAATATCTTAAGAAAGAGGGCCACCCATGATAGTTAAAGTCTGTTTAAATTAAGAATATGCCTTCACAAGCACACATAAAGTTAATTTTTCAAAGACAATGAGAACAGTTAGGAGTGATTAAACCCATGCTGAGAAATAGAAACAATGTGTAGTTCATACCAAGAATACAGAATGTGTAAGAGACCGAAGTAGCTTTCATTTATATGCACTCAGACCTCATATAGTTTCCAACTTGCCAAACTGTAGAACTTGCAGCAGTTCTGGTGAATATGCTACACTCTGTAGTTTCTAATGTTCCCCAAACCTGTAATGCCTGATTCTCTTCTAGTTCTTTGGATTTAGATGTTACCTTCATGTGTATAGATCAGCCAGTATGAGGGGTTTTTTTCATGTATGTATTATTTGTGAAAAAATTTCTTAAATTTGTAAACAGCTCACATTTACAATTCTTGACATATAGCAGCCCAGAGGAAGCACACCACAGCTCCATCATGGATACCCATGGGTACCCATGCCTCTTAGGAATGTGTGACAATCCCAGGAATACTCTGATCTTTATTTCCATTCTCGTTTGTTTTTTCACCCAAAATTTCTATTTCCTATTCTGTTTCACATTGACTATACTTACTTTCTCATAACTATACCTTCATACACTTCTTGAAAATCCATTTATGTTATCCACAGGTCCTTGATTTTCTTATTAAAACATAGCAAATTTTAGGTACTGTTCTAGACATTAAGAAAACAATTATTATAGGACCTGAGCTAATGTTAGTTGAAAACAACTTCAATTTCTAGGAGGAACAAAAGGAAAGTTGTAATGTCTACCTTGATGTTCAAAGAGTTCAGGGAACAAGAGCAAATGCCTAATTAAGAAGCCCTGCATTATTAAAATGCTTCTTATAATTACAGTGGTAGCACTTTTCTAAAAGCAGAAGATTATCCATGGTGCAAGGCAATCTAAAATTTCTTAGTTTTTAGGAAAGATAAATAACAGAGGAAATAGTTTCAGCATTTAAAAACTGGTAATTTTCTATTTCTTGCTGTATACCCCTGCCTAGTCTGTACAATGCTTGCTGTGGAAGCCCGAGGAACTGAGTCTGATCCCTAAAAGTAAAGGAAAAAGTCAGATGTGGTGGCGCACACTTGGAATCGCAGCACTGGAGAAGCAGACAGAAGGACCCTGGGACTCACTGGATAGCCAGCCTAGGCTAATCAACAAGCTCCAGGCCAGCCAGGAGACCCAGTCTCAAAACATAGCATGGACAGCAGCTGAGAAATAATATGGAAGATTGACTTCTGCCTTCCACATGCATGTACACACATGCACGCACACACACATGCACATACACACACTCACAGAGAGAAAATATATAATTTGACCATAAAGAAATTCAACTACAGTACCACAACACATTTGACATTTAGACCATTATTATATGGTATAGTAAATTATAAATTATTTTATTCACTTTTCAAATTCCTGTATCAGAAATAAATAGGGGTTTTATTTCTCAAGATCATCATGAAAAAAATACCCTATGTTATGATCAGCAACTTTTTAGATTACCAGTTTCTTTAGTAGGCACAAACATATTGTGCAATGTTCTATATTTATGGAGCTCTTCACAAACTGTAAAGATAGTAGAAGGCAGTTTGGGTGAGCTAAATCAGTAGATCACATACTACATTAAAATTTAGAGCCGGGCATGGTGGCACACGCCTTTAATCCTAGCACTTGGGATGCAGAAGCAGGTGGATCTTTGTGAGTTCAAGGTCAGCCTGATCTACAGAGTGATTTCCAAGACAGCTGGGGCTACAGGGAGACCCTGTCTCGAAAATAGCAAAAAAATTTAGACTAATACACTGGGTTATAATCAGATAAATAAAATATTATTGAAAGCATGCTTTACATTGACACTTTTAATTACTGTATTATATGGTCATACAGATCATATGGACATTTTGGTAAATTATGGATTATATATGATACTATATATCATATAGTTTGGCTGTATAGCCATGTATGCTATCTAGTAATGTGTAAGAATTCTGTGTGACGCTCAATCAATGACAGATTACCTTACAATGCATTTCTCAGGATGTATCTATAATTAAGTAACATATGGGTATATTATACTTCTTATGTGTTACCACTTATTTACATTTAATTTATCTAATTTTTAAGTTATATTAAAGAAAATAGAGTAAGAATCAGTAACATAGGAATTGATCCCAATTTTTAATATCTAATTTATATTTTTTATTTTATGTGTATGAGTGTATTGCCTGCATGTTTGTGCATGCACTCATGTCATGAAATGCCACAGAGTTCAGAAGGGGGTGTCAAATTCCCCTGGAACTAGAGTGAAGGATGGTTCTTATGTTGGTGCTGAGAATAGAACCTGGGTGCTGTGCAAGAGCAGTTACTGCTCTTAACTACTGAGCCATCTCTCCAACTCCATAATTCAAAAACAATTATTGAGCTTTTGTATAGTTCATACTACAGTTCTTGATCAAATTTAGACCCCTCCCGCATTCATGTACAATCCCCCCTCCCCCTCAGGATCTCGTGTATTCCTCCATAAGTTTTAGCTCCTATCCAGTCAAGAAATTGTACCCAGATGTCCTCTGATGCAAATTCATTCACTGGAGTCTAGTCAGCATATCCAGAGATAGTAAGAAAGGTCTATTTTCCCTCACCCGGTAGTAGTCAGTCTCCAAGAGTTCCCAGGCTAGGGCCAGCCCCCTGATCATTCATTTCTCTCACTTCACTCTGGGCCCTGGTCTGATTGACTTGGCATGGGTTCTAGGCTCAGTGCCACCAATGCCGTAAGTTCACATGTGCAAGCTCCCAGGCCTGAAAGCTTCTGTTTCCCTGTATTCACGGACCAACCCTGGCTTTTTCAGTCTTTCTGCCCCCTCTTCAGAAATGGTTCCTGAGCCATTGGTTGGTGATATTTAATATAGGAGTCTTACCCAGGGACACACATTCTGCAGTGTCTTATTCTCTAAAACTTGGCCAGTTGTGGGTTCTGTGTGCTTCACACTCTGTTATCTAAGGAAGGTTCACTGGTGAGAGTTGAGTACAGAGTTTTCTCTGTACCCTTGTTCTGCTATGTTCCATGAGTCTTACATGTAGAGGTTGCACTGTAGATGTGTCACCTAGGACTTTTACATGAATATTCTCTGTTCTGTGTGTAACTCTCCAGTTGCCTCCATCTATTGAAAAGGAACTCTCTTTGATGAGTGATAAATGCTATAGTTGTCTGGAAATATAAGGATGCATATTCAGCTTATGGTGAAAATTACCATTTTTCTAGAGATAGGACAGAGATAGATTTTCTCTAGGTTTTATGACTTCTCCAGCCATGTGTATTTGGCTGTGTTTACAGTGCCATCTATAAGTTGACTCCTATTGACAAAGTTTTAAGTCCAATTAGGCACCTGTTGCTTATCCGCCCCCCCCCACGCACCTCCCAAATAAGTGTCAGTACTGAACCAATTAGAGGTAGTTTGCTGTGCCAGTCATTATGGTATCTGGCTTTAGGGGTGGGTTAGATCATTGATGGATTTTTCCCCTTAGCAGCTTGCATAGTATTCTCTAGAGCTATGAGAGCTAAACTTCAGGTAGAAGGCTTAGAAGCCTCCCAGGTCAGTTCCTTCTCTGTCCATTGCTCCAAGTCCTGTGTCTGAGGTGTATCTTTTCTTCAGTAGTAGGGTATAATCTTTGAGATCTGGCCAATAACCAGAAGCTCTCCCAGTAGTCTCTGTCATTTTGGGAAGTTCTGTGATTATTCTGATCAACTGTTCTGATCATTATGGGGTCTCTTATGTCTGGCACTGTGCTCGTTGCCACACAGCCCCCAGCTATATATATGCACTAATGATCAGGTACTGTATGTGCATTTCTCAAGGTGTTCTGGAGCCACACATTTCTGTCTGGCTTCCTTAGTCCCTGAGGTCCATTCAGCTCTGCTTTCTCTCCCCACCATTCACCGTCCCTCCTTCCTCCCCATTTCAAGTGGCCCCATTATGCTGGGTCTGAGCCAAGAAGGGGCATTGTTCCTGATTTTAAATTTATTAACTTACCTTTATTTTACTTATGTGCTCATCTGTTTTTTTTTAATTTTTATTGTTTTTTTTTTTTTAGACTTTTCATGGCAGGGTCTCCCTGTAGCCTCAGCTGTCCTGGAACTCATTCTGTAGACCAGGCTGGCCTTGAACTCACAAAGATCCGCCTGCCTCTGCCTCCCAAGTGCTAGGATTAAAGGCATGCACCACCACATTTTTTTAAATTTAATATTTGTGCATTTCACATAAACATCTTAATCATCTTTACACAGTGTCCCCCATCTGTGTGTTCCCCAATAGCCTGCGCCCTCCAGATTTCATGCATTATGTCATATATTTTGAGGCCTATTGTGTCAAGTTAATGTACCAGACACCCCTCAGTGCAGGTTCATCCACTGGGTTTTAATCCATCTATCTAGAATCACTCCCTTGAAGACAATCAGCTCTCCCTCCCTCAGCAGTAATAAGTTGCCAATAGTTCTTCAGCAAAGGTGGGGGCCTATTGCCCACTTTTCTTAGTTCCATGTCTATGCAATCAATTGTATTTAATATTAGACATTGATTATCCCTGTAAAAATGCTGTGCAGTTAGCTAAAACTCTTAACAGATCTTTATTTCAAGTAAGATTGAATAATAATAAGCTCAGAAATTCTCAGTACTTGAATAGATGCATAGAAACCTGAAAATATAATTCATGTATTATTATAGTCCTCAGAAGATAGGCTACTGAGTTTATTAGTACAAGCTTAGTGTAAGTTAGCAAAGCACAGTGTCCTGCTGTGTAGAATTTGAACATTGAATTTGAAATTGAATAGAATATGGAAGGATATTATGTGATGATAGAAAATCTTATCCATGACAGTTTTTTGTAATGACATGACCTTTAGTATTCACGTGCTACTTAGCAGAATAGGAGAAAAAGTGTGTTAGGATCATCAGAAAACTATTGGTGTACTAGTTCTTGTTTAATAGCTATGGCAATCAAGTAGAAATGTATCCACATGAAATCCTTGTTTTAATAGTCTTTAGTGGAAATGAAGACAGTCATAATACCCAATTCTGGCCAGTAATAAAATTTATGGAATCTTCTGTATGTGGCTCTCAGGAAGCTTTATAAAAGATAAACTTGGGGTGCCATAGTGAGGTCATGTGTTGGGGGCTCATGTTCCAGACTTGCTAGGATCACCTGGAGCAGCCTGGCACTGCTCCAGACAGGTAAAACTTAGGACAGATTGACTTTCGGGGCGCTGGACAATTGATTCGCTGGTTTGTGGCAGAGGGGCTGGTGGCCCGTGGGCCTAGATCTGAGCCATAAACCTTTGCAGGGTGTGGCTGCTTGGCTGGGTCACCCTTGCCCCTTGCAGCCGGAAGCTGCTCTGGGTCTGGGTCTGGCTCTGTGCCATAGTGAAGTCGTGTGTTGGGGGCTTAGGTTCTGGATTTGCTAGGATTACCTGGAGCAGCTCGGTGCTGCTCCAGACAGGTACCAGGGTGCGGGCTAAGTCAGGCATCCCGGGGCCCCACCCAACAACTGGAATTGAGGAGAGAGTATTCAAGTGGATTTTTTTAGGAAAACCCTCAGAACAGGAAAGGAAGAGTGACTTAGACTTCCAATATCCAATATATAAACAAAAGTGAAAGCCTGAAACGAAGACAAGTCAACACTCCATAAAACAAGGAGGGGAGAAAAAGAAAAAGAAAAAACATTGGAAGGAGGCAAGAAAAACAAAACAAATCTTCAGCCTTCAACACACTGAAAAGGCATTTGTGATTTGAATCACAAAAGGGAAACCCACATGCCAGGGACACAACGAGGGGACAACATGGGAAAGGTGCAGGATAATTCCACACCAAGCCCTACCAACCCTATAGGATATAAGATCCCCCTGGAGGTGACTCCAGAAACAGACCTTAGAGGAATAATTGCAGACCTATGCAGAGATAGTAAAGAAAATAAAGAATTCAGAGAACTAAAGAGAGAAAATGAAAAACTCAAAAAGGACCTAGAGGGATACAATGAAAAACTTTGAAAAGAACTAAAAGAAGGGATTGACAAACTCCAGAAAGAACTAGAGAGAGAAAAATAACAAAAGCCTTAAGGAAGTAGAAACACTGAAAAAGGAAGCCAACCAATGAAGTAAGGAGCACCAAGAAGAGATTGAGAAACTCAAAAAGGAAATGGATATATTAAAGAAATCATAGGATAAAATGAAAAAGGAAATAGAACACTCATTCAATCAAGAAGAAAGGAAAGGAAAAAGCCTCAGAAACAGAATGGAGGAAGCAGAACAAAGAATATCAGATCTGGAAGATAACACAGAACAACTAAAAAGCTCAAATCAAGAATATGAAAAATTTTAAAATACACAAAAGTGGAACAACCAGGAAATATGGGACACTATGAAAAGATCAACCCTCTGCATCATAGGAATAGAGGAAGGAGAAGAATCTTAAGAGAATAGTATTGATCAGATCTTCAACAGAGTAATAGATGAAAATTTCCCCAAACTAGAAACAGGCAAACCCATTCAAATACAAGGAGCACAAAGGACTCCAAATAGACAAGGTTAGGAAACAAACTCCCCACGCCATATCATAGTTAAAATGCTAGATGCCCAAAACAAAGATAAAATTCTGAAGGCCAAAAAAGAAAAATAAGTCACATACAAAGGGAAACCCATCAGAATTACAACTGACTTCTTTGTACAAACCATGAAAACAAGAAGAACAAAGAGCAAAGCATTCCCAGTGTTAAAGGACTATGAATGCCAACCCAGAATAATTTACCTAGCAAAAATGTCAATTGCAGTTGAAAGAGAGAGAAAAATCTTCCATGACATAAACAAGATGATAGAATATATGTCCCAAAAACCAACTCTCCAGAAAATACTTGAAGCAATTCAAAGGGCAGAAGAGAGGAGCAACTATGGTCAAGCACCTAGGAAAATAAACTAATAAAAACATAACTATAAGAGTAGAATCAGAGACTAAAAGTCCAAATGGATAATAAGGTGAAAGGAAGCAACATCCATCTTTCAATTATAACCTTATGTATTAATGGGCTGAACTCCCCAATCAAAAGACATAGACTGGGAGAATGGATTAGTAAACAAAATATATCTATATACTGTCTACAAGAAACCCATCTCAATTGCAAAGACAGGCACCAACTTAAGGTGAAGGGATGGAAGAAAATATTCCAAGCAAATGGTAACAAAAAGAAAGCAGGTGTTGCTATTCTAATATCAGACAAAATAGACTTCAAAGCAAACGAAATCAAAAGAGACAAAGAGGGCCATTAAATCTTTATTAAAGGAAGAATTGATGATGAAGATCTCACAATCATGAGCATATAAGCACCAAACGCTGGTGCACCAAACTTTGTAAAGACAATTCTTTAGGATCTCAAGGCTCAAAGTAACCCCAGCACATTAATAGTAGGGGACTTCAATACCCCACTAAGTCCTTTAGACAGATCAACAGGGCAAAGGATAAGCAGAAAGACATCTGAACTGAATGATACAATACACCAAATGAACCTCACAGACATATATTGAATATTTAACCCAAACACCAGAGAAAACACTTTCTACTCAGCACCCCACGGAACATTCTCCAAAATAAACCATATACTGGGACACAGGGAAAAACTGAACAAATACAAAAAGACTGAAATAATCACATGCATTCTATCAGACCACAGTGCAATAAAACTCAATATCAACACCAGGATAAACCCTACAACCGACAAGAACACATGGAGGCTAAACAACACTCTCCTGAATAATGAATGGGTCAAGGAAGAAATAAAGAAATAAAAACATTCCTGGAACTGAATGACAATGATAATACAACACAACAAAACCTATGGGACACTTTAAAAGCAGTCCCAAGAGGGAAGTTTATAGCTCTAAGTGCCTACATTAATAAAACAGAAAAAGCACAGGTGAATGATCTAACACTGAAGCTAAAAATACTTG
>VZQC01004283.1:3575589-3623824 GCA_009823505.1 Rhizomys pruinosus | reverse complement strand
GCCAGATATACCAGATTTATAATGTCTGGAAATAAAATATAGGTTAATTAATTCCAAAACACATTTAGGGATTTACAGTTTAACAGTAAACTTCCATGTTGGTTAAAACAAGTATAACTTTGCATTACTAAATTATATAGCAAGTTGATGTATGTTTTTTAATGTACTTTAAAAAAAGAGCTTTATTCTTTCTCATAACTCAGGATCGAGGAAAATAGAGACATAAATTTCAAGCTATATTTGTAGTAATATCAGTCAATATGGTATTATTTACTAACAAATTACCCACCTTGACTTACATGTAAGGATTTGGTGCTAGAATCCGCAAATGAGACTCTGCTACTTCACTTAGGATAACAGCTTCTAATTCCATCCATTTACCTGCAAATTTCATGATATCATCTTTCTTTACCTTTTAGCAGATGACATGATATTATACCTAAGGGATGCCAAAAATTCTACCAGAAAACTCCTAGAAATGATTTACAGTTTCAGTAAAGTGGCAGGTTACAACATTAATCTACAAAAATCAGCAGGCTCTCTATATGCCAATAACAAGCAACTGGAGGAGTAAATGGAAACCCTCCCATTGGCAATAGCTTACAAAAATAATCTTGGAACAAACCTGCCCAAAGACATTAAAAACCTCTACAATGAAAATTTTAAATCTTTGAAGAAAAAGATTGAATAAGACACCAAACCTTATTTTTTATATGCACTATTTTGGGGGTTTTCATGAAATAAAGCACAGTCTTTCTACATTTTCCTTTCAAGTGACAGTAATACCTGACTTGCCAGTCTGATGAGATTCATACATGACCACTACTCTACTGAAGCAATTGTATCTCAGCCACAGTACAAACAATAACCTTGAAGAACATACAGTTTAGGGGGTGTGTTTGTTTGTTTTGATTGTGGTTAAGTTTTTTTCTGATGCATAAGGTAAAAAAATCAGAAAAGCTGTCTTAAGACAAAGATGCAACTTTTATGAACATTACTTGATAAATGCAATGATGATTTCTGTCTTTAAATTTGGCAAAAATCAAGTGAACAACATCTCTCACATAACATTGATCCAATTAAAATTTTTTTCTCTCTGAGTGTGATCCATATTGCCTTAAAAAGGAGCATTGACAAGCCCTTGAATCTTGCTGTTTGTCTTATTTATATAATTTATTGCGCCAGCGGTTCTTAAATGGTAGTTCCTGCAAGTGCTCATCTGAAAACGCTTCCCAGATGTGCTGAACATTTCTCATTAATCTGTATATTTTATTTCATTTCTTTATAATTAAATCCATATGTTTTTGACTAGAAGAAAATAAAAACTATTTAATCCCTGAAGTTATTTGGCCTTGGGAATAATTAATTCATGTCTTTCTTCACTCCACCCTTGTTATTCAAATAGATATTTTGTAAGAAATCCATGTTTTGTACATTTTGCTCATCCAAAGGTGAAAAAGGAAAATCCTTTCATTTAAGACTTCTGTAAGATCTGTGTAAAATTCAGTCTTTTAAAAAAATTTCTCATTAAGAGTCACATGATCCTTCAAAAGTTTCATTGCTTCTTTTTAAAACTGGAACATAGAGTTTAAGTAGAAAAAAAGTGGTCACTATAGTGGAATTTATCTACAGAGGTCATATCTCTGATTATTGAATTTCAGGACTAGAAGCCAGGCCTCTCTGTTACTTGGCTTGCAGAACAATAGAAAGAATTAGAATTCTCTATGTTGCCATAAAGAATGTTCCGTTATGGGCGGCTATCATCACATGCATTGTGTTTCTTTGTTGCTGTAGTTTCTCTTTTTCCATGGGTTTGGGGCCAAATTAGTGTACCAGGCATGAGTTCCCTCTTGTAGAGCTGACCTTAAATCCAATTAAGAAGTGATTGATTATTCCCATAACATTCACTGGACAGTGGCCATATCTTGCCAAGCTAGTCATTACCGTTGCTCACAAGCTTCCCAACTAGGTGTGACTAGAGCATTCCATTACTATGAAAGCTTGTCAGTAGGAATTCCAAGTTGGTAATAGCCTAATTTCTTCATGTTCTTTAAACCAAGAATATGGTGTCTTTCCCAATAGGGTCTCATCATCAAGTTCTGGAGGATAACCAAGCACAATTGCTGAAGCCTGCTTGTTTGAGGGTCAATAGTACCTTGCTGACCAAAACTCCAAAAAAAAAAAAAAAAAAAAAAAGAAAAGAAAGAAAACATTCCTGGCTTTTTATTTGATAGCTGGTATTGTCTTGGAGAGGCATTGTTCCCCATTATAAGTTAATAGCATTTAACCTCATTTCATATGTGTATTTGTTAAGTACACGGTAAAAAGTTTCAACAGATTTCCATATCGCTTTGTCAAGTGCCTTTAAATCTGTTATCCATTCCCATATCCTTCTCCCCTCTCATCCTTCACCCTATTTTCATTCCCTCTTCCCTC
Source organism: Rhizomys pruinosus (assembly GCA_009823505.1). Lineage (NCBI taxonomy): Eukaryota > Metazoa > Chordata > Mammalia > Rodentia > Spalacidae > Rhizomys > Rhizomys pruinosus. The sequence goes on along the minus strand of VZQC01004283.1, from coordinate 3,621,388 downwards.
TTCACACCTGTGTTCTATCCCCCTTACCCTTGAAGTTCCCCATAGCTTTAAAAAGCTTCCTGACTTCTACGAGCACTGCAGTTTAAACACACTTATCCAAAGATTCCAAGCTAGCACCCACATAAGAGAGAGAACATGTGGCAATTCTTTTTCTGTGTCTGGGTTACCTCACACAGAATGATTATTTCCAGCTCTATCCATTTGCCTGCAAATTTCATAATTTTGTTTTTTATGAATTATAATTCATTGTCTTCTGAGCATAGAGTTTGTACCTCTGGTGGTGGTAGGCATGTACGTGTATGTGTACATAAAAGTGTGTATGTTTAATTAATTAATTTTGAGGCTGCAATAACCTGAAATAGTGAGAGTAGATATTTGTACTGAAGAACCATAGTATGATTCCATTCCTAGTGCTCACATCTGCACTAAGAAGCACGGCTTATAAAAAATATATATACTTGATAGATTCCTTTGCACCTAGTTTTCTTAGTGAGATTAGGTTTGACCAGTCCTGTCACATTCACAGGGACTGTGATGCAAAGGTCATGCAGAAAGTTAATTTTGGTTATTTCTAATGCCCTTTGCTGACATATACTTTATTTTTTTACAGTTCCATTTTTTTAATAAACAAACAAACAACAAAAATAAAACCCCAACCAATAAACCAACTGGAGAGCTAATGGACTCAGCCAATACTGCTGACATAGATATTATACATTCATGTACATACATGGCCTATTCTACCCTAAACAACAATGTGTCTGCGTCCCAGCCTTTGTTCATATTGGCAATTTTCCCCACACTGCAGTGCTGGAGCTAGTTGTTTCTAAAACAAAATCACTATTTAGGAACTCCCTACAAAAAGCTCATCTGTCTTAGTCCTTTAACAATGGGAATGCTTTGCTCCATGTTCTTCTTGCTTTCATGGTTTGTGCTAAGTCAGTTGTAATTCTGATGTGTTTCCCTTTGTATGTGACTTGGTTTTCTTTCGTAACCCTCAGAATTTTATCTTTGTTTTGGACATCTAGCATTTTAACTATGATATGGCGTGGGGAGTTTTTTTTCTGATCTTATCTATTTGGAGTCCTCTGTGCTTCTTGTATTTGAATGGGTTTGCCTATTTTTAGTTTGGGGAAATTTTCATTTATTATTCTGTTGAAGATCTGATCAATACTATTCTCTTAAGATTCTTCTCCTTCCTCTATTCCTATGATGCGGAGGGTTGATCTTTTCATAGTGTCCCATATTTCCTGGTTGTTCCACTTTTGTGTATTTTAAAATTTTCATATTCTTATTTGAGCTTTTTAGTTGCTCTGTGTTATCTTCCAGATCTGATATTCTTTGTTCTGCTTCCTCCATTCTATTTCTGAGGCTTTTTCTTTTCCTTTCTTCTTGATTGGATGAGTGTTCTATTTCCTTTTTCATTTCATCCTGTGATTTCTTTAATATATCCATTTCCTTTTTGAGTTTCTCAATCTCTTCTTGGTGCTCCTTACTTCATTGGTTGGCTTCCTTTTTCAGTGTTTCTACTTCCTTAAAGTGTTTGTTTTTTTCTCTCTCTAGTTCTTTCTGGAGTTTGTCAATACCTTCCTTTAGTTCTTTTCAAAGTTTGTCGTTGTATCCCTCTAGGTCCTTTTTGAGTTTTTCATTTTCTCTCTTTAGTTCTCTGAATTCTTCATTTTTTTTTAAATTTCTCTGTATAGGTCTGCAATTATTCCTCTAAGGTCTGTTTCTGGGGTCACCTCCAGGAGGATCCCATTGTAGCTATCTCCTACAGGGTTGGTAGGGCTTGGTGTGGAATTATCCTGCACCTTTCCCATGTTGTCCCCTCCTTGTGTCCCTGGCATGTGGGTTTCCTTTTGTGATTCAAGTCACAAATGCCTTTTCAGTGTGTTGAAGGCTGAAGATTTGTTTTGTTTTTCTTGCCTCCTTCCGATGTTTTTTCTTTTTCTTTTTCTCTTTCCCCCCTCCTTGTTTTATGGAGTGTTGACTTGTCTTCGTTTCAGGCTTTCACTTTTGTTTATATATTAGATATTGGAAGTCTAAGTCACTCTTCCTTTCCTGTTCTGAGGGTTTTCCTAAAAAAATCCACTTGGATACTCTTTCCTCAATTCCATTTGTTGGGGAGGGCAGAATGCCTGACTTAGCCCGTGCCCTGGTACTTGTCTGGAGCAGTGCAGGGCTGCTCCAGATGATCCTAGCAAGTCCGGAACCTGAGCCCCTAACACACGACCTCACTATGGTACCTGAGTCAGACCCAGACCCAGAACCACTTCAGGCTGCAAGGGGGAAGGGCGACCCGGCCGGGCAGCCACACCCTGCAAGGGCTTAGTGCTCAGATCTAGGCCCACTGGTCTCCAGCCCCTCTGTCACAAAACAGCGAATCAATTATCCAGCACCCCAAGAGTCAATCTGTTCTAAGTTTTACCTGTCTGGAGCAGTGCTGGGCTGCTCCAGGTGCTGACATATACTTTAATGTAGAATGTACTGCAACCATTTTAAGTATATATTTTCATTAGTCTGACAGATTTATAGACCTTTATATGTAATAGGCTTTTATGCTAATGCCCAATCCCTGCACCTGGGCAACTATTTATATGCTTTTTATTTTTATAGATTTTTTTGTCTTTCAGAGAAATTTCAACTATGTTTTTTGTTTGTTCATTTGTTTGTTGGGGAGTTTTTGTTTGCTTTTTGTTTTGACAGAGTCTCCCTAGTTCCTGAAAGTCTCTATGTGGAACAGACTGGACTAGATTTCACAGAGATCTACCTGCCTCTATCACCAGGGCCTGGGATTAAAGGCACACATCACCACTCCAGATGTGAGATTTTAAGTGTGGGATGGAACACAAGATCTCTATCTCATGTTATATTAACTTTTTATCCACTGTTCAACCAAACATTGACTACTACTGTTCAAGAATTTCTTTCAAGAATATTAATGTCCTTAATAAGTTTATATTTAGGGAGATTTTCCTTGGAGATGTATATCCAGGAAAGTTAATTTTAAGAAAAATTAGAGATATTTTAAACCTGGGATAAATTTTGTTGTTGTCTTTTGAAGAGAAAGCTTCCTTGGTATAGAGAAGTCTATATCTGATGAAAACCACCTATGATATGAAGTAAGAAGAATCTTCCTAGACAACAAGAAAAGTAGGACCTCAGACTTACAGCCATGATTAGCTGAATTCTGTTAACAGCTACTTGGGCAAAGCCCCTGAGCCACAGATGAGATTATAACCTGGGCCACACTCTGAATCCAACCTGGTGAGATGAGTGCAGGGACCTTTTATGTCATGCTGCGATTCTGGTTTATAAGATTCTCATTTAATAAACGAGTGTCATTTGAAGTGGCCAAATTTGTGGTGAATTTTTATATGCCAATATAAAACTGATATAAATGATATGGGTATTTATCATTAGGTTATTTTAAAATGGTGAGTATTATGACAACATGGTTGCTTTCAGATAAACAGAAATTTAACAATAATGTAATTCAGATTGCCTTTCATCTGGGGGATTTGGTGTTAGCATCCACAAATGAGGGAAACCATTCTCTGTTTGTCTTTCTGGGACTCTGTTACTTCACTCAGCATAATGGCTTCGAGCTACATCCATTTACCCACAGAGTTCAGGATGTCATCTTTCTTTACCACTGAATAGTACTCCATTGTGTAGATGTACCACATTTTTGTCATCCACTTGTCTGTTGAGGGGCATTTGGGTTGGTTCTAGCTCTTTGCTATTGTGAAGAGAGCTGCAATAAACATGGATGTGCATGTATCTTTGTGGTAGGAAGAGTCTTTGGGGTATATACACAGGAGTGGTATGACTGGGTCAGGTGGTAAGCTCATTCCGAGTCTTTTAACGGTTCTCCACACTGCTTTCCATAGTGGTTGTACAAGTTTACATTCCCACTAGCTGTGGATGAGTGTTCCCCTTTCCCCACAACCCCTCCAGCCTCTGTTGTTTTTTGTTTTCTTGATCTTAGCTAGCCATACTGGAGTGCGATGATATCTGAGAGTGACTTTAATTTGCATTTCTTTAATTATTAATAATGTTGAATACTTTTTAAGATGTTTCTCAGCCATCTTTAATTCCTCACTGGTGATGACTCTGTTCAACTCTTTGCTCTATCTTTTGAGTAGGTCATTTGTCTTCTTACTTCTTTGTTTTATCAGTAGTTTATATATTCTTGACGTTAATGCTCTGTCAGATGTGTCACTGGTAAAGATTTCTTCCCACTCTGTGAGTTTTCTCTTCACCTCCTTGATTGTTTTTTTCGCTGTACAGAAGCTTTTGAGTTTTATGAGGTCCCATTTGTCAACTGTTGACCTTACTTCTTGTGCATCTGCTGTCTGATTTAGAAAGTCTTTTCCTACACCTACGTCTTGTAGGTTGCTGCCAACTTTTTCTTTTATCACATTCAGGGTTTCAGGCTTCACGCTGAGATCTTTGATCCACTTGCAGTTGATTTTTGTACCAGGTGAGAGGTAGGGGTTTAATTTTGTTCTTCTACAGATGATGATCCAGTTTTGCCAGCATCATTTGCTGAAGATGCTATCCTTCCTCCATTGAGGTTTTTTTTGCCCCTTTGTCAAATATGAGGTGGCAGAAATTGTATGAGCTCAAATTTGGATCTTCAATTTTGTTCCATTGGTCAACGGGTCTGTTTTTGTGCCAGTACCAAGCTGTCTTTGTAACTATGGCCCTGTAATATAACTTGAAGTCTCGTAGGGCAATCCCCCCTGTATTGCATTTTTCACTCAGGGTTGCTTTAGCTATTTTGGGTCTTTTGTTTTTCCATATGAATTTAATGATCTTTTTTTCCAAGTCTGTGAAGAAGCTCATAGGGATTTTGATTGGGATTGCATTGAATCTGTATATCAGTTTGGGTAAAATGGACATTTTTACTATATTAATTTTTCCAATCCATGAGCATGGGAGGTCATTCCACCTTTTGATGTCACTTTCAATCTCCTTCAGGGGTTTAAAATTTTTGTTGTAGAGGTCTTTGGTATCTTTGGTTAGGTTTGTTCCCAGGTATCTTATTATTTTTGAGGCTGTTGTGAGTGGTAAGTTCTTCTTGTATTCCTTCTCCACTTGTTTATTGTTGGTGTAAAGAAAGGCTACTGATTTTTCTAGGTTAATTTTGCAGCCTGACATGTTACTAAAACTGTTAATCATTTCTAGAAGTTTTCTGGTGGAGTTTTTAGCATCCCTTAGGTAAACTACCATATCATCTGCAAAAAGGAATAGCTTAACTTTGTCTTTTCCTATTAGTACTCTTTTAATTTCCTTCTCTTGTCTTATTTCCCTAGCAACTGTTTTGAGCACTATGTTGGAGAGGAGTGGTGATAGGGGGCAACCTTGCCGGGTTCCCACCTTTAAGGGAAATGGATCCAATTTTTCTCCATTTAGAATGATGTTGGCAGTGGGTTTGCTATATATCCTTTGATCATGTTGAGGAATGTTCCTTTCAGTCTTATTCCCTCTAGGACTTTAAACATGAAGGGATTGTTTGCCACACCCACTCCAGTGTCATCTGTGTAAGCAATGATGAAAGTCATAATAGCAGATGGGAGATATGTGTCTTTCGAGGCTAAGCTCCCTGGTGGTCCCTGGCAAAATGCTCAGCTTTAGCTTCCAAGATCATGACGCACTCTAAAGATGTTACGCTTTCTGGGGATCGGACTTTGCGTATTGTCTTTTGATTCTTTTCCTGAGTACAGCACAACCTAAGCTTCAGTTAATTACATTAACCCAGACAAGGGATAGTTAATTGTGTCTGGAAATAAATCAGGTGAACAGAAGCTTCCACCCACTAACATCTGACTTACACAACATGCATGGATATCTGTGAACCTAAGCAAAATCATACAGAGAAACATTATCTAAAGACCCTTTTTGTCCTAAAAAGTTCCTACAAAGATATTGTAAATAGAAAACATTACACTGAATAATATCATAGGTCAGTTACAAATAACAAAAGTGTTTTTCCAGACTTAATAAAAGCTCAGTCCCTTAAGCAAGGAGCTACACCTGATAGAACTAGTAAAATAGAAGTCTTAGTTATAGTTTTACATGTTAAAATGCAATACTTGGTCAGAGGCAAGTGGCGGGCTTCTCCTTTAAGAAAAACAGAACTAATTAAGAGACTCTTCCAGGCCATGGCTTGAATTACAGCCTAGAGATAACAAGCAATGGATAGATCAGGCGCCAGGAAAAATGGGAAAGAACCAAACTAAAGCTTCAAAGGGAGACAATGTCTCACATCTCACAAACAAACTCTGTGGTTTTATGACCACTGTTTTTTCCTGGAGATGTGCTGATCTTAAGCAAAGTGCCATGTGTAAAGTGCTTCTGGTTAGTGCTTCTGGTTAGTGCTTCTGGTTAGTGCTTCTGGTTAATGAGTAAAACTTAAACACTTTAGTAAAAGGGCTTAATTGTTCCTGGGGATGTATTAATCTTGATCTGTCTTTTCTGACATGTACTATATAAATAGTTGCTTGCTCTTAGTAAAATGCAGCAGATTCAAAAACCAATTCTGGTGTTGTTTCTGCCTGACATCGCCAAACCTGTACCCTCCTATCCAAGATCCTGTTTCCCGCAGTCAGAGGAAACCCCCGACTGGGACAGTCTGCGGCAATGATTGATCTCGTCACAGGCTTTTTCTGCATCAATTGAGATGATCGTGTGGTTTTTGTCTTTCAGTCCATTTATGTGTTTTATGATGTTTATTGATTTACGTATGTTGAAACATCCCTGCATCTCTGGTATGGATCTAAGTTGATCATGATGGATGATCTTTTTGATGTGGGTCTGTGTGCAATTTGCAAGTATTTTGTTGAGAATTTTTGCATCTATGTTCATTAATGAGATGGGTCTATAGCTTTCTTTGTTGCTAGCATCTTTGCCTGGTTTTTGTATTAGAGTGATGCTGGCTTCATAGAAGGAGTTTGGGAGAATTTCCTCTGTTTGTATCCTTTTAAACAGTTTGAGTAGCAATGGTTGTAAGACCTCTTTAAACGTTTTATAGAATTCTGCTCTGAAACTGTCCTTGTTCAATGTCTGTGTCTTGCGTGACCACATTCCACAAGCTGTCCTTCCCTTCTTGGCTCAGCTCCTGGACTTGTCTTCTGCCTGCAGGCCGACAGTGTCTAGGCTTCCCTCCTGCAAGAAGGGGGGAGGGAAAACTGCAGGAGATCACCTGTGGAAATGAACGAACTCACACACAGAGATCTGGGGAGGATAGGAACTCCATTTATTTTCTGTCAGTGAGGTCTATATACTGGAGGCTACTGTGCTCTGGACAAAGAAGTTGGGGCAGGTGGAAGGGAGGGGTGAGCCACCTTGGTTCTAATTGGGGGGTGGGCTGCAGAGCTCCGGTTTGTGCAACAGGTAATTAGAGGTGTGACATTTTTCTCAATGCCTCAAGGGAAGGGGCCTGGAACTTTGCAGAGCTGGGGTGAAGCAACAATCATTGTAATATCCCGAATTTTCCTTCTACAGATAACTGTGAATGCCCACAGAGTTATCAGATAACTGGAGGTCTTCTGGGACAGGTCTCACAAGTTCTCCCTTCAAGCCACACACAAAGTTTCATTTCCACGTGAAACCATCTGGACTGGGGCTTTTTTTAGTTGGGAGGTTTTTAATTACATCTTCAATTTCCTCAAATATTATGGGTCTGTTTAAACTGTCAATCTCTTCTTGGTTAAGCTTTGTTGGTTCCCAGGATTTCAGATATTCATCCATTTCTCTTAGGTTTTCAAATTTAGTGGAGTATAGATTTTTGAAGTATTCCCATATGATTGTCTGGATCTTTTCTTTGTCTTCTTTGTCTGTTGTGATGTTTCCCCTTTCATCACAATACTATTGATTTGGAGTTGCTCTCTCTCTCTCTTTTTTTTTTTTTTTTTATTAACTGGGCTAGAGGTATGTCTATTTTGTTTATTTTTTCAAAGAACCAGTTTTTTGGATTTGTTGATTTGTTTTCTTTGTTTCTATTTCATTGATTTCTACTCTGATTTTTGTTATTTCTACCTGTCTGTTGGGTTTAGGGTTCAATTGTTGTTGTCTCTCAAGTGTTTGTGGCTGCAGTGACAGGTCATTTATTTGTTCCCTTTCTGTTATTTTGATGTGGGCACTTAGGGCTATAAATTTCCCTTCAAGACTGCCTTTAAATTATTCCACAGGTCTTGTTGTGTTGTATTATCTTTTTTGTTCAGTTCCATGAATACTTTTATTTCACTCTTTATTTCTTTCCTGACCCATTCATTGTTCAGGACTGTGTTGTTTAGTCTCCATGTGTTCTTGTAGCTAGTTGGACTTATTCTGGGGTTCATATAGAGATTTATTGCGTTGTGGTCTGGTAGAATTCATGGAATAATTTCTATCCTTTTGTATTTATTGAGGTTCCTTTTGTGCCCCAGTATGTGGTCGATTTTGGAGAATGTTCCTTAAGGTGCAAGGTCGAAAGTATATTCTCTGGTATTTGGGTGGAATACTCTGTAGATGTCTGTGAGGCCCAGTTTTTGTATTGTATTTTCAATTATAATGTCTCTCTGTTTATTTTTTGTCCTGTTGATCTATCCAAGCGGCTCAGTGGAGTGTTGAAGTCTCCCACTATTAGTGTGTTAGGATTAATCTGTTTCTTGAGGTCCTGCAGAGCTGTGTTTATAAAGTTAGGTGCACCAGAGTTTGGTGCATAGACATTTAGGATTGTGAAGTCTCAATGGTTCATTGTTCCTTTGACAAGGATGTAATGGCCCTCTTTGTCTCTTCTGATTAATTTTACTTTGAGATCTATTTTGTCTGATATTAGAATAGCCATTCTGGCTTGTTTCTTGGTGCCATTTACTTGGAATAGTTTTTTTCATCCTTTCACTCCAAGGTGGTGTCTGTCCTTGAGGGTGAGAAGGGTTTCTTGTAGACAGCATATAGAAGGGTTCAGATTCCTAATCCATTCTCCCACAGTCTATGTCTTTTGATTGAGCATTTAGACCATTACTATTTAAGGTTATAATTGAGAGATGTGTGTTGCTTCTTTTTACCTTATTTTTGGTTTGCATTCTTGGTCTGGGTTTATATTTACTCTGTTATGATTTTGTTGCTTTCTCTCTTTAATTGCTTAGGGATAGTTGCTTCTTTCCTCTGTTCTTTGGATTGGTTTGATGATTTTCTGAAGTGTTGGTTTCTTAGACATGTATTCTTTCATCTTGTCCATGTTGTGAAAGATTCTTCTTTCTCCTTCAACTATTATTGACATTTTTGCTGGGTATAGTAGTCTGGGTTGGCATCTAAAGTCGTTTAGTACTTAGTACTTAGGACTACTTAGGTCCACATTCTTCTAGCTTTCATAGTTTGTGCTGAGAAGTTAGCTGTGATTCTGATGGGTTCCCCATTATATGTAACTTATTGGTTTTTTTGTGGCTTTCAGTAATTTGTCTTTGTTTTGATCATCTAATGTTTTAATAATTATATGGCATGGGGAATTTATTTTCTGGTCTTGTCTGTTTGGTGTTCTATGTGCTTCTTGTATTTGTATGGGTTTATCTTTTTTCAGTGTAGGGAAATGTTCTTCTATTATCCTGTTGAAGATCTGGTCAATAGTGTTGTCTTGGGATTCTTCTCCTTCTTCCTCTGTCCCTATGATGTGGAAGTTTGATTTTTTCATAGTCCCACATTTCTTGTTTGTTCCACTCTTGTGGTTTTTTTTTTAACATTTTTCATAATCTTTACTTGAGCATTCTAGTTTGGACCGTGTTATCCTGCAGGTCTGATATTCTTTTTTCTGCTTCTTCCATTCTGCTTCTGAGGCTTTTTCCCATCCTTTCCTGTTGATTGGATAAATGTTCAATTTCCTTTTTCATTTCATCTTGTGATTTCTTTAGTGTTTCCACTTCCTTCTGGAGTCTGTCATTCTTATCTTGTAAGTCCTTGTTTCGTTGGTCATTTTCTTTTTCCCTTTCAGCCTGGGATCTTTTCAGCATTTCCACTTCCTTCTGGAGTTTGTCATTTTCTCCCTTCAGTTCTTTCCAACATTTGTCATTATCTCCCTCTAGGTCCTTCTTGAGTTTTTCAATCTCTACCCTAAGTTCTTGCCAATGATTGTCATTGTCACCCTCTTGGTACTTCTTGAGTTTTTCATTCTCTTCCCTTAGTTCTCTAATTTCTTTGATTATGTCCACAATTGTTTTTCTAAAGTCCGTGCCTTGGTTTCCTTCCAAGGAGATCTCTCATTGTCAGAGACTTCTATAGGTTTGGTAGAGTTCAGTGTGGATTTATTATGAGCTTTTCCCATGTTTTATTTTTGTGTGTCTTTGGCACGTGGATTTGTTTGTTTATTTGTTTCTTTGGGTTTTGGTGCCTCAACGTTGGCTGCACAGCTAGATCCTCTGCACCACCACTTCCATAGGCTGGTCTTTTGCAGGTTGGTGTTCTGCAGGACACAGGTGAAGTCTGCTCCCCCAGCTGTGAGCATGCTGGTCTTGTGCTGCTTGGAGCACGGCTAACTCCATCCACGTCGCATGCTGGGGATGAAAAGTTGGAAGGTCCTGGGTGATACCAGGCCTCTACAGGGTACAGGTGTGCCCAAAGTCCCCAGGATGGCAGCGCTCACTTGGTCCTTTGCACATTGGCATTCTGCAGGACACAGGTGAAGTCTGCTCGTGCAGCTGGGCCCATGTTGGTCTTGTGCTGTGTGGAGCATGGCTAGCTCCTCTCATTTCTTAAATTTTTAGTGAAGATTTATTTAAATTTATTTTTCATGTAGCAGTGCTTGCCTGATGTACATATGCTCACCACGTGTGTGGATGGTGCTTGTGGTTCCCAGAAGACGATACTGGATCCCCTGGAACTGGAATTAATCTGAGCTGCCATATACATACTGGGAACTGAACCAGGGTCCTCTGCAAGAGAATATGCTTTTGAACTCTAAGCTTCTTAAACTTTTTAAAGATTGAATTATTAAATTGTTAACCTTTCCTCAAAATGTATTCTCCAGCAATCTTTGAATTGGATTCCATGGAATCTATTGATCAATTTAGGGGGAGTTAGTGGTTTTCTACAGATTACTATGTCTATAATTGTATGTCTAGTTTGACATTCTTAGTCCAGCCATGTGGCTAAGAATATAGCACCTCTGTCCACATTTCTAACAGATTGTTGTGTCTATAGTCTGTTGCATGTCTAGTCTGGCATGCTAGTCCAGCTGTGTCTGAGAACAAAGCATCTATCTCTATATTATAGGATTCTCTTTATTTCTCAGTGATGTCTTACAATTCTCACCATGCAGATATTCATTATAATTTCTTAAACTGTGTCTTTCAAAGTTTTGGTTGTAATTGTAAATACAAATAACTTCTTATTGTCTATTGATAGTACATAGAAATATAATAAAACTATGTTTTATATTGATTTTTTGAAATTGTGCTGTGCTTGCTTATAAATTTCAGTACATTTTATGTGGATCCATTAGAAGCTGCTATTTATATAATCATGTAACTTGGCAAATACAAGAGTTTACTCCTTAAGCTCACATCTGCGTTTTTATTTCTTTATTTTACTTCATCACACTTTACTACAGTGTTGATTGAGAGTGTTCAGTTCAAAGATCTTTCCTTTGTTCTTAATATTAGTGATGAAATAGTCTTTTAACCAAGTATGATTTTAGAAACCACTCTTTTCTGTCCCTAGTTTACTAATGTTTTTTATTATAAGTTTGTGCTGAATTTTCTCAAACCCTGCTTCTGAAATGATCTGGCGGATTTGCTCCTTTGTTCTGTTAATGTGGTGACTTATTGTGACGTGATTATGATTCCAAAGTTAAACTGTGCATTCTTGGAAAAGCCCAATGTGGTTATTATATTTCCTTTTAAAAGATCTTCAGGATTAACTTGCTAATATTTGTTACTGGTTTATGTGCCTCCTTTCATGGGGATATTTGTGATTTTCCTATATCATTTTCAACTAGGGAAACACTAGGTTCATGAAATGAATAAAGGAATATTCTCTCCTTCAATTTCCTTGACTAATTTGTGTAAGACTGGTGATATTTTCTTTTCTGAATTTCATAAGTATTGTATCTGTATAATTCCATCCCACCCTGAACTCCTCCAACTGCCCCCATGCCACTCCCCACTTCCTCACAGTTTCTTGATGTCTTTTCTGATTATGATTGTTATATAGACATACATTTATAAATTTACATATATATATATATATATATATATATATTTATACACTGAGTACATTTAGTGATGCCTTTGTGTTTAGGGATGCTCACTTGGGATTACTTCTCAGGGACCTAGTCCCTGTAGAAAATGGATTCTCTCTACCTCAGCATCCATTGATTGCCCCTAGCTCTTCATCTTGCGATGGATGGGGTCCTCTGAAATTTCTCCCATTGACCTTGGCATGCCAAATGTTTTTGTCATTATGAATCTCTTGTAAGACTACCATATGTGGAGAATTCATCACCCCTTTCATGTCTAAAATCTCGCTGGAACCTCTCTTTTCATTCTTGATCTTATTAGCATATGTATTCTTGCATTGATTTACCAAATATTGACTCATTCAGTATTTTCTGTACTTAATTTTGTATTGGGAAATATGTTCATTTTACATCAAGTATTTGCTGTGCTGTCACCTTTTTGAATTTTAACTTTGCAGGTTTTTGCTTGTTGTTTCAAAGTCTCTAAGTGGATTTTTGTCACCTTTTGCATTTCATTTTAGGTAGTGGAAAAATCTTTAAAAGTCATGAATCTCTTCCGCATCTCTAATCTGCTTCTAGTCCTACCCTATGAAAAGTTTATGTCAGATACTCTGTTTTCCATGTCTGTGGATAGCATCTTGCTCTTTTCTCAAAAGGTTTGTCTCTCCCTACTATATACATTTATCTTTAGTTAATTAAAACTGCAGTCTTTGTCTCAATAGTATTGTCTTCTAATTCTACTATCTCTATAATTTTTGGGTTTTGCTTATATTTCACAATTATTCTCCTAGTCATTGTCTTCATTTTCCTGTTTCTGTGTTTGTTTTATAATCTACGAATGGATGTGGGAAGTTGTTGCTAAAATTCTTTCCAGGAGGTACACACTCACATGTGTTCCGCCTCCTTCCTCCACCCAGTCCCAAAGGCAAAGGGAGGAATACTCGCTAAAGCCAGTTTGGAAGATTCTAGTGAGTTTAATCAGAATTGCTTAGAGCAAATGGGTGAGGGGTCACTTACAGGAAAGGCAGTGCCTCCCATGTCCATACAGAGTTCTTGCATGGACTCTGCAACCTCCACCATCTACCAAAGATGGTGATGGCAAGAGATATCCACCCCCTGGTATTCTTGGCTTACATACCTTTAGCCCCTCCCCCTTATACAATCAAGGCCAACTGACTGGTTGGAGGGGTAACAGACTCCCCTTGGCTTTTTCTTTTCTCTCAGAAGACATTTGATGTCCAAGGTTAATCTTTTTTTGAGGGACCATCTACACTCCACTCCACCCTTCCTCTGGCTCTCACATTTTTTCCCCTTTTCTTCTGCAACAGCCCCTGATCCTTGCAGAGGGTGAAAATATTTAGGACAGTTTTCCTCATTGTAGTGAAGCATCAAACCTTCAGGTCTGTTTCTCGTTTGTTTCCAATGGACTGTTAACCCATTTCAGAGATATTTTTCCTACTAATAAAACATAAATAGGAAGAGGCACGAATATCTAAACAAACATGACTGCTATAATAACCCAACCTGTGGATACAAACACAAATGCTTGGACAATACTGCAGAAGGTGCATCACAATCATCTAACAAAGCAATTGTAGTTGCTTCCCCACTGGGGCCAATAACTTCCCCTACCAAAAGGGGGTCACCTGGCTTAGAGTATCAGATACGTGTTCTTCCCCTAGGAACATGCCTTATATCCAATTTGAGATTTGTTGGCTGCATATATACCAGATAAGCTACTATTTTACCAATAAGAACATCTTGCTTGGCATGTGACAGCACAGCACACAGGGTCCATCATTAAGCACAACTGTTGTGACTCTAATTAAGCAGAACTTTTGGGACTGTTCTCTCTGAGTGATCTGCATAGTACTGTCCAGTGGCAGGGAGTCTTTAGCTTGATCCCAGCTAGATCTCTCTTCCCACACTCACATAATGCCATGTCTTCAGCAATAGGTCTTACTATCTGCTTCCTGTGTGCAACCAACATCAGTGTCAATAATCTATTGTTTTGGGGGCCTCCATGGCTTCCCAGTTCATAAGGGGCAACCCACACTTGGTATTGAAATCTTTATTTAATGTTTGTAAAATTTTGGTGAGCCTCTGTCTATTTTTTTTTTATTTTTATAGGATATCTATTCACTCTTTGGCATATACAGGCCCAGGCTGTAGACTTTTCTCAACCATCCTGATGGATAACACTCATGCCTTACCCGATCATAAAGCTCCCGTGAATTTCATAATTATACCAGGTCCTGATAACTCTTTGTGAATTTGTTTTTTCATCTTTGTTTCTTCAGGTATACTTGATACCTCTCAAATGGCTTTCACATCTGTAAAAATTCAGACATACTTACTCTGGTAAGAATAGGTATGATCGGGGCTGGAGAGATGGCCTAGCGGTTAAGAGCGATGACCGCTCTTACAGAGGACCCGGGTTCAATCCCCAGCGCCCACATGGCGGCTGAGAACCGTCTGAAACTCCAATTCCAGGAGAACTCCAGTTCCAGGGGAATCCGAGACCCTCTTCTGACCTCCGCGGCATTGCACGACACGGGTGCACAGACTTGCATGCAGACAGTACATTCATACACATACAGAAATAAATAAATTAAAAAAAAGAATAGGTATGATCAAGAAAACAAAGGATATCAAATGCTGGAGAGGTTGTGGGGAAAAGGGAACACTCATCTACTGCAGGTGGGGATGCAAAACCCCATGGAAAGCAGTGTGGAGAGCTCCTTAGAATCTGAAAATGAGCCTACCACCTGACCCAGTCATAGCACTTCTGGGTATATTCTCACAAGACTCATCCTATCACAGATATACATGCACATCTATGTTTATTGCAGTTCTATTCACAATAGTGAAGAGCTGGAACCAACCTAAGTACCCAAGTGTCCCTCAAACAACGAGTGGATAAAGAAAATGTAGTACATCTACACAATGGAATTCTATACAGCAGTAAAGAAAGATGACATCTTGAACTTTGCAGGTAAATTGATGGAATTAGAAGCCATTATGCTAAGAGAAGTAATACACTCAAACAAAACAAAACAGCAACAACAACAACAAAAAAAAAACAATCGACATGTGGTGTTCCTCATTTGTGGATGGAAGTACCAATTCTCTCTTTAGAAGGCAAACTGAATGATTCCTTTTTATTCCCTTTTTATTTCCCTTGGCAGAGTGGAGAGGCCTCAGGATCCCACCAGTATTCTCTTCATTTTCATGTCAGTCCCGAAAGATGATTGCCATCATTTCACATTCCTTGTTTTTTAGTAAATATATCACCTCATGTTACTCATCAGCTTGTTTTGTAATGTAAAGTAAACTAACAATGTTTCTTTATCTCCATACAATCCTACTATCAAAATGGGAAGTCCTATACATGTTTTGGAATTAATTTAGAGTTTATTTTCAGATGTCATAAACTTGGTATATGGGGGGGGTCCATATAGGCATATTTTGGAACAATATAAATGAGAAGGAACAAAAAAGACTGGGCCAAAGTTCTGACTGAAACAATAAACTTAAGTCCCAAATGATAAACTTCAGCATCAAAAAAAATTTTTTAAAGACTGAGAAAAAGATGAAAGACATGTGTGGTAGAATGCATGAGCTCTGATAGGGAGGGGGCAAGGAAGGGGAATTTGGTTTAAATTTGGTTAAGAAATGTATGATATATGCAACACTTCAATAAAAAATAAAAAATTCAGACATAAACATTATATATTAAGTTAAACATAAGCAAGGCCTAACACAGCATGGGAAGATTTTACCAATTTGTATCAATCGTTTTCTCAACAGATCCATGTTGGGTACAATAGCATGGAAAGGGGGTTAATTTAGTTAGCTCGTCAGTATCTGTAGTCATTTTCTTGAAGGCATTCTGTATCCTGGGATTTTTTACATGGAGCTTCCCTGTATTTCCTTATCCTTCATAAACTCACTGGGTCCGGCTCAAGCTGCACACCCCTGCACAGGGCCAAGGAGGAGTAGTGCTCTTCCTGCTCCTCCTGCACCTGCTGGATCCCTGGGTCAGAACGGCCTGAACTGTGGGTGTAGCCACAGCTTTTATCTTGTCATCCACCTCCACCTGGCTGCTGGGTGAGGCCCTGGCTGGGCAAACTGCCTCCACCCTAGCATAACTTTTCTCAGCAGAAAACATTACCCTGTATAATCTAAGGTGGTCATTATCCACCCCAGGACAGTTTTGATCTTCTGTATGACTTTTGTGAATTATACCTCAGTCTTCAAAGCCTTCCAGATGCTCTGGTTCACGGCTCAGATTTCCTGAGTTTCAATCTCCTCGATCAATGGAAACAATAATAATCTTCTAAAACTTTTGCTGCCTCAGGTTTTCAATTTAACTCCTGCTAAATGTCTAGGGCCACAGTGAAGTTCATCTCATTTGCTTCTCTTCCCTCTTTACTGTTTGTTGTCCAATGCATTAACAAGAAAAAAACAAACAAACAAACAAAAAAAAAAACAGAAGTTAAATACATTTTGTTCGTGGCTCTTATGGTAAAAGGCAGGAGAGTGAATTAGGCACTTCTATCTCATCATGAAAATATATACTCCTGCTTCTTACCCACTTTTGCCCCGATACTTTCCTATCCTCTTCTTCATCCACTTACTTTTTGCCTATGCTACTCTTGTATTTCTGAGCCTCTTGGTGCTTCCCAGTGTTCATTTATTGTTTTAATTTGTCTTGAAAGTTAAAGTATAATTGAGAGTTCTCTAGAGCAATAAGATAAAATGAAGAAAAGAGAAGAGTAACAGAGTTATAATAAAATTTATTAGACTCACATGATCAGAAGCTGAATAGTTGGATAATGCCTTTCTGCAGGTTGGAAAGTTCTGGAATCCAGTCCTACTCTGTCCAAGAAGCTGCAAGTCTCAGAAGAAGAGCTACCTCTGATGCATCACCAATCTGAATCAGCTTTTTGGGAAGTCATTAATACTAGTCCATGTTCAATGACACAAGAAACCAGAACTGATGGTCACAGGCATTGGCAGTGACAAAAAATATACCGGGAGGTTGGAGAGAGGGCTCAGCACTTAAGAACAATTGTTGTTTGCCTGTGGACCTGGTTTGACTCACGGCACCCTTGTGACAGCTGACAACTACTTGTAACTCCAGTTCCAGAGGACCTGACATCCTCTCTGGCCTCCTTAGTACTAGGCACCCACATGGCATACATACATACATACATACATACATACATACATACATAGATGCAAAGAATTCATGCATATTAAATAAAAATCAAGTAAGAGTCTGGAGAGATGGCTCAGTGGTTATGAGCACTGACTGCTCTTGCAGAGGACCTGGGTTTGACTCTAAGAGCCCACAGGGTGGATAGCAACCATCCATAACTCAGGTTCCAGGGGATTTGATGCCCTTTTCTGTCCTCTGTGGACACTGTACAACACTGGTGTACTTACTTACATGCAGGCAGTACAATCACACACAGAAAATCAAATAAAAATAAAATAAATCTTTAAAAACTGAACCTACTCAAGAAGAGGGGAGCATGTTTGAAATTCCCCCTTTCTACTTTTATCCATGTTCTCTGGATTAGTGCTCATAAAAGAGGCCCAAGAAATCCTGCCCCTTTTACTATTTATAAATGATCAGTTCAAGATATTTATAAACCTGGACACAAGCCCTTACTAGATATCAAATCTACTGCTATCTTATTTCTGACTTATCAACCTCTAGGATTATAAGAAGTAATGTTCAGTTATGGCATCTTGGGAATGCTAAGAGACAGCAAGCTAAAAGCTCATCTAAAAAATGTAAGTTACAGCTATACTTTATTATATGTCGTCCACTTGTGAATAAACACTTATAACATCTTCCAGGATATCATAATATTGCTACAAATTTAAGGAAGGAAAACTATAAAAATTTATTCTCTTGTATTCCACATGAATACAAGTTGTCCACATGGCCATGTTGTCTATCTGTGGAGACAATAGGAGACACTGGTTCCTTGCCTCTTTTGGTATCTGGTGGCTTCTGGCATTACTTAAATTTATCTACAGACATCCTTATTTCAAATAATATTGCACTCCAGAATTCCTTGTGGACATATCTTGTAGAGGCATCAATTTTACCTAGTATTAGAACTAAAGCCACAACTGTCACTGCAAACTGACATCTTGAATTTCATGTTATAAAATGACTTGTCACTGTGAAATGTAACTCCTCAGGAAGTGACTGAAATACTACAAAATAAAACATCTCTCTTCCCAAATGTCCTTATTAGATTTTCTGTGCACATGTTTATAGTATATGTAATAATCTTCATTAAAAACAGTACAATGCTCTCTATTAGAATAGTTACTATATTTTGCATTATTTTTCTTGTTGCCTTGACGAAATATCTAACCAAAAGAAAGAAAATCTCTGAAGGAATAAGCTTTTATTTTCTTGCAGTCTAGGAACAACACAGACTATCATGATGGAAAAGCTTGGTGGTTTTGAGATGGTCATGATGTCAGGAGAGGGAGAATACTGGATGGCAGCAGGTTAAATAGCATCAGAAGTACAGAAGCAGAGATTTGAATGCTGATGTGCAGTTTTATTTCTCCTGTTTCCCTTGTGTTCATTATGAGACCTCGGCATAGGAAACATTGAGAGTAGATCCCCTACCTTCAGATATAACTCTCTGGAAACATCCTCAAAGCCACACATGCAGGTACATCTTTTAGGCCACTTTAAGTGCAGTCAAATTGAAAATGAGGATTAACCATCACAGAGATAAATCATGAATACACAAAACGTTGACTTATTTCAAGAAAGCAGATAAACAGATTTTCAAAGGTAATAACTGAAGGCTTTTTAAATGGTTAAGTTTAGAGAAGACAGATCTTAGGTCTCAAATATCAGTAAGTTTTCATAAATAATGCTTGGATCTATCCTGGATCATAAGAGACAGAGTGGAGTAAATGCCAGAAAGGATGGAGAGGAGACAAACTAACAGCCAATGTGAGCTAAAACTGAGTAGACGTGAGACTGGTGCTCAAGAGGAAGAAGTGAACAGTTCAGTAATTAGGCAGAAGACTGAATGAGATGCAGTATTAGTGCTAAACCTCTTAATTCACAGGAAATGGAATTCCACTGGTTAGTAGAACACTGGTTATAAATAAACTTATTTTCCCTCTCCACCTTCTTTCAATGCTGTTCCAAGAGAGTATTTCAAAATTCAGTTCTACACATCCAAATCTTCCCTGAATTCATTTGCATTTATTTATCTTCTCTCTCTCTTTCTTTCTTTCTTTCTTTCTTTCTTTCTTTCTTTCTTTCTTTCTTTCTTTCTTTCTTTTTTTTTTCTTTCTCTCTCTCTCTTTCTCCTTCCTTCCTTCCTTCCTTCCTATTTCTTCCTCACATTTGTTCTGTGAAAGTTATGATAGGCTTTATGCTATAATTTAGATGTCCATGCATCCAGATACCACAGTACCACTAGGTCAGAATACTCCTTCCCTTCACAATTATACCTTACTTACATATTGATTCTACTTGAATAGATTTTGATTAATAGCTAGAGTTCATGTATTTCATAGAAACCCAGCCTGATTGTAATGAAATGCAAAGAAGATTTAAGTTTATATTTAGTAGTGATCTGTTCAAAATGTGAATGAAATCCTGTCTGAGTGGGAACTATACTGTGCAAAGACCATGGTTCTCTGCTAACTGCGTTCTTGTGCATTTTGGCTACAGAGTTATTTCCCGTAGATGCACAAAAATGAAGACGTTAAAACATATTGGGCTGTTATGGATCTATTCTCCAAGCACCAGCTTTAAAATATTATTCTCAGCAGACTATTCATTCACAGGAAACACATGAATAAATATGGAAATAAACACTGCATAAAATGATATTTTAATACTATGTCTATACAAGAAAACTTTTGTCTGGACACCATAGGGTAGTTGCACATTTAAACCTGCAGGGCTTAGGACCACCACCAAATCTGACAGGGGACCAGGATGAATAAGGCAGATTGTCAAGAAGCCCCAGTCACAGCTGAGGATCTTATCAGCAACTGACAGGTATGGGAGAGGAACAGTCAATTTGCCTTACTGATACGTCACCTGGTAGGTTGACCAGGCACTAAGGGATAGACCCACACCATAGCATTTTGTAAACATAGATTCAATTTGGACAGATCTCTTAGAAAAATGAAAAAAAAATAGAATTCATAAAGTTGGGTGGGTTAGTAAGATGAGAGTGGAGAGGAAAGTTCTTTAAATGGTGGCATACTATCAAGTATTACTGTAGGAAAACAATCTTTCAGAACAATGAATTAATTTGTTTAAACTATAAAAACAATGCAATACTATATCTATGGTGAATATTTCCAATATGATAATTTCTAAAGAGAACGAAAAAGAGGATTATAAACTTATCACCACATCTTGACATTTTTTATTTCTAACAAAATGAAAGCAGCTTGATAATATATAGAGCAGGCTATGTTTGGAAATACACCTTTGTTTCTCATTCTGAGTCTCAATAGTCAATTATTATATATGATTGTTTTACAAACCTTGCACACTTAATTGGAGCACTTAAAATCATATTGTAACAAATAGCCTCAGGAGAAAGATAATAACAGTGACTAGTTGTAATAGGAAACTATCCCATGTGATGATGATTGGAAAGAATAAACAAACAAAATTAAAATTTTATATGCTTGCTATAAAACCTTTTCCTTAAGTTTGTCCTTAAAACCAACATAAATAAAGCAATGAAGACATGTCAGAGTAGCCATTGATTCTCCCCAGAATGCTTTAAACTACTCCTTCTTACAAAAAGGTCATATGCTTTTATCCATTCTTAGGCTTTCTGAAGAGGTAAATAGACATCTAGAAAGAACAAACTGACTTCTACGTGATCACTGTGTTACAGTTCATTCCCAGCTGAGGAAGAAAGATTACAGATAAAAAAGTAGCTGGTATAATGAATCGCTAAGCCTATGGAAAGACAGAAGAAGTCCAGGTGTAAAAATGATCTTTGGATATGAAATGGCAAACTTCTCATTCTCATAGGGGTAAAGATGGTGTCCAAATAGATCCTATGCCTACCGTAGTTTTTAAAGAATCAAGTCTTATTACCAATGTGGCCAATGCTATTATATTTAAGCTGATGTGTTATATAAGATAAATAATGTAAATTGGGTAGGTTAAATAATTTGCAGATGCCAGGATTTGAGAAAGGGAAAGTCAGCTTATTTCTGTAGAGAGACAAAAAATATTTTAGTCTTTGGGGGTCCACTATCTGTTACCATTATAGAAGTCTGTTGTTGGTGTAGAACATTTGCAATGGATCATAGGTAAAATAATGGGTGGAGCTTTGCTCTTGCAAGTTAGAAGTTGCCAATTTCTGTGATTATTACTAGCAACTTGAATGTGTTGGTACATGCATTAATAATCAAACTTGAGAATCTGAGACATTGAAGATTGCTGAGACATTGAAGAAAGACAGTCTGGATTACAGAATAAGACCCTGTTAAAAAAATAAATAATAAAATAAAATCAACTACTGAGTACATTATTAAAATTAGTTACCACATTGGAGCCAAGGCATGGAATTTGGCGAATGTGAATGCAAGTGGCTGATATTGTCACAGGGAAGGCTCAACTCAAACCTACATGGCTTGTTCTCATGTCCTTTTAAGGAAAAAAAAATGACAGCCAATGCAAAGAAAGCAGCATTACAGTTCCACACCCCCTCCCCTAATTATATTCCTGCAATTAAGCCTTTCTACATTGCAGTTTTGCAACTTTCATGGCACAGGAAGACACAGAGAATGCTCATCCAACAGAAGAAATCATTTGTGTACTTATTCTGCATGCTGACTATTAAATATAAGCCAAATCAAAATACTTTAGCAGAAAATTTATTTCTGATAGCTGTACTCATCACTAGATCAGCGGTATTCAAATCGGTGATTGATTTAGCTTCCCACATGACTTTTAAAATCAGATGGAGACAATTTTTGGTTGTCGTAATGGAGGCAACACTGCTTTTGGCATTTGTTGAGTAGAAACAAAGAACACTGCTTGAATTCCTACAACACAGGACAGCATCTTACACACAGTTGAGTTCAAAATGTCACTGGTGATGAAGATTTAAAATATTTCCTATACAACTGCTTCATAAATTCTTATTTTAGTGAAATAATTACAAGATAAATATACATCTATCTTCCAAAGGAATCTTGAGATCCATAAATGAAAAAAATTTCTGAGCAATAAGCTTCCAAAAAGCTTGCAGAAGGAAATCTTGTGAAAAATATTTTGCTTTTGGAAAACTAATGCAGGAAGTAAAAGGATGTCTTGTAGTTTCAGATATAGAGTAACGTTCAGAATATCACTTTAAATCCTTGCCTGGAAGAAAGTTTCTTTGAATTAAAGATGTTTATAGTTTAATTTCTCTACCTATGAATATAAATTATAGAATACAGAAACATTTAGGTTTTCTGTTATTGGCATAATGCAGTCTGCAATAATACCAAGACTCAACAGTTACTTACCTGGCTATTACTGGAGATTGGGACATTGTAAAACAGAAGGCTTAAGCCATGTGATAAAATAGAAGCCATGCTTTTATAGAGTTGGAAAAAGATTACTGGGGCCTTGGAACTGCCTGAACTGTGTGCTTTGGGGAAAACAGGAGCTAAGATGCCATCAAGGTTGGGCTGACAGAATCAGGTCAAAGTGTCCTGCTCTATTTTGATATGTCAGTATGGAGTTACTTGGATGAAGTTAAATCTTTATAACTCTTGAGTCTGGGGGGAGGGAAAGCAATCTGCCATATACATGGAGATTCCTCCAGTAGCTACATTTAGGGATGAATATTAATACATCCAAGTGATCGGGAGCTATGCAAACTTGATATTTGAAAATTATTCAGTGACTACTAGGTTAGTAAGTAGGAGTATGCCAAGAAAATCCTTGAAATTGAGATGGGTTTCTTGTAGACAGCATATAGATGGGTTTTGTTTCCTAATCCATTCTCCCAGTCTATGCCTTTTGATTGGGGAGTTTAGCCCATTAATATTTAAGGTTACAATTGAAAGATGGATGTTGCTTCCTTTCACTTTATTATCCATTTGGACTTCTAGCCTTTGATTTTGCTCCTATGGTTATGTTTTTGTTAGTTTCTTTTCCTAGGTGTTTGAGGATTGTTGCTCCTCTCTTCTGCCCTTTGAATTGCTTCAAGTATTTTATGAAGAGTTGGTTTTCCAGACATGTATTCCATCATCTTGTTTATGTCATGGAAGATTTTTCTCTCTCCTTCAAGTATAGTCGACATTTTTGCTGGGTAAAGTATTCTGGGTTGGCATCCATAGTCCCTTAACACAGGGAATGCTTTGCTCCATGTTCTTCTTGCTTTCATGGTTTGAGGCGAGAAGTCAGTTGTAATTCTGATGGGTTTCCCTTTGTATGTGACTTGTTTTTCTTTTGTGGCCCTCAGAATTTTGTCTTTGTTTTGGGCATCTAGCATTTTAACTATGATATGGCGTGGGGTGTTTCTTTTCTGATCTTGTCTATTTGGGGTCCTATGTGCTTCTTGTATTTGTATGGGCTTGTCTATTTTTAGTTTGGGGAAATTTTCATCTATTATTCTGTTGAAGATCTGATCAATACTATTCTCTTGAGATTCTTCTCCTTCCTCTATTCCTATGATGCGGAGGTTTGGTCTTTTCATAGTGTCCCATATTTCCTGGTTGTTCCACTTTTGTGTATTTTTAAATTTTTCATAATCTTTATTTGAGCTTTTTAATTGCTCTGTGTTATCTTCCAGGTCTGATATTCTTTGTTCTGCTTCCTCCATTCTACTTCTGAGGCTTTTTCCTTTTCTTTCTTCTTGATTGACTGAGTGTTCTAATTCCTTTTTTGTTTCCTCCTGTGTTTTCTTTAGTACCTCCATTTCCTTTTTGAGCTTCTCAATCTCTTCTTTGTGCTTCTCAATCTCTTCTTGGTGCTCCTTTCTTCTTTGGTTGGCTTCCTTTTTCAGTGTTTCTACTTCCATTCGGAGTTTGTTTTTTTCTCCCTCTAGTTCTTTCTGGAGTTTGTCATTCTGTTCCTTTAGTTCTTTCCGAAGTTTGTCATTGTATCCCTCTAGGTCCTTTTTGAGTTTTTCATTCTCTCTCTTTAGTTCCATGACTTCTTCTTTATTTTCTTTAATTTCTCTGCGTATGTCTGCAATTATTCGTCTAAGCTCTGTTCCTTGGGTCTCCTCCAAGGGGATCCCATTGTGNTTTTTTTTAAGATGGTTCTTAGCCACCATGTGGGTGCTGGGAATCGAACCTGGGTCCTCTGCAAGAGCAATCAGCACTCTTAACTGTTGAGCCATCTCTCCTGCCCCCATTACTTGTTTCTTTTGATTCAAATCCCCATGTAGGATAATTTCTGAGTTTCTCTTGGGTTTACATTTTTTTAGAATTGCCCGTTTGAGATGGTATGAAATAATATTATCGAGCATTTTGTAGAATGTCTTCAGGAGTTTTCATGATTATATTGAGGTTGTGTATTTTGAAAGGAATTTCAAAGAGAAAAAGTCATAGTCCTAGCAAGCCATGTCAAAGTTACATGTTATCAACATTATGTACCTTGATATTAATTTTGATTTTCTGATCACAGTGGGAATTATCTACATGTAAAAACAGTTACCTCTGGCTGTGCACACACGTAATCACAGTAGTTTGGAGGCAGAAGTAAGAGCATCAGTAAATCAAGACCAACCTATGCTTCAGACTGAGTTCCATGCTACCCTTCTCTATGTAGGGAGATCCCCCCCCAAAAAAATACCCCTATTTGGAATTTAGCCAATATATTTTTAAATATTTTATGAGTCAAGGAAATACAATTTTAATTAAAACATACCTTTAGTTGGCAATAAAATACTACATATCAAAATATGTAGGTTATATGGAAGATTGTACTTACTGAGAAGGATATTGCTCTAAATTCGTATGACAGCAAACAAAGCTGAAAATCCTACAATCTAAGTAGCTAATCGTCAATGAAATCCAAAGAAAATAAAACTAACAAAATCAAAAGATTATTGAAGGGGAGAAAAAAAATGAAAATGTCCACTATTCTTAAAGTTACTGCAGGTTTTAAGGACTTCTTAGTGAGCATGCAATTAAATATTTATTTTAATTTTTATTTATGTGTATCTTTGTGTTAGTATATACTTGGCCTATAGGTACCCATGATATGGGCAACAGAGGGCATCAGATTACCTACATGTGGGGTTATAGGCTTCTGGGAGCTGTCTGATAACCAGTGCTGTGAACCTAACTTACTTTCTCTGCAAGAGCAGAACTTGGTCTTAGCTGGTGTTCCATCTCTCCAGCCCCATGTGTATGCATTCAAAATCCCACTGGTGTCAATGGGGTAAAAATGTTATGGAAGTAACCAACCACTTTCTGATTAGATTTAAGGCCTGCTCCACAAGAGGGAGGCCAAATATAGTAGCATTTAGCCACTCCTGTGGTGAAATGTGCTTTAGGTGAAATGCTACTACTATTATTTTACTAAAAGGACAAACTTGATTCCATAGACTTTACTATATATTAGATAGTACATGAATTCTGATTAAGGGACTATGAGTGGTATAGACAGGGAAGGGAATCTAAATATGATCAAGATGTATTGTATGAAATGCACAAAAATTCAATAAGTATTAAAAGATATTTGGAGATACAAATCAGAATCTAGAGGTCATATATTTATGTACAATAAATATGGCAGAGAGCAGTTGGAGGAAGTGTGTACTGGGGAAAGAATGTAAATGCTATCAAAGTATATTTTATGAAAATTCCAAAAAATATTCAATAAAAATAGAAAACAAATAAGAATAAATGTAAATATAAAATAGTGCCCATGTGTATTAGTCAGGGTTCTCTAAAGAAACAGAAGCAACAGGACGAATATATAGCTATATACAGTTTATTGATTTGCTCACGTGACAGAGCTCAAGTAGTCCAACAGTAGCTGCGCTGCACTGGAGAGGCTGAGAATCCAGGGAACTGCTCAGTCCGCAAGGCTGAGTCCGCAACTACTGAGATCAGTAGTCCCAATCTGGTGCTGAAGGCCCAGTGGATTCCAGGAGATCTGCCAGTCTCAGTACACTCTGGAATTCGAAGTGCTGATCACAGCAGCAAGACAAACTCACCAGTGAGAGAGAGGCAAGCCGCAGGACAAAAGGGACCAGCTCTCTCTGCCGTGGACTTTTATACTGCTTGCCGGCAGAAGGTAATGCCCACATTTGGGGTGGACCATCCGGGTTGAGGTGGTCCAATCCGAAGATCCTTTTTCTCTTATTTGTTCCTTAGTCCAGTCAAGTTGACACCCAGGATTAACCATCACACCATGTTAAAAAAAATATTGGTCTCTAAAGGCTTTACAAAAAAAAAAAAAAAAAAAGAGGACATTAAGCTGAGTGGTTGGGTAAGGGGCTGAATCTGGGAGGATATGGGAGGTGGTAAGTACTATCACATTGTGAAATTCTCAAATAATTAATAAAAATAGTATTTTAAAATGTTGCACAAGCTGGATGTGGCGGTTCAGGCCTTTAGTCCCAGGACTCAAGATGCAGGGTCAAGCAGATCTCTGTTTTGCCTTCAGAGTGAGTTTTAGGCTAGCTGGGGCTACAGGGGAATCCTATCTCAAAAAAGAAAAAAGCCAAACAAGGAAAAAAAGATGCAGAAAATAAATGCTGTAAAACTACTTTTGGTCTTTTATTTATTTTAATTTGAAAACAGTTTAAATATAAATTTGCATTTTCGCAATTTAATACAATATTTTGATCCGCATTTGCCCCCTACACTGTCCTGCACCATTTACTACCCCTGTTCATATATATATATCTATCTAATATATATATACTAGATATATATATATATTATATGCTCTATATATCACTTATAATATATATAGGAGAGAGAGAAAGAAATGAGCTAGAGAGACAGAGAGAAACAGAGACACAGAGACAGAGAGAGAAACAGAGACATACCTATGGAGTCAAATTTGTGTCCTCAAATACCCTTGGGTGTTGTTCCATTGGAACCTCATTAAACTACCCGCAGTCAGATGCTTAAATAATTCAACTCTTTCAATGTAGGTAACTATAGGCAATCAGGACTGATATGGAAATAAAAATGGCTTAATTTTGAAGTTTACAATTCTGTGGAAATTATGACTTTTTCTTTCCCTCCCCTTTCTTAAAATTAATGTTGTTTTTATATACTTAGTATTTCTAGTACTACTGCCTATGAGTTCTTTTTTTTTTTTTTGGTCTTTTTGAGACAGGGTCTCCCTGTATCTCTGGCTGTTCTGGAACTCACTTTGTAGACCAGCATGACCTTGTACTCACAGAGATTCACCTGCCTCTGCCTCTCAAGTGCTGAGATTAAAAGCATGCACCACCATGCCCTGCTTCTTTTCCCTTTTGATGTATAATCTTGGTACTATTTCTAGAGCTCTGCAACCCTAGAATTTACCCAATTTTGCCCCTTTAAAACAATCATTTCCCAACTCATCATGTCACAAATGTATTATCATTAGAAATTAAATTTCAAATCCTAGATATTTTTAAACTCTACGGGGTCTTTTCCAGGGTGTACCTCTGATACAGCGTGCTTCTGTTGATCCTCTGCATTTATTAAAAGTCAGAGAGAGCAGGCTCAATGTCCATCTTATTACCATAATATGTCTAGTTTTATCATTTTTATATGAAAGAGTTAGAATTGTTACAAAAATATACAGTAAACCTGTAAGTCTCTTTGTTATTCAGTATGTTAATAAAATTGGTACGATATTTAAAGTCCATAGGACTTTAGGGATTACCATGCTTGTGTGATCTCCTGTGAATTAAAATTTTGTTGGTGCCACCTCAGAGTATTACATGGCAAATGAAGTCTTGCTGATTCTTTTTGGTTCCTTCTCCTTTAGAAAAGAAAATTATTTGGTAGTTTAAAACTAAGGATTATATATGTTCATTAGAATAGTTATCATATTCTTTGAGTTCCAAGATAAATAGATTAATTGAATGCTGTTTAGAGCTTTTAATTTGTTTCTTATTTTCTTGCTTCTAAGAGTAAATATCTTCTCTGAAGACCTAGGAACAGCTTGCTATTTTAATTAATGAGTTAACCTTACAATAATATTTTCATACTTGTCATTTTTAGTAAGAGACATAGAAAAATGACAGCTATTTATTTCAGTAAGCTAGAAACAAATACATTAGTGTATAATGTGCCGTGATATGACTTAGCTCCCTTAATAAGCCCTTCAAAATACATTAGTGAAAAAGAAATCTTATTTTGTTCTTATTACTGAAGGAAGTATCTATCTGGTTGCAATAAACCATTTCTCCCCACATGCCACTTTCTGATATTGGCGCTCTCTTTTCTATCCATCCTGACTAAGGGTCTCCTTTTCCCATTGCTGGGCACTGTGTGACACATACAACAATGCACTGACTGTGCCCTGAATGTACAGATGAATGTAACAGATTTCCTCGGTCTCTTTTAACTCCTTAACTGGAACTCAACAGAGATTTATTTTATTTCTTGTCTATTGTACACCTTACAATATTTGAACATGTGTCTACCTTGGAGATGAATAGAATGAAACAAATATGTCATTGAATAATGACACACAAACTTCTAACTGATGAGGCATAATTATGTGATAGTATGTAAAAATGAATTTCATGTTAAGATATGTAATATTATCTATGAATGGATCTCATGTCAAGAGATGTATGATCTCAATTAAAAAATAGTTCACAGTACAGTATTTATACAATCTGTTGATTCATGTAGATATCTTTAATTCATTTAAAAAAATATTAGGCACCACCTTTGTGCCAGACACTATTAAAATACTAGCAAGAAATGGAAATACAATACAGAAAATAAATTACAAAAACCTTTGTACTCATAAAGCTAACAATCTAGCAAGCATCATATGAATATATGTAATACATGTTTATAAATATATCTAAATTTAGAAAGCTTTTACATTTAATATAAGAGATGTGCAGATGCTGTTACATTTTGGTCAGATCATGTCATTCTTCTGCTCAGGGTCTTCCATTGTCTTCCTATTACATCCAACACTCTGCATCACTTTATCTCCTTTATGCCATCATCTTTGCTCTTTCAAGTTTATTTATTTATTTTTTTGGTCTTTTTGATACAGGGTCTCCCTGTAGCTCTGGCTATCCTGGAACTCACTCTGTAGATCAGGCTGGCCTTGAACTCATAGAGATCCACCTGTCTCTGCCTCCCAAGTGCTAGGATTAAAGGTGTGCACCACCATGTCTGGCACTCTTTCAAGTTTTTATGCGGGTCCTTTGCAATTGCTTTAGTTAAGCATGAAATAGCCTTCTTCCAGATATTCCTTGATATTTTAAATAGATATATTAGATAGATATTAGATTTTGACTCTGTCAAAAAAGAATAAAATTGAAAATAAAGGTAATTGTACTTGGAAAAGGTACATAATAAATAGATATTTGCATTTTTCTGCATAGTTTCTATGCTACAAACATTGAAGACTTTCTGTCTTGATTGTGACCTCTCAATTAACAGTATGTTTCTGAATTTAGTAGAAAGAGACAATGGACTTATGGGCATTTTTACCTTCATAACGCTGACATATACAACATCGAGAGATCTTCCTTGTCTCAAGAAGTGGGAAGTGTCAGTATTTGTGCCTACTATGGTCTAATTTGAATAATGACAAATTATAAGGACTTTATTAACCACCTTTCATTTATTGAAATGAGACTACTTTTGGTCTGATTATAAAATATTAGTAATTATATTCTAATGTTATATTCTGACCAACTATCTATCAAAATGATCATATTCTTTCTCTTTATTATTTGCTATAGAAATGAACTCAGATAATATACTGATACTCCTGCAAAGTCTAAAATGCACTTCAAATCATCTCCAGTATGACTTTCTAAAAGCCTGAGTACAAAGTAAAAATAACACCCCCAAACTGAAAGGCTAGGGAAATTTCAGGTAAAATATTAATCTAAGGTAATTTATACCTGGAAAGACAGGCTGAGCTGCATCTGAAATTTGTTTGTACCATGAGCTTAGCAGGCAGAGTTTCAAGAAACCATGTTTTAAATCCAAGGAATAGTCTTAGTAGTGGTAATTAAATAAATCAAGTCTATATGGTAGCTAATGTGTTATAAAACAGTATTTATAACTCCAGGAGAGTACTTACATTATTCATATATATATATATATATATATATATATATNATATATATATATATATATATATATATATATATATTGGTTTTTTTGAGACAGGGTGTCCCTGTAGCCCCAGCTGTCCTGGAACTCGCTCTGTAGACCAGGCTGGCCTTCAACTCACAAAGCCCCACCTGCCTCTGCCTCCCAACTAGGATTAAAGGCGTGCGCCACCACACCCGGTCATTATTCATCTTTTTTACAATGCTGTTTAGGGATTTTTTCCCCCCTGGAAAACACACTATCACATTATATTTTTTATTATGTGACCTCTGAAAATTTAGCTACTGAAGTTATTTTTCCTTACTATTGCTTAACTTGATGATGTGCTCAACAATCAATTAAGCGAACAACAATAATAAATTGATCTAAGTGACACAAACTGAATGCAACCTCTACACCTGAATCTAAGGGGAACACAGCACAGCAGGAGACAGAATATTAATGCATCTTTCACCATTACCAGTGCAGCTTCCTCATGCAAGAGATGATGATTAACCCAGAAAGCCACAACAGGCCAACAGGCAGAGAATAAGAGACTTCAGAGTATGTGTCCCTGCCTAGGTCACCTTTATCAAACCTCGGCCACCCAGACTCAGGGACCATTGTGAAAGATGGGAAGGAAAGACTCTAAGAGCCAGAAGTGGTGGATTAATACAAGAAAACAGAGTTTTCCAGACATCTGGGAAGTTGCTCATATTAACTCACAGCAAAGGTGACAGCATGCACAAGATTCATGCAAACTCAAATCAGACAAAAAATGGGAGGCTCGAGGGAAATCTCAGTGGTTAAGATTATAGGCTGCTCTTCCAGAAGGCTCAGGTTTGAATCCAAGCACCCACATGGTGGCCAACAATCATCTGTAACTCCAGTTTCAGAGGAACTGGCACCTTCTGTCATGTTCAAACACTGCAGAATAGGGGTGTACACAGATAGAAGTAGGCATAACACTAATTCACATAAAAAATTACTTAAAAAAGAGAAGTTGACAACTGAATTGAAAAAATGATGTATGAAATACACACAAAACATCAATAAAAATAAGAAATAAAAAAAGAAATGTACAAAGGAAAAAAAAAAAAAAGAGAAGTTGGGAAATGAGCAAGAAGCCCCAACTTAGTTAAGAAACTATTGGCAACCAATGACTAGTGGAAGAGGGAGAATGGCTTTCTTTAAGGGAGTGGCACTAGATAGGGTGACTGGGTTCCAGTGGATGTACTCACACCAAGGGACATATGCTGATACAAACTTGACTTGATAGGCTTAACATGTATGACAGAATGCATGAAATCCAGCGAGAGGGCTATGCATGGAAAGGTACAATCATGCTCATTATTTCAACATGCAAACCTGGGTGACTTCAAATGACTTTTATTCACCTGATACGTTAAAGTCAAAAGAAGAAATATTGTTCATTAATGCTCATAAAATAATTATAATTTTAAAGATTAAACTCAAATTCTAAACATACACTTTTAAAGAATGTTCTTCCAGGCAGGTGAGGTGTAGCTGGTGCTGACGGTGGAGTCTTGCTTGACTCAGGGGGACCCGTATTTGCTTTATTGGTGGCCTTTGGTAACACTCTCTGGCATTCCAGAGGCCATCTGTACATTTGCATGTGCGGTCTCAATATATCCCTCCCATGTTAACGTCAGGTCTTCGGCAGCAGGGTCTTATTGCCTCTCCTCCTGCAGGTATCCCAACTTAAAGGCAAGGAGCCCTTACCTTTTGTGGGGCCTTGGATCCCCTGGCCAACATCCACCTGGTAGAACAATCCATTGCTGATGTCAGAGCTCCTGTATTAATATATTTTGCCTGAGTGCATAGCCCTAGGACTTTAGTATTATATTTGGTTCTGAACAGAGAGTAATCCCTTCCACAGTCCAGAGAGAGTGGACTGGTTTACTAGTAGCACTGCTTTGCCCTTTTCTAAGCCTAGGGAAAAAAAATCTCTGAAGAGGAGGGGTCGGTAGAATGTAAGGCGACAATGGGTAATGTGAAACCTACAATATCTGACCGTCTATTATCAGCTATTGAACAACCCCCAGCACGTGACCTTGCACTCGCGCCCAGGATTGTGGGCTGTAAGGGTTCGGGCACAACAGCCTGCAGATTGGTTCTGCACGAGGGATGCTTGTACTCATGGATTATCACTTATAGCTAAAAAATGAAAAAAAAAAAAACTGAGAGAAAGATGCAGGACAGTTACGGCAGAATGCATGATCTGGGATGGAGTGGGGGTGGGGGGGAGGGGAAGGGGAAATAAGCCTGAACTGAATTGGAAAAAGTGTATGAAATGCACAAAGCATCAATAAAAATTAAATTAAAAAAAAAATAAAGAATGTTCTTAAAAAATAAGCAACACAAATTGAATGCTGTTTTAGTATTCTATTGTTTTCTTGAGGAAAACTTTATTATCTAGAACTATTTCCAAAAAAAGTTTATAATAGCAAATAAGAGATCTTGCTTACACTATCTCCAAGTATTTAAAAATAGAAAATTATATCCCAAATGCCACAGGAAACTCAGCATTTTGGATATGCTACCACGGCTTCTAATGCAGTCAAGAGGTTAAATTTATCATGTACTGATTTCTTCTAATTCTTCAAATCTACAGGCAATGCTATTATTGTCTTCTTGTGAGAAATTTTTGAGAAACACTCAGAGAACGGCACTTTGCTTTTCTTCCAACCTTAAAAATACTGCATTAGTTACCTGATGCTTCTGTGATAGGACACCTTTACCAAGGGAACTTACAGAAGAAAGGGTTTGTTGGAGCGTACAGTTCCAGAGGAGTAGAGTCCATAACGCAGGCAGAGGGGGCAGGAGCGGAAGGCTGAGAGACCTCATCTTCAAACAAGCACTGGAAGCAGAAAGACCCAGAGTGGAAGTGGACATGGATATGTACTCTCAAAGCCTGCCCCAAGTCATGTGCTTCCTGTGCATGGCCACAGCTCCTAAAATGTCCAGAATCAGTGTCATCAACTGGAACAAAGTGCTCAAATACTTGGAGCCTATTTGGGCCATTCCCATTCAAACCACCTCAAATGCTAATCACAAAAATTGGCCATCTCATCATTCTTATGAGGTATATTTTGAAAACTTATCTCTGTAATTTTATCCACAAACACCATCATCCACTTCTATAGCTTTCTACATCAAGATCAACATATGACCTTCTTACTTTCAATATTTTTTATTGGGAAATTAATTTACTTACTATGTTCAAGAAGATTATTTTTCTTTGGTCTCTAAAGATACCACACTTTTTCACATTTCTCTCTGTTTCTTATCTCCATTTGTTGATTTTCCCTAACTTTCTTTGATCTAAACTCTGGTCTTTATTCCATACAGTTGGTTTGGCCTTTGTTCCACTAGTTGAATAGCTGTGTTTGGACATTTCTTTCACAGAACTAATACAGTGACAAATAGTGAACACTAGTAAATATAAGAACTACTTCAGCAGCTATGAGACTATTCATGGACAGTGACAGACATATGCTCTATAAATTCTCATTTGAGGGGCTGGAGAGATGACTCAATGGTTAAGAGCACTGACTGCTCTTGCAGAGGACCCAGGTTCAATTCCCAGCACCCACATGGCAGTAAAGAATCATTCTTAACTCCAGTTTCAGGGGAATCCAACATCCTCTTTTGACCTCTATGGACTTGCAGGACATGGGTCTACGCACATACATACAAGCAATGCATACCCATACACATAGAAATAATAAATGTTTTATAAAAATATGTAAAAATAAATTCTCATTTGAAACACATTCAAAAAGCAGTGAGGGAAATATGAAAACAGCACTAGAATGATTCATTTTTGTTCTAGGCTAGTGTACAAAATAATGATTTTTTGTGTGTGTATGAGTGTAGGACCCATAGAGCTGCACTCCTAAAATTTTAGCATACATGATATTGAAGCAAGATGACTGTGAGTTCAAATCTACTCTAGGCTACATACTGAGGCTGATTTAAAAAAATCAAGTGAATAAGCACAGAGAAGCAACTTCAAACTAAAGTCTGATTTTATGCAAATCTTACTATTAAGTTCAAACAAGCAACTAAAAGTTTGGTGAGCAGTCCTTTTTCATGGCGAATATTCTTATTTCACATAATGTCTAGAGAGAATGGGATCATAACATGATGGGGTGAAAAAAGAGCTTCCTTGGATTCTCAGAAATTGCCCCAAACCAACAACAATAAGAAGGGAAAAAAGAAAAATTCATATTCAATGAAACCGAGATATATAAAAAAGCACATAAGTTACAAAGTAGGGTATAGGGAAACACAAATCAATTTATATACCAAATGATATATGGTGTGGAAAGGTGACAGAAAAGGGTGCTTACAGCTGTGAATCTCAGGTAATAAAATATATTTTCTAATCATATATTTTAAAATGACAATATTATGTTTATGGTCGCAAACCCAATAATCCTTTTTACAAAGGAAATAGTACATGGAAGCATGCCTTTGCTAGAGTTGATTTCAAAGGGAAGCCAATCAGGGATGACTCAGGAATAAAGCACACATTCCTTCCATATATTCAGGAGGCAATCTGTGGCTGAAGGTGGTGATTATTGAGATTGAAATCTAATCAACTCACATGTCAATCTTGGTTGGCTGAGTGACTTGAAGAGGATGTACTGGTATTGGCTCTGAGGGACTTGATTGCTTAACAAAGATAAAATGAAACAAAGCCAGGTTATTATAAACATTTCTGTTACCGTTGCCTGTGTGAAATTTCTGTAAACATTATGCAAAGGATGATACTTACCTCAGTCCACATAAAGTAAATAAAAAGAAGCCCTATATTCCAAGAAAGAAAAGAGGGAAAATGTAAATTATTTTAGAAGGTATGATACTTACCGAATTCAAACAAAGAGAAACCCCCAAAACAAAATAGTATATCAGAAGAAAAACAAGTGATGTAACAGAATAAAAACCTTAAAACAAAATTAGAAAGTTAATAATGAATTAATGCTCAAATTTTAAGATTGATCCACTTCAAAGAGAAATTGGTCAAAGTGATGATCTATATATTGATGTTTTGTGAAAATAGGGAAAGAAGAAAGTGTGGTGTATGCTAACTTTCTCATTTTATTACTAAAATTCTGAAAGCATAATTTGTTACAGATAATTAAGATTATAATATGCATCCCTCTCCACAAGAAATATTTATAACTGGGTTATTGGTACACAAAGCATCAATTAAAAAATATTTATTAAAAAAAGATTATATACGATGAAAAATTTAAAAGAAAATTTAGGATTTCCTAATTAGTACTATTTAATTACTTATTCCTTTTCTTAAAGAAATTTCATCTAAATTTGTAACTTCTGATAAGACTTAACTACATCCCTGATTTTAAAGACAAATATCAGAAAATGCATACAACACAGCTCACAAATACAAATACAAACCAAAACCAAAAAACAAATGTATAATGTGATTAAAAAATTATATAAACTATAAACTCTATAATTTTGTATAAAAGAACAAAATAAGGTGAAAGAAACACAATCTGAATTTAAAATGCAAATGGACCTACCTCATTTATTGAATGATATCTTTTCCGATTGGATTACCACAAGTATTGATTTATATAATATGTGGCAAACATTATATAAATATGATCGAAAATAAATAGACACACAAAATCCTAAAATAATTAGTAACCACAAGGCAAAATTCAAAGGAAAACAGCATGGACCACACCACAGTTTGTTCTAGCTGCTATAACAAAGTATACCAGATCTAGTGCCTTAAGAGCATAGAGATTCATTGTAACTCTAGAGACTGGAAGTTCAAAATCAAAGTGCAGATCCTGTGGTACTGTGCCTGGCTTGAGGCATTGATGGCACTGTCTCACTGGTAGAAAAGGCTAATGAGCTCCCTTGGGCCTCTTTTTTAAGGATGCTAATCCCATTTATATGGGCTCTGCCTCACAATTTAATTACTTCCCAAAGGCCCTATCTCCTGGTACTATTAGGGTGTTAATCTAAGGGATGTGGAACACAAACATTTAGATCATAGTATTGACTGAGGTTAAAACCCATAGCGAATTCCCAACAGATGGACTTCTATGCACAAAAGAATAAAATATCAATAACCATACAGGAAAAAAAAAGCAGTAGAAATTACTTGATAAAAGTGATATGAGTTCATTGGCAGTAAATTTTATGTTACCTCTCCCTGCAAATGCATGCAATAGTCTTGAAAAATATTAATCCACAGAAGAATGAATTATAACAGTGAGATGGGACTAATTGATATTCAATTTATCTCCAAGTATTAAGCATAAGGGTGTCTAGTACCTAAGGAACTAGGTGTGTGTTCCAACTGGAACACCCCCACACACACACACACACACAATTATATCCCTCTCTGGTTGAATCCAAAGTAGCAAGTAGAATCTATGAGAGCATTTACTGTTATCAGGAACTTTGACCATTGAGAAAACTTGTAAGCAATACTTATAGGTACTTACATGGCTTTTAGCCAAACCTTCCAGCACTTCATAAGGTAAAGAATATATATGTAAGATGCATACTTTAAACTCTGTGTCTCAATTTAGATAGTTGTGAAAATATGTAGAACTAGGAAGACACTCATCTGCCTTGGCATACCAGTATAAAAATTATGCAAATAATAAATATGATATGCTCCTACCATTAGGCAACTTCCAGAATAAAAAGTGATGAAGTTCCAAGTTACTGTCAATAAACTAGACTTTGTGGTAAGAAATAAAAACAAAGTCTGGTCCTCCACTTCCATTAAACAAAAGATTAATTCTACTTTTTTTTTTAAATCAAAGCAACTGTACCCATCTCCAGAAGAACCTAAGCATTCTGTAATGTTTATGCCAACCTTACCAATGAGACAAACACTAGATGATTTTCACTGTTGGCTACTATTGCTCGGGCACATTTTAAGATTAAAAAATAGTTTACAGGGATGGAGAGATGTCTCAGCAGTTAAGAACACTTGCTGTACTTCCAGAGGACCTGGGTTTGATTCCCAGCTCCCACACAACTAACAATCTTGAGTAACAATTCCACAGGATCCAACTCCGTCTTTTGGCCTCTGTGGGCACTGCACACGTGGTGTATTTACATCAATGCAAGCAAAACACCCATACATAAAAATAAAATAATAAAATGATTAACAAATGTGTTATCTGTCAAACTCTTACATCTGTTAAGAATTCATTATATAAACATTACAGTTGGCTTTACAAAAGGAAAAAAAAACTTTAATATAGGCTTTATACTAAGGACATAAGGAAAAGGAAAATGGCCATTTCTTCTTTTATTCCTCTGGGTCACTGACATCTATGTAACCATATCTTTGAGCTCTGAGCCAAACTCTGCCAACTTTGCACCCAATCTGTAATACCTTTTTTTTTTTTCCAAATAACCCAGGGAAAAACATCTACAGACTTATAATCAACAACACAGATTACTAAAGTGGAAAACATATAATTTAAAATCATAACCTGTATAAATCACAATTCCTTCATTCTATCCTGGAAAAGCATCCTTCACACATTTAATGAATTGGCAGCAGCTGGATGTTAAAAAAATCATACTCTAAGAGGATGCACTCTAACTAAATCTTGAAACTGCAAGGTCTCAGATAGGCTTTTCCTGAAACACTCATCTATTAAGTGTTTGAATCGGACTATTTACTCTCCTGATGTCTTTTTTCTCTAAAAATAATAATCATTGCCTTTGACCTAGACTGGGGTTTATAATCTTAATCAAGAATTAGCTATGAGTTGTTGGTTAGTGACTGTGACCTTGCGTGTGCTGAAGAAAGCCATGCATAAAACTGCCATGTAGGGGTCATCTCCAGCAGATAGATCTCAGGAAGCTGTTTCACTGCTACTCTCCTTTCTTTCTGTCCATTGTTTTGGTGCTCACATTATTGTGCAACTTATGTAGCATATATCCTTTCAATCTACCCTTTTCACTTCATATTGCAATTAGTGTTTATCACTTGAAATCAAGGAGCCTGATAGCACTGAAACTGATGGAAAAGTTGTACATTTTCCAATCATTTGCTCCATGTAGAAAAGATATGGTTTAGCTTCTGTAAATATGTTAGATGCTTGGATACCATGTGGCAATGATGATAGAAAATTTAGAACATTTAAGAGATAAAGGCCTGATAGTTGTCAATTCTGTCACTGGGAGGTACTACTATTAAGAACTGAATGGTCTTAAGTGTGAATTAGTTCCTATGACAAGAGGTTGTGACAAAGCAACAAGACTAAGTATTTCCTACTGTCTGCCTTCTTATGGCATCATTCGATCTTATATCCCATTTGCATCTACCAGGATACTCTCTGCTGTGGTATTATGTGCAATGGACTTTTACCTAAACAATAAGCTAAATTAATCTGTCTATATTTTATCCAGCCTTGGGTATCACATTTTAGTGATGTAAAATGGACTAATTCACATGCTGTACAAGATAATTTATATCTATAGAAAACATTAAAATGGACTAATTCACATGCTGTACAAGATAATTTATATCTATAGAAAACATTTTCCTTGATCCTCATCTCTCCTAAACTTTCTTATTTCTGAATTGAGATTTTTAACATGGAACCTATCAAATTAAATGACTTGTCTTTCAATCCTTGCTTTGAGGATTATATATTACAGAGAATGAGGGCAGAAACCAAAGGAGAGCAGCTACTAGGCCTAAATCTTTTTCTAGTGTTTTAGGCAGGCATTTCTCTGAGGAAAAGCTAAAAATTCTAGTTGTTTCATTCTGATGTTAGGTTCACAAGATTGTGGGTTCTACTTAAT
Source organism: Rhizomys pruinosus (assembly GCA_009823505.1). Lineage (NCBI taxonomy): Eukaryota > Metazoa > Chordata > Mammalia > Rodentia > Spalacidae > Rhizomys > Rhizomys pruinosus. Next base: position 3,582,030 of record VZQC01004283.1, on the reverse strand, counting down.
TAAGCTCCTCAATAAAAATACAAAGAATACAAAGGCTATATAAAAGGAAAGTAGTATTAGAAGCTGTATGCAGTAATAAAACTTAAGCAGATGTTAATATTTTTCAAATAAAATTTAATATTTTCATTCTGTTAATGTACATGAAACCTTGCTCCATGTGCTTCATATCAACATTACTTATTCTCAATTCTGATGACACGTTAGTTGAAGAATTATTTATTATGGAGTCTGCCCTGTTCGTTGTAGAATATGTCAGTGGCACACTTGGTACACACACACACACACACACACACAGGCACAAGCACATTAGTGACAAAGTATCTTCAAATACTACCAAGTGCAATCTTGGTTGGGACTCTTTTGTGTAGACACAAATCACCTCTAGAATCAGTCATTAAATCTTCAGAAAAAAACCTCCAGGCCTGGTAGCTGGTGCCTTTAATCCCAGCCCTCTAGAGACAGAGCCAGGCAGATTTCTGTGAGATCTAGGCTAGCCTGGTCCACATAGTGACTTCCACATGGGCTGGGACTAGAGAGACCCTGTCAAAAAACCCAACACAACAACAAACAACAATAACAACACCAAAATTTCTTTCTAGAAGAATTATTATTAAATTTATCTTGATAGGACTTATCCTTATCCTTTGAAAAATTAGAAAAAGAAGATATCACTGCCATTGACTAGTCAAAAATACAGAAATTTATTTATAGGATTTGTCGGGTACTCAAGATAATTGAGTTAAAAAATTAGAGGAACTGAAGATCTATCGAATTGATCTAGATATACAATTTAATAAAAAATGTTTAGTTATGTCTTTTATTTCTTATTTGAAGACATCACTTTACAAATCCAGTGTCATGAAAATATCCATAGTATTTAACTTCAAATATAAGTTACCATTCTTAATTTTTAGTTGTACTAGAAGGGTTATCATTGACATTTTGATGTATGTGGTCATTCATGCCAATAATAGTATCTTCTGGAGTTAAGTTTAATAGCAAAAGGCAGTTTTAATCCCTTTTTCAAAAGCATTGGGGCTTAAGCCTCATCTCTCTATGTAAATCAGTGTCTTTCTAAACACCACACTTTCCTCTGGACACTCATGTAGACTCAGAGGAGCAAGTTTAGGCTTAGAGGCAAAGATTATATGAAAGTAACTTTAAATGTGTCCCATTGCATTTACTTTTACTTCAAAACCTTGATTTTCATCCATTGCTCACAACTAGACAAAAAGGCATAGATGAAAGAAGAGCAGAAAATATTTAGGAAAAGATGAGAATGAGAGAACTGAAGCATCTCCTCAGAAGCATTTTCTTTTTTTTATTACTTCTTTATTTTTTTTTCATTTTTTAACAATAAATAATAATTTATGAGTACAAGCATCCTTCATGTAAAACCAATTTGCAAGCAGTTGTGCCAAAACCCACACAGCCCAAGGGTCCCACCATGCAGCTGGGGGGGCTTGTATGTTCAATCGAGCTGATCAAATAAGTGTCCAGACTATATTGCTGAGGTTTCACCATTCACCCCAATCTCAGCACTTACATTCTACCACGCTCCCTCTTCTGCAGATTGTTCCCTAGGCTTAGAAAAGGGGCACAGGTGGATGAGAAGCAAAACAGTCTACGTTCTCTGGAGCTGTCGTTTTGGACTCTGGTCAATTCTGGCTGTTTCCTTTCATGGGCTGACCATTTGTCCAGGAATAAACTTTCAATCCTACTAATGAAGCACATGCAATTAGATATATAGGTATTTAAACAATACTAATTGTTATGGTAGGTTACTTTGGTATAGACACAGATGTTTGGATGGTATGCTAATCCATGAATTACATTTTTTTCTGTAAAATATGACAGGGTCTTACTGTGGCTTATAACAACTCCTAACAACTGGAGGATGTAAGCTTGTGGCATCAGCCATGGGTTATTCCTCCAAGGAGAGAGCTAATAGCCAATTAGATTTGGGATATACTGGCATATGGCTGCCTCTGCTACACAGTATTTCCAGGCAGGTGAGGTGTAGCTGGTGCTGATGGAGGAGTCTTGCTTGACTCAAGGAGACTTATATTTGCTTTATTGGTTTAGTGGCCTTTGGTAACACTCTCTGGTACTCCAGAGACCAACTGTACACTTGCAATTGTGGTCTCGAAACATCTTTCCCATGCTTACATCGAGTCTTCGACAGCAGGGCCTTATCGCCCCTCTTCTTGCAGGTATCCCAGTTTACAGGCAAGAAGCCTTTATCTTTGGGGGGAGTTTGGATCCCCTGGCCAACATCTCCTTGGTAGAATAATCCATTGCTGATATCAGAGCTCTCCTGTGTTAATATATTTTGCTTAAGTGCATAGCTTAAGGAGACTTTAGTATTTGGATCTGAATAGAGAATAATCCTTTTCACAGTTCCTATGTCTATTAGTCAATTAAAGAAGGCAGTTTTACCAGTTTTATAAGACATTACCTCTTATTTAGAATATTTATAAATGCATCACTTTAATTTTATTTAAAATACAATACACTTTTTAAAATATTTTTAAAAACTTTTTAAATTATTGTATATATCTGAATGTACTGTCTGCGTGTAGGTTTGTGCACCCTTGTTGTGAAATGCCACGGAGGTCAGAAGAGGGCTTCAGATTCCCCTGGAACTGGAGTTAAAGATGGTTCTCAGCCACCATGTGGGTGCTGGGGATCAAACCCGGGTCCTCTGCAAGAGCAGTTGGCACTCTTAACTGCTAGGCAATCTCTCAAGCCCTTAAAATCCAATACACATTTAATTAAGAATTATATATCTCTGAAAGAAACCAGCCTGATCACAGAGTATCACCATTTTGATGTGTTGTTCAGCTTGGTGTGCCAATATTTTGATGGGGCTCTTTATGTGAATGTTCATTCAGATTATTGGTCTATAGATTTTGGGAGTAGTGCCATTATTTTGTATTGGTACCTAAATAACTCTGGCTTTACAGAATGAATTTAGAAGTGTTCATTTTACTTGTACTTTATGGAAGAGTTTGAGGAGTATTGATTTAATCCTAGCACTTGGGAGGCAGAGGCAGGCAGATCTTTGTGAGTTCAAGGTCAGCCTGGTCTACAATGTGAGTTCTAGGACAGCTGGGGCTACCGGGAGACCCTGTCTCAAAAAGACCAAAAAAAAAAAATAAATAAATAAAATAAATAAAAAATAAAAATTCTGGTAAAATTCAGCAATAAATCTGTCTGGTACTGAATTTTTCTTTCTTTGGAGACATTTTTTATTAATGTAGTGATGAGTGGTTCTCATTGTCTTTTTATTGCTCTGTTTAGGTTTTCTATACCCCACCCTTGGTTCAAATTCATTAGTTTGTGTCTAGAAATATGTCCATTTATTCCAAGTTTTTCTTCAAAATAATCCCTAAATATCCTGTGAGTTTTAATAGTTCTTTATTAAGTACACTTTAAGTCTCTAAGCCTATCTTTTTGGTCTTTTCTTGCTTTCTATGGTTAGTTTTCACTAAAAAGTATGAATTAGTCAGGGTTCTCTAGAAGAACAAAATCAATAGAACAAATATGCTCTGAAACGGGATTTATTAGGTTGGCTTAGAAGGTAGGGCTGGGTAGTGCAGCAATGGTTCTTTGCATGCTAGAGAGGCTAAAAGCCCAGTAGGTACTTGGTCCATGAGGCCAAATGCTTCAGCACACCCAGTCTGGCACTGAAGGCTTAGATTCCTGAAAGGCCAAAAAGGCTGGGTTCAAATATCAACACAAGATGGAGGTATGCTCAGTAGAAGAGGCAGTGGCAAGGGCAGCAACAGCAGTCATGGAATATACTGACTCTTCACTCTTCAGTAAGAAGTGAAGGAGGGAAGACTTTTTTTTTTTTTTTTTCCTGGAACCTCTTATATCTGGACCTCTGCTGGAAGGTGTCACCGGTTGTGAGAGAGAATTCCCCTATTATTCCTTTCTCAAAAAGCCTTCAAAAGAACTATGCAGAGGCATGTTTCCTAGCTGATTCTAAATCCAATCAAATTGAGGGTTAAGATAAACCAAGATAGATTAATCATGAAAAATCTTTTCCACAAAACATTTGCAAAACTGGTCCTTTAAATTTGTTAGAATGATCACACTAATTTCAACTGATATGGTTTCTTCTACTAGTTTTGGACTAGGCCTGTCTTTGTTCTTCAAAGATCTTGAGATTCACAGTTTGGCTGTTATTTGAGATCTGTCCGATTTTTTTTTTAAATGCAAGTGTTCATAGCTGCAGTACTCCTGTTAGCACTGCCTTTGTTGCATCTCACAGATTCTGATATATTATGTCTGTATCTTCACTTAACTCTAGGAATTCTAATATCTCACTTGATGTTTGTATTTTTCACTGATCATCAGATATATAATATTTAATAGTCCCTGAATATTTTTGCTAATTCTATCTCATCTTATTATCTGATATTATATAATAAATTATTTTAATTTTTTAAAAAGAATTATATATGTCTTTAATTGACAAAACAACTAGGTATGGTTTACCAGTAACCTGGCTTCTATAGAACAAATACATTTATAAAATTTCTTCTTGCCAGGCATGGTGGCGCACGCCTTTAATCCTAGCACTTGGGAGGCAAAGGCAGGCGGATATTTGTGAGTTCAAGGTCAGCCTGGTCTACATAGTGAGTTCCAGGACAGCTGGGGCTACAGGGAGACCCTGTCTCAATAAGACCAAAAAAAATTTCTCCTTAAAGTCACCAAAGTGTTTAACTTGAACCTTAGTATGTTCAAACATTAAATACAGAGACATACTGTATAAACATATAACTTTCTGATTTAGTATATAAGGAAGGTACAAGGATGGTGTAGAACTACTTTTAGGAATTTGGGAATAAATAATCTGCAATGGCAACTCCGGGCAGTAAGCTAAGGCTAAAAGGTATTTAGTGGTATGGCTTAGACATGGAGCATAGTTGAGTTTTCCTTTGTTCTTTCTAGGAGTTCTGCAAAGCTTTATTCTCTCTCTCTCTCTCTCTCTCTCTCTCTCTCTCTCTCTCTCTCTCTCTTTTTCTCTTTCAAGACAGGGTCTCCCTGTAGCCCCAGCTAGCTTGGAACTCACTCTGTAGACCAGGCTGGCCTTGAACTCACAAGGACCCACCTGCCTCTACCTCCCAAGTGCTAGGATTAAAGGCATGTGCCACCACGCCCAGCCTTTATTCTCTTAAGCACAGCACATACGGTGACGTTTTTTCATTAGGCTGACTCTTCTTTATGGATTTTCTGGAAGGTTAATTCTCTCTATATGTTTACATGGCCAAAAATGTGTCAGTCTACAGAAGAATCTGTGATGTTAAACACACTGATGTAAAAAAATATATGTTATTCCTGCTCAGCCATTTGCAAACAATCTGGCTGAAGTGCAAGAGTTATAGGGAAATCCTCCCTGGAGAAAGAAGCAAAATGGAATTCTGTTGAGAGCAGTAAGAAAGTTCTCTTGTTTTAAGTGATTTCTTGGAGTAGTGAGATGAAAGTTTTAGAAATTAATTACATGGAACTTCTCACTGAAGACTTCTTGTTAAAGCTACATTTTTTACAATGTTATTCTTACTTGGGAGAGGCAGAAGGAAAGAAAGGCATTATTAGACATCATTAACACAATAATTCTGAGTTTTAAAAATCCATACAAATTGGATTCTTGTGTGAAATGATTGATGATGTTTAAGGTTCCAAAAGAGTAGCAATGCAGTTTTTCAGGCAGCCAGATATTACAAGGATATGAAAAAAAATATTTTCCATCATAGTTACTATGACAAAAGTAGGATCACATTCCTAGTTTATTCTTCACAGCCACCTCCTCTTTATTGATGATGGGCATTGATGATAGTTCAGTACAGTGGGTTTCAGATGTTCAAATACAATGACAAACCACTGATAAAATGAATTACACTGAGCAAAGTAACAAATTACAGGCACATTCTCCTCAAAAGTAAAATTAGTAAGAAGTGTGATACTTAATCACATACTTAAGATATTATCCTAGCTGAGATCTCCTGAGACCAGCTGAAGTGCAGGTATTGGCGCAAGGGATAAGGAGTCCTCCCCTCCCCCCCCCGCCCCTGCCAACTGGTATTAAGAAGGCACCTGAAGAAGAAGGCAAGCAAAGCAAACCTTCAACACAGTGAAGAGGCATTTAGGACTCACATTGGATTACAGGCAAGGAGAAGCCCATATGCCAGGAACACGAAGAAGAGACAACATGGGAAAGGGGCAGGATAATCCTTCCCGCACCAAACTCTATGGAAGATTCCTACAGTGGGATCCCTCTGGGGATGCCCCAAGACACAGATATCAGAAACACAATTGGGAACATATTTAAAGAACTACAAGATTATAAAGAGCAAATCAAAGAACTAAGAAAAGAGAATGAAGAACTCAAGAAGGACCTAGAGAGAGAGAATGACAAACTCCAGAAGGAAG
>VZQC01004283.1:3552953-3573123 GCA_009823505.1 Rhizomys pruinosus | reverse complement strand
CATAAAAACAGGGGGCTTGGGCGGTACTAGCACAAAAAACAGACCTTTTGACACAATGGAAACAAAACTAAAGATTCCAAACCTGAGCACATAACAATTTCAACATCCTCATATTTGACCAAGGGGGCCAAGAAGACACTAAATGGAGAAAAGATAAGCTTCTTCAGCAAGTGGTGGTTGGAAACTGGATCACCAACTTTGTAAAAGAATAAATCTAATCCCCTACAACTCTTGCCCCTGTGACCCAAAAATGAACTCCAGATGGATACAAAGACCTCAACGGTGAAACCACAAACTCTGAAGGTGATTAGAAGAAAAGTTTGGCAGCAGACTACAAGACATAGGATAGGAAAAGAATTCCTAAATCAGACAGCACTGCACAAGATTAAAGTCGACAATTGACAAGTGGGACCTCATTTAAACTCAAAAGCTTTCTGTTTATCAAAGGAAACCAATCAAGGAAAGTAAAGAGAAATCCACAGAGGTGGGAGGAAACCTTCACTGCAGAAACATCTGACAAAGTATTGATTTTCAGGAATATATAAATCTACTCTCACAAAAAAAACAAAGAAGCAAAAGAAAACAAATGTACCCACTCAATAGATGGAGCAAAGAGTTGAACAGAGACTTCCAAGTGAGGAATTTAGAGTGGCGCTGAGAAACATCTTAAAGAAGTGTTCACATCACTAATGCACATAAGGAATGCAAATCAAAACCCTTTAAAAATCATCATTACTCCAATAAAACTGGCTAGGAGCAAGAAAACAAATGATTACCAGAGTGTAGAAGGTTGTGGGAAAGGGGAACACTTCTCCCTGCTGGAGCGTGTGGGAACTTAAACTTGTAGCAGCACTATGGAAAGCAGTGTTGGAGAACCCTATGGAAGACTTGGAATGAACTTGCCCCCGACCCAGCCGAAACACTCTAGGCCATTTGGACCCTCAAGTCTCACCCCACCGCGAGAGAATACATGCAGGGCCATTTTCCATTTATAGCTCTCTTCACAATAGCAAGGAGCTTGAAACCAGCCCAAATGCCCCTCCATCTGATGAGTAGATAGAGAAAATGTGGCACATCTACACAATGGAGTTCTATGCAGCAGTAAAGAAAGATGACATCATGAGCTTTGCAGGAAAATGGCTGGAGCTAGAGGACATCATGCTGAGTGAAGTAACACAGTCCCAGAAAAACAAAGGATGAATGGTATCCCTCATCTATGGATGCTAGTGCCAATTACCTAGTTGTAAGTATTTCTTGTGCTTGGCCCCCTGAGTTTTTGTCCAAAGCAGTTGGGAGTGATGCATATTGGAAACAACAACAACAACAACAACAACAACAACAACAGCAACAGAAAGGACTGCATCAAAGATATGACTGAAACGGTGAACTTCTGCTCAAAACAGTCAACTTCCACATGGAGAATATTGAGAAAGACTGAGAAATAGATGAAAAGCATGTTGCATGTTTGGCAGAATGCATGAGCTCTGGTGGGGTGGGGGGATGGGTGGGACATGGGTCTAGATTTGATAAATAAGAAAGAAAGAAAGAAAGAAAGAAAGAAAGAAAGAAAGAAAGAAAGAAAGAAAGAAAGAAAGAAAGAAAAGTTTCAAGGGCAATGTAATTTTAACTGTTGATGCAACTCGTCACACTATCTCCTAACCAAATAATAGTATCTCAAAGTTTAGAAATTTGGGCAGCAAATCTGTCATTGCTGAGCCCAAAGTGAGTGTGACTGGTTGTGCCATCTGGTAATGAAATTATGATTTTGTATACAGTCATGTAGCGTCATGCCTGAAACTGTTCCTACTGTGATAATTGTATAAACCTAATTTATACAACTGTTATAATCCAATCAATGAGATGTTTTGGTCTACAGAAAGGTACAAAAAGTAATTCATGCAGTAACAAAGAGTCTGTCCAAAGTTCTGGTAAATGAGCAGGTAACCATAATTTTAACCTCTGAGGCAGTAATACAATACTGTTAGAGGATGAATTAAAAGGAATAGTGTTATTGAAACATGAATATAAAGAACAATCTATATAAGACAATATTTTTAGTGAATCATTTAAAGTAAATTTTCCAATGGCTATTAAGAAAGGTTTAACACAGGAACATACATATCCAGAGAAATATAAATTATGGTGTAGTTCTGAGGTATTATAACAGCTGTTTAGTCAATAGTCTTTATGAATTTGTGTAAAGCAGCAGGAATATTCCAAGTATGTCATTCTTTAGGAATTACAGGGTGAACCATTCAAGGACGGGAAATTGACAAACCTCCACTCATCTATGAAAACCACATCTGTGTGATTCCACAAGCTGGAAGTTGTGTGATTAAAATAAGTTGTGTTAAAAGTAATATCTGAAGAGTCATTACAAGAGAAAGTATTACAACTATTAAAGTACCCATATGGTGCCCAGTCAATAAAGGTGTAATTATATAATAAATATCCTAACACTCATTACAGAATATTCCACACAAACACCAAAGAACAAACATTCTCCTCAGCAGTCCATGCAAGTTTGTCTAAAATATACTGCGTTATGTAGCACAAAACAAACATAAATACAAAAGAGCTAATACAAAAAATGAAACAATTACATGTATTATATTGATTCATAATGCATTAAAACTGAAAATCCACAACAGAAGTTGCAGTCACTACAGGAACTCATGGGGATTAACCAACATACTTATGAATGAGGAATGGGTCAATGAAGAAATCTAGAAATAAATAAAAGCCTTCCTGGAAGTAAACGAAAATGAATAAACAAAACCCCTGGGACAACCTAACGATAGTCCTGAGAGGAAAAGTTATAGCTCTGAGTGCCTACATTAAAAAATTTAGGGAGAGAACAAATAAATGACTTAATGGTACAAGTCAAAAATGTGGAAATGGAAGAACAAACCAAGCCCAGACTGAATAGATGAGAAGAAATATTTTTTGTGGTCTTTTTGAGACAGGGTCTCCCTGTAGCCCCAGCTGTCCTGGAACTCACTCTGTAGAACAGGCTGGCCTTGAACCCACAAGATCTGACTGCCTCTGCCTCCCAAGTGCTAGGATTAAAAGTGTGCACCACCATGCCTGGCTAGAGAAGAAATATTAAATTCAATGCATAAATAAAGGAAATAGACTCAAAGTATACAATACAAATAATCATTTAATCTAAGAACTGGCTCTTAGAAAAGATAAACAAGAGAGGCTATTAACTCAGGTAATAAAAAGAAAGAGCAAATACAAATCAATAAAATAAAACACAAAAGGCAAAAACATCACAACAGACAACAAAATGATCCAGAATATTTCACTTTTTTTTTTGTCAGAGGGTAATGTGCCAACGAGTAACAAGGTTTGAGGGTGGCACATGTCATGGAGAATATTTCACTTTAAAAACCCACACTTTATTAAATTTATAAATCTAAGAGAAATGAGCAAATTTATAAATTCAATGGGTCCACCAAAGTTAAACCCATAACAAACATGGAAATCAAAACAGTAATACAAAGCTTCTCAACTAAAAAAGCTAGGGCCCGTATGGATTCACAGTACAATTTTATGAGACTTTCAAATATCTACAACCAATACTACTAAAATTATTCAAAAGTTAGAGACTTCATAGAGAACAAAGCTCCCTCTATGAAGCCAGTATAATTCTAAAACAAATACCAGATAAAGAAACACAATAACAAAAAACTCTAGAGGTCCATATCCCTACGAACATAGATGCAAAAATTCTCAACAAAATACTTGCAAATCACAACCAGACACATATCAAAAAGATCATTCAACATGATCAAGTTGGCTTTATTTCAGAGATGCAGGGACTGTTCAATATACACAAGTCAATAAATCTGAGAAATAATATAAATGGACGTAGAGACAAAAATATTCACATGCTCATCTCAATAGATACAGGAAAGATCTTTGACAAAATCTAAGACCCATTTATGATAAATATCCTAGAGGGAATTGGACTGGAGATAACATACCTCAGAAAACTCAGGGCCAACATAATTCTAAATGGAGAAAAACTTGAAGCATTCCCTTTAAAATCAGAAACCAGACAAAGTTGACTAATAGTTCCACTCCGTTTTAATATAGTGGATGAAACTGTTGCTAGTGCAGTAAGACTAGAGAAAGAAATTAAGGTGTTCTCATTGGGAAAAAAAGAGGGCAAGTTATCACTAACTGCAGATTATATGATATTATATATAACAGGTCCCAAAACTTCCACTAGAAAACTTATAGAAATGATCACCACTTTCAGCACGTGTCAGGTTACAAAACCAATTTACAAATATCAGTATTCTTTCTATTTATAAATAACAAGGAATCAGAGAAAGCATTCATGGAAACCCTTACATTCACAATAGCCTGAAAAAATAAAATATCTAGGAAAAAAGTTAACAGAGATATTAAAAAATTCTATAATGAAAAATTTAAATCTTTTAAGAAAGATATTGAGGATGATACGCGGAGATGGAAAGACCTCCTGTCGTCAGGGATTGTAGAATTAATGCTGTAAAAATAACCATCCTGGGGCTGGAGAGATGGCCTAGCGGTTAAGAGCGCCGACCGCTCTTGCAGAGGACCCAGGTTCGATCCCCAGCACCCACATGGCAGCAGAGAGCCGTCTGAAACTCCAATTCCAGGAGAACCCCAGTTCCAGGGGAGTCCGACACCCTCTTCTGACCTCCGCGGCGTTGCACGTCACAGGTGCACAAACTTGCATGCAGACAGTACATTCATACACATACGGAAATAAATAAAATTAAAAAAAATTAAAAAAATAACCATCCTATCAAAAGAAATTTATAGATTCAATGCAATTGAATAATCAAAATCCCTGTGACATACCCCACAGAAATAGATTTAAAAATCCTAAAATTCACGCGGGAACATGAAACAATATAGATAGCCAGAAAAACCTTGAGCACAAAGAGCAAAGGTGGAGGAATTTCCATACTAGGTTTCAGACTGTATTACAAAGCTATACCCATAAAACAGCCTTGCATTTGCACAAAAGCTTACATGTAGAACAAGGGAACACAGTAGAAGACCCAAACAGGAGTGCACACAATTACAGTCACCTGACGTTTGACAAGGGCCCAAGAACAAACACTGAAGGACAGCGTCTTCTGTAATTGGGTGTTGGAAAAACTGTGGTGCCACATGTAGAAGAATAAAATTAGACTTTTATTAAGTGCACAGAAGTACACCCCAAATGGATCCAAAACCTTAAAGTAAAACCTGAAATTCTAAAACTGTTAGGAGACTACGTAGGCAGTACTGTCCAAGATATAGATGCAGGAAGCACTTTGTAAGATGAACATCATCACTCAAGAATTATGGTGAACTGACAACTGACATTAAAGTAAAAAGCTTCCCGTACAACAAAGGCAACAACAAAATGAGTGAAGAGGAAGCCCATAGAGTGGGAGAACACCCTCACCAATTATTATCTGACAGAGGACTGATACCCAGAATATACTAAGAATTCAAATAGCAAAGAATAAAGACAATAAATGACCCAATTAAAAAGTCAGCTATAAATCGGAACAGAGAGCTCTCAAAAAAAGAAACAAAAGTTATTAATAAGTAAATTAGCTTTAAGAATTCCTTAAAATGTGTTCAACATCCTTAGTAATTAGGGAAATCCAAATCAAAACTATCTTAAAATTTCATCTTACCCCAGTCAGAGTGGCTAAGAGGAAAACAATAAATGACACCAAAAGTTAGCAAGGATGTGGAGAAGGGGAACCCTCGCTTACTGATGGGGGGATTATAAACTGACTCAGCCACTGTAGAAATTGATGTGTTTAGCTACTCAAAAAATATTTTATTTGTACTTTTATTTTATGTGCATGAGTGTATTGCCTGAATGTATGTAAGCGCACCCATGCTGTGAAATGCCCGTGGGGATTAGAAGAGGACACACAACTCCCTGGAAATGGAGGTCCCCTTAGCTGCCATCTGGGTGCTGAGACCTGAATCCTGGGCTTTACAAAAGCTGGTGAACCATCTCCTGCCTTGTGGTTAATGCTTAAAAACCTAAATATAAATCTGCCAGAAGTTCTGGTTATATCCCTCCTTGGCAAATACCTAAAGGACTCATCCTACTGCAGAGATACTTTTGCAGCCATGGTTATTGGTTTCACAACAGCTAAGACAGGAAACAACATACATGTCCCTTAATTGATGAATGGATCATGAAAATGTGGTACATTTACACAATGGAGTTCTACTCAGCAGAAAAAAATAAACTAAATCATGTAATCTGTAGGTAAATGGATAGAGCTAGAAACTGTTACACTAAATTAAGTAACACACACAAACACAAGTGCACACACACACAGACTACTCATACATTATAAATTTAAGGGAGCTGATGTGGTGGCACACACATCTAATCCCAGAACTCGGGAGGCAGAAGCAGGCTGATCTCTGTGAGTTCAAGGCCAGCCTTGGTCTACAGAATGAGTTCCAGGCCAGCTGGGAGTACAAGGAGACCCTTTGTAAAAAATATTTAAAAAAGCATTTAAGGAAAATTTTATTGTTGACCCTGAAGAATAAGTACATGGCACAGCACACTAATCACTTTTGAGCATGAGAACCTGGGTAAGCTTTAGAATATAAGAACATTAAACACTAGCAGGTACAAATTATGTTATAAGAAATAAAAAACCCAATGTTTACACAACACATCAAAAAGCTGTAGTAACAGAATCATATAAACCTATTGCACAAGTGTGTAAAAACATTTAACAGCTTACACCTGTAGCCTCCCCAGTGCCTCCCTCTCATTAGGAGAAAAAGTAACAGTGTATCTTTCAGAATGAAGCATGCCATGCTCTTTAAATAGACATACCTTTTCTACAGTTGTGCACTTCAATAATTGACAGTTTACATTAGCTGTCAAGAACTTGTGTCTAAGAAATTCCAAGTAGAATAAACATTTATAGATGGCTTTTAAAAGTCTGAAAATATTCGAGAGCTGATCACCTTCCTTTTTAAGAGTGTGGATAAGTGCCTTTTCTCTTGTCTGTGATTTTTATTTGTGAGCAATAAAGTTATGCCATGGACCTTCTCAACTATCTTAACTGAGGGGAAAATAATTTATTTGGATTACAATTTTGCTAATTTTCCTTCTTCAAATAGAGTGACTTTAATTTTGAGTGTTATCCTTTTTCAATGAAGATGAAGCTCCCCTCAGAGTGCTTCCTATATCATTATTTTAATATTACTTTTTGTCTTCCTTCAAGCACATAACTCTATTTCAAGGCTTAATAATGCAAGAATATTGTCTCAGTGTGACAGACCTGATTAATATGTAAGACATATTTATTTTAAGATCCAAGATAATGAGAAGTGTCATCCAGAGCTCTGACTTGAAGCATGTGGTGCCCATTAGGAACAAAATGTGCCTTGGACCAATTGTAGTCAAGTTAGGAGGGAGAACTTGTTACTAATATTTTAAGATTTCCAGAAATGTGTAATGTACAAATGAAATTAGAAACTAATATCTCGGGGCTGGAGAGATAGCCTAGCGGTTAAGAGCACCGACTGCTCTTGCAGAGGACCCAGGTTCGAACCCCAACACCCACATGGTGGCTAAGAACCGTCTGTAACTCCAATTCCAGGAGAGCTACAGTTCCAGGAGAACTCCAGTTCCAGGAGAACTCCAGTTCCAGGGGAATCCGAGACCCTCTTCTGACCTCCGCGTCATTGCACAACACGGGTACACAAACCTACAAGCAGACAGTACATTCATACACATACAAAAATAAAAATTAAATTAAAAAATTAAAAAAAGAAACTAATATCTCAAGATACCAGCTTTCATTTTGCCACTTACTAGAATTACCTTTAGGGCTTTTAAAAAATCCTTTTAAAAAAAAGAAAGGGTCCATTCCAAAACCATCAGATAAGTGAAACTCATGGATCGCCATTAAGAAACAAAACAAAACAAGAAAACCTAGGTTAGTCCAGTGTTCAGCAATGCTTGAAAATCCATACTTCAGACTGAACCCAGATAAGCTGGTGTACTATTTTGATTCGGTGAAGTAAAGAAGTGTTGGGAAAAGAGAATGAATCTTATTGCATTAAAATGTCCTTTTATAAACTATGTTTACTTAAAATAAGTTCAATGAAGAAAAATGTATAGTAGAGGTTGATCACATTAACAAAAGCATTTGTATAAAAGTAAAGTAGAAGTATTTAATGAGAAACTGTCTGAAAATTGAAAGCAATATGGGAATTAATCTATCATCCATTCTTTATAATTATCATAGAGGAAATATGTCATATAAGTAATAATTATAAACTGGTTTAACATAAATATTTATTACATTTACATGAAAAATTAGATTAATACTAAAAAAATTATATGAGAGGTTTATCTTTATCTCCTAAAGTTGTATAATATATACTAATTTGAATGCATTTTCTTTAACAATATTTTCTTTATTTTTAAATTTTTCATGTACACATAGAACAAAATATAATCTCTACCACTCATTTTTCTCTTCCACCTCTCCCCAAATAACTCCCAACACACCCTTCCTCCCAACTTCATTTTTTAATAACCCAGTCCAGTTAATGTTGCCTGCATATACATATGCATGGGTATGGGATCACACTGATTCTCCATTTCCAAGCAACTGTTACTGCCAATATCTCCTCCATGTGGGCTACAGCCAGATCATCTACCCCATCTAAGCCAGTATTTTGGCTGGCTTGATTTTGTGTAGGTCTTCTGTTTTGAGATGATAATTTCATAATGATGTCTTCTCCAGAAGGCAGTATATCACAGAAGTCCTCCATATCTCTGGGCTTTATATTCTTTCTGCCTCCTCTTCCACAAATGCTCCCTGAAGCTTGGTAGTAGTGGGGTCAATATGGGTATCCAGTTTATTTCTAAACAGTCTCTTATACTGGCAACATTAAGGGCGGGAGGATAGTAGATTATAGGTAAAATAAAAGCAGTGAGGTGAAGCACTGGGATCAAAATGGCTTATGCAGAGAGGGGTGTGTGAGCTTGTGGGGTGGGAATCAAGGGGGTAAAGGGAAAGGTGAACTGATAGGAAAGGGGTATGCAAAGCCGTATGAAAGAAGAAAGCCATGAGAAGGAAAATTGGGGGGAGACACTGAGGATTAAAGGATTAATCAGGGTTGGAGACAGTGGGATGTTGGAGAAGGGAGAATAGTGGGCGGGTTAAGTAAAACTAAGAATGCATGAGAAAGCTCTATGAAATCTCACTAACTAGTAAGTTAATTTCAAAATGAAACTTTAAAAAATACTTCAAATATATTTACTGTCCATAGGTGGACAATATTGATCACAGAATACATGGGTATTTAAATAAAAATTGCAGTACAAGGTTTATGATAGTTCATTAGAAGTTATTGTCCATGGAGGCCCCAGGAGTCTCCAAAGATGGAAAAAAAGAAAAAAGCAAAGGAACACAGGCTTTTGCCATTGCCCTTCAGCTACTCGCCACAGCTATGGACTAAGACACGATTGCTGAAGACACTATACACGTTGGCTGCAGGATACAGAGAAATCAACCTCAGACTAATAGGGAAAGAAACTTCCTGTTGGCTAGCTTTCCTGTTGCTAGATTATATGCAGGCTTCTGGGTTAGACAAGATATCCATGAATGCATTTTTTTATTTCATGATGAGAAAGTCTCAAAAAAAGCTTTATTAAATTTTGTTCCTAACCTCTATTTCCACATATGTCATGATTAATCTCTAAAGGGCTCTGTAATTACATGCAAATACCATTTTCATCAGCCTTATCCAACACACACAACTCATGTAAATAGTTTTTTAAAAAAATACATACTTAAACTTTATTCAAAGGGATACTGTAACCTAACTTGACCATTATACACTATATACATGCATAGAATTGCCATACTGGGCATTGTAAGTATTCATAATCATTACATGTTATTTAAAAAACATAAAAGTGATAGCATAATTAAATATCCTAATGCATACAAAGCTTCAAAAGTTTTATTATCCTGATAATAAAATTTAAACATTTTTGAAAGCAGTATTAGAATAGAGGTAAACAATTTCAGGAGTGAAGTTTGACTGAATACTTTTGGTGAAGGAGAGAGAAAGTACATGGAGAAATTCTAGAGCATGTTAAAGTTTATGATTTATTAGTAAACCTTTTCTATTCCCTCTTGAAATTATCAAAGAAATCATAGCCCTGCTTCCCTAATTTTTGAGCTCTATTTCAGCCATCAAACATTGGACAAACCCCAATAAAACGCTAGCTTGGTTAAGATCATTTTATCTACTGGAGTGATAATTTGTGTGATGGGTAAATATGTTAAAATAGCTTAAAATGCAAGATACAGAATAATTCCTGGTGTTGGGGCACATGTCTTTAATGCCAGCACTTGGGAGGGAGAGATAGATGGAGTTCTGTGAGCTGAAGATTACTCTGGTCTACACAGTGAGTTCCAAGTCCAGCCACAGCTACACAGTGACATAAATAATAGTAATAGTAATACTAATAATTCTTTGGGAAAACATTTAACAAAACTTGCATATGATCACCCAGGAACCATGAGCACCCTGGCTTTTTGTGATGATTGGCACACATACTCTGGAACAAGTTGAAACTGTTTTCTGGAGATCAGTGTGTGTACCAGATGATCTCCTCATGCTTGGTTCCTCAAGCAAGTCAATGGACTGAGAGAAGTTCTCTATGTTAGTAAATCTATCCTTTATTGAAAAGGCAAACTTCTGCCAAGATCTTTAAACCTATTGTTTGCTCAGGTATGGAGCCCTTACTGAATCTTTTTCTCAGCTGTGAGGAATATTGATTGTTATTAAACAGAACATCATAATGGTGGAACATTGAGTAGCTCTTTGAGCTAATGGACCAGCCCACTCTAAATTTAACTTTTTTTTTCAAAGCCAATTTTTATTGAAGCTTTGTGCATTTCGTACAAAATTTCAAATCAAATCTAGACCTGTGCCCCCTCACTGCACTCCCCCACCCCAACAGAGTTCATGCATTCTGCCAAACATATTTTTCATCTTTTTCTCAATCTCTCTCTAGGTCTTTTCTGAGTTTTTCATTCTCCCCCCTTAGTTCCATAATTCCTTTGAATATATCTGTGATGGTTTTATGATCTGTGTCCTGGCCTACTTCTATGGAGGTCCCATTGTGGGAATCCTCCATAGGTTCAGTAGACTTTAGTGTGGAATTATTCAACGGTTTTCCCCATATTTTTCTTTCTTTGTGCTTTTGGCATGTGGATTTCCTTTTGCCTATATTCTGATGAGAATCACAAATGCCTCTTCACCATGTTGAAGGATAGCTTTCCCTGATTCCTTCTCTTTATTTATAGAGTGATGACTTGTCTAGATTTCAGGCTTTCAATTTTGGTTATATATTGGGAGGTATAGCTCACTCTTCCCTTTATATTCTGCAAGAACTGGGTAGGTAACAGCCATTATGACACCCTCTGAGCCCTATGCTCCCTCTGCTGCTACCAGCCAATTCTTCTAGTTTGATTGTAGGGCTTATTGAACACTTCCTCCAGAATTCCAGTTGGGGTGGGGGCTGCCTGCTTAGCCCATGCCTTGGTAGCCTGCAGCTGAGCTGGTCTGGCGCAGGTCACCTGCCTGTGTGCCCTGCAGGCCTAGCCTCTCTTTCCCACAATCCCTTACCACTAATTGAGCTTCTTAAAATATTTTTCTATCTAGACCAATGACAAGAATGATAGACATCAAGAAGCTTAAGAACCCTCCCCTATTAATACTGAAATCCAAAGCAGAAAATTATAATTCCTCATTTGTCATTGAAATTTTCTTTGCCCTTGAGACTTACTGTCTTGTACAGATAGTTCGTATAAAAATGAGCATGTAAAAGAATAACCCAAGGTCAAGGTTCAATTAAGTGATAATCCAGAAATCCATAATAAAACTGAATCATTAGCATTGAGAAACAAAGGTGCAAAAAAATGAGTCTCTCAAAATAATTCATGGGCATAGAACAGTACTGCCCAATAAAATTCCCAGGTATTACCACCAAGGGAGGACTTATGGGTCGGGTAGATTATCCTGATGTTTATGAAAATGTTGATGAGGATGAAGACAAGGAAGTTATGCTACCACTGTCAAAGAAAGCAAAATTTGAGTCCTAATAATAGCAACTACCTACCTATGATCAGTACCTATTGACAAAACTGGTTCTCTACCCCTCCCCTCTACAAAATCCACAATGAAGTGCAGTGGTCTCTTGTGAATGACTGATAGATCAGCACACAGACTGGACTTCTGCTCATCAAGTGACAATTCAATGAAGCAGGAGGACATGCAATTAGGGGGAAGACAGAAGCCTATGGGCTCTCCAGCTTGGACCACGCGTTGCCCTTTTCTCAGGGAAGGAAATGGAAATAAAAGCCAACAGGGTGTTGCGGGGGCGGGGGGAGGGGCGGGGGTTGTCACTGCAACTCTGGCCTGACTGGTCAGTTGCTACAATCAGAACATGCTTTCTTGGACCATGTTTGTGACTTAGAAGAATGGGCCTTCTTGCCATAGTTCTTCACTAGTAAAGAATGCCAGCAGTTTCTTTGTATGAAGGACCTGCCTTTAAAATCATACATTCTGAACAGTTTAGTGAAGCTAGAGCAGGTTGGAAAACCTCTGAGGGGGAGGGGCAAACTAAAGTATCCTCTTTTTTATCTGTTCTCTTTGACTTTCAAACTGCAGAATTTTCTAAGATGGGGATTTATCCCTATTTGTTTAAACATTGAGTGAAATTCTAAAAAAAAAAAAATCCTATGCTGGTAGAAATGATCCTGTATGTTGTATTCTATATAGCCAATACCTACTGGGGCTCCTGAACACAGGAAATACAGCCAGTTTGACTGAAGGAATGATTGCTTTAATTTACTTGATTTAAAGCAAGTTGAGTTTAAATATCCATACATGGCTAGTACCTAACTCAATAGTTAGTACAGTTAGAGTGTGAAGTTAGAGTGTAAGCTGAACATAAAAGTCAAAGGTTAGATTGTTATTACACATCAATGCAGTTAGAACACAGTATTATTAAATGTAATACATAATGCTTATGAAGCAAGGAATAAATTTATTAACTACTGGCTCAGCCGGTGCTGACATCTATCTCACCAATGTATATCTTGTTATTTGAGCTGATTTTATGTCGTCTGTTTGTTGAGACAAGTCTTATAATGTAGCTCCGCTGACCTTAAATTTGTGATCCTCTTCTATCAGGTTCCCAAGTGATGTGTGTTAGGTTACAAAAAAGCATGAGGCTTAGGTTACTGCAGGAGCATGCATTACTTCCATGTGGGACTGCCAGCGTGAGCTGCCTGCAGACACGTGGTGGGACCGGTCAGCATGGCAGGGATCAGGACCGGGGATGGGGGGCAGAGAAAGACAGACAGAGACAGAGAGGGACAGAGCGGGGAGGGGGAAACAGAGAGAGAGAGAGCGATGGCAGCTGGGGGCCACCCATTTATACCCATGGGGTGGGGCCTCAGGTACAGGGGAAGGGGTCAGAGATTGGCAGCTTCTGGAGGAAGTGGGCACATGTGTGCCCCTTGGGATTCTGGGAAGCCTGGACCTAACAATGTGGTTACAAGTGCAAATCACTGTGTGTCCAGCTGTAGTTTCTGTGTGACAATTTGCTCTTCATATGAAATAAATACCCAAATGTAATAACTTTTGTGTGCATGTATGTATATATGTATGTGTGTGTACACACATGCCACACTGGAGTGTGGTGGTCAGAGAACTTGCCACAATCTTTTCTCTTCTTCCACCATGTGGACTCCAAAAGATCAAAATGTTGTCAGGCTTGGAGCAAGTATGTACCTGACGAACCGTCTCAGCACACATTCATCTTTCCTTTTGTTTCTCTTTCTCAAATTTAAACCTGATCTTTCAGAGGAAAAATCAAATAAAACATAATTATTAAAAAAAAAAAAAGAAATAGAAAAGCTGTATTGAAACTATGAGGTGGAGAACTATGTTTTTATGTTTGTTTATCATTTAATGATCTTATTTTATGCCTGGTATATGCACAATAAATTGTGGTGAATCCCATTTGGCTTAATTTTATCTTTATATCACTGTCTTATGAGCCAGAGTTTTTTGAATTATGGTTTTACACTTGGAGCCAATTCCCCATTTGAGGCTCCCTCAACCCAAGAGTGTCAAGTTGGCATTAAAGCTATCTAGCATACACTCTTATATAAAAGGTATATGCTAGTCCACTTTTTTTAAATTTTTAAATTTTATTTTATTTTATTTTTATTTATGTGTATGAATGTACTGTCTGCATGTTGGTTTGTGCACCCGTGTCGTGCAATGCCGCGGAGGTCAGAAGAGGGTGTCGGATTCCTCTGGAACTGGAGTTCTCCTGGAATTGGAGTTACAGATTGAAATACTTGAAGTTGGATATGTTATGATTTACAAGGTAGTTCTTTAGAGAAATCATGCTAATTCTCCATTTTTATCTCTTAAAAGATTTTTTCTTTTTTTCTCTTTTTTAAAAATTTATTATTATTATTATTATTATTATTATTTTTATTATTTAGTCTTTTTGAGACAGGGTCTCCCTGTATCCCCAGCTGTCCTGGAACTCACTCTGTAGACTAGGCTGGCCTTGAACTCACAAAGATTCGCCTGCCTCTGCCTCCCAAGTGCTAGGATTAAAGGAGTGCGCCACCATGCCCAGCTAAAATTTATTATTTTTTATGTGTATGAGGGTACTGTCTGCATGTGGGTTGGTGCATCCATGTCGTGCAATGCCGCGGAGGTTAGAAGAGGGCATCGGATTCCCCTGGAACTGGAGTTAAAGACGGTTCTTAGCTGCCATGTGGGTGCTGGGGATTGAACCCGGGTCCTCTGCAAGAGCAGTCGGCGCTCTTAACCACTGAGCCATCTCTCCAGTCCCAAAAGATTTTTTTCATTTTATACTCTATTCTTAAATCATAAACACTCACTTTTAGTTCAGTTGCTAGCTCCAATATTTCATTTTTTTAAAGACAGAGCAACCAAAACAGAAACACTTATCTATCCTCAAGTGAAACAATTTCTCTATACCTATATACATATTTCTCTGAAGTGCATAAACTTCCTACCCATGAAGCTGAATCCTCTACTTTTGTACCTGATCCTATCCCTTCCTCCTCTAAGGAAAATGAAAGGTAGTAAGGAAATGGGCAAATAGAATTCACATATTA
Organism: Rhizomys pruinosus; assembly: GCA_009823505.1. Taxonomy (NCBI): domain Eukaryota; kingdom Metazoa; phylum Chordata; class Mammalia; order Rodentia; family Spalacidae; genus Rhizomys; species Rhizomys pruinosus. Next base: position 3,557,878 of record VZQC01004283.1, on the reverse strand, counting down.
TCTTTATTAAACAAGATCGTTTATATGGATGACAATAGGTTTCTAAATACTAAGCATGAGACTTACCAACAGTTTCCATACTTGAGTAAATACAGACTCTTTCTCCTCTTAGGATCCTGCCCTGTCAAAAGTTAGACAGAGGGACTGGAGAGTTGGCTTAGCAGTTAAGAACACTGGCTGTTCTTACTTGGGTTTGAATTCCAGCACCCACATCCATAACTCCAGTTCCAGGGGATCCAGTACCCTCATTGCCCACCACAGACATAGCAAGAAAAGGGTACACTTACATATGTATACGAAATACACTCAAACACATAAAATAAAAATATTAAAGAAAATGTTAGACAGAGAAGAACAAGTGTTCTATAGGATTCCTGCAGGCAACTGACTCTCTGACCATTTCTTATTAAAAAAACAATTCCTTGTGAGCTTGGGAGAAAAGTGAGTGCAGTACCAGAGCAAACCAAGACAAAGAGGAATAGGCCCTAAAACTCAAAAGATAGAATGATAGTCCTAAGCTTTAAACACTAGAGATCAGGTAAGGACTTCGCTAATCTGTGGCAAACATACTGGCAAACAGATATTTTAATATCAATGTGGAAAAAAGAGAAGTTACCTGTAGTACTTTAATGGTTATATAATCAGATATATTCTCTTTTGGAAAAAGCTGTGTCATTGTTATTTGTTATTACCCTAATACTATGGTAGAACCACAGCAGAATAAACAGTCACAAAATTGCCATGATAATTCACAGTTATGTTTCATTGTGTATCCATATGAAATGAAGATGGGCTCTCACCCTCGGTGTTTGCTCAGATTCTTGGGATTCAGTTAGCTATTTGCAAAGGTATCTTGGTTTCTGCTTAAATGACAAAAACATGAAATCTTATTGTTTGCCATGTATTCATAGTGGCTAAGCTAATTCTGACAAAGGAAACTGTTCTTTCACAACATTGAAAAATAAAAGTTTTGTCTTGACCTTTATTTCCTGACATAAAACTTCTAAAATCCCAAGCTTTCCCCTAGTGGTAGCTTTTTGTGTCCTATTGATTGACTGATGGCTAGCAGTCTTCATGGAACTTAGGGATGGAGGCCAGCCCAGTCACCATAAAGACAAAGGATGAGTGAATTTTACTTTCAATTACAACCTCCACCCTCTAGGGAGTGAGGAGGGACTGATGCCTAAGTTCATTCCAAATGATCCATGACTTAATCAGCCACTTATAAGTAATAAAATACCCACAAATCCTCAAAAGGACAGTGTTTGTAGAGTTTACAAAAAGCTAAATGTGTGGGAGTTTGTGAATGGTGTATAACTGGAGATGACACACAAGCTCTGCTGCCCAATAGCTTGCCTTACACATCTATTCATTTGTAATCCTTTGTTAAGAGTCTATATACAAATAGGTAAACATAAGTTGGTGGTTCCAAGAGTTCTGTGAGCTGCTCATGATAACTCAAAACGGGAATTTGGAAAACTCAAATTATACACAACTTCCCTTGTTCATCAATAAGAGGATCACGCCTTTAATCCTCTCCCTTTAGTCCTCATCTGCTGAAGTTTTTTTATGAGAGGGTACAAATCAGTCATATTTTATTATGAGAGGGTACAAATCATTCCTATTTTATTATGAGAGGATACAAATCAGTCCTATTTTATTATGAGAGGGTACAAATCAGTCCTATTTTTAGACTCAGTTTGTAGTTCTCATTCTCTTGTTTAGTTTTGCGATTTTTTTGCTGTTATTTTTTCCTTTGAAGTTTTGGATGTCTCAAAAATCATGAATCTTCCAAACTCTTGTTCCTAGTAATATTTTCTTTTTTTTCTTTTTACTTTTTTTGTATTTTTGAGACAGGGTCTCCCTTTTGTCCCAGCTGACCTGGAGCTCACTCTGTAGACCAGGCTGGCCTTGAACTCACAGAGATCCACCAGCCTCTGCCTCCCGAGTGCTGGGATTAAAGGTGTGAGCCACCATGCCCAGCCTTAGTAATGGTATAGAGAATGATTAATTTTTTTCTCAGTGTAGGTTGCCCAGATCCATCAGAGATATTATATTTAGGGTAGTTTTTGAAAAATGTGGGGCTGGAGAGATGGCCTAGCGGTTGGGAGCGCCGACGCTCTTGCAGAGGACCCGGGTTCGATCCCCAGCACCCACATGGCGGCCGAGAACCGTCTGAAACTCCAGTTCCAGGAGAACTCCAGCTCCAGGGGAATCCGAGACCCTCTTCTGACCTCCGCGGCATTGCACGACACGGGTGCACAGACTTGCATGCAGACAGTACATTCATACACATACAGAAATAAATAAAAAATTAAAAAAAAAAGAATAGAAAAATGTATCTCTTAAATACTAAGTCTGAAAGTAAAAAAAAAAAAAATGCTCCTTAATGCAGTAGGATGTTGAATCCTTTGAGATATGCCAAGAGAGGTACAGCTGGATGCAATATTAGACAAAGTCAAGATTCCTGAGGAACCATCCATATTTCCACAGTGGCTGTGCCAGTTCTCAGTCCATCAACAATGAGTAGTGGTCCTCTTTCATACATCCAACCCCAAATCTATTGTAATTCTTTTTGTATCTTAGCCATTCTGATCTCAAAGTAAATTTTTAAACACAGGGTCTCCCTGTAACCAATTCCCTACATAGACCAGGCTGTTTTCGATCTCACAGATATGTCTGGCCTCTGATATCCAAGTGCTGGGATTAAAGGTGAGTGACATCACACCTCACTGGAAATAGCTCTAATTTGCATTTCCTACATGTCTGAGGAGGTTGAAAACATTTAAAACTACATTTCTCAGCTATTTTTATTTTTTCTTTGGATAATTCTCTGTTTAGTTCCACATCCCCATTTTTAGTTGGGTGCTTGATTTCTTGGAGTTTAGTTATTTAATTCTCTATACATTCTTCACAGTCAGATGTACAGCTAGTAACAATTTGGTCATTCTGTATAGATTGTCTTTTCACTATAATGACAGTGCCCTTTGGTGTACAACTTTTAAGTTTTATGAGGTCCCACTAGTCAATGGTTGGTCTTAATGCCTGTGTTATTGGAGTCCTGTTTATAAAGTCCTTTCCTATGCCCTCTAACTGTATTCCCTACTTTTTAAAAATAATATAATAATGCTTTTATTGATGTCTTGTGTATTTCAGACATCATTTTCCAGTTCAATTTAGACATATTCCCCTTTCCCTTCCCCCCACCCCACCCCACCCCACCCCAGATCACGCATTCTGCTATAACTGTCCTGCATCTTTCTCTCAGACTTTTTTTATGTTTAGGAATTCACATTTTCCACCTTTAATTTTTTTTAAAATTTTATTTATTTATATGTATGAATGCACTGTCTGCATGCTGCGGAGGTCAGAAGAGGGTGTCGGATTCCCCTGGAACTGGAGTTCTCCTGGAATTGGAGTTTACAGACTGTTCTTAGCTGCCAGGTGGGTGCTGGGGATCGAACCCTGGTCCTCTGCAAGAGGGGTTGGTGCTCTTAACCGCTAGGCTATCATATTATTCTAAAATATGAATGCATACTTTCCACCCAAATATAGTAATTACAGCGTCTGAAAGTAAGTGGTGGGTGGATTCTAGAGCCCATTTTGAAAAGCTTGGAGCAATGTTCTGCAGGCCATGAAAGAACACAGGTATTGGAGATCAAAATGGCGACAGAGGGAGACGTGGAATTGGAGGTAGAGACCGAGACCAGTGGCCCAAGCAGCCTCCTGAGAAGCGGTGGAAGCATGACAGTGGTGCAGCTGATCTGGAACTGGTCACTGACTATGCAAAAGAGACAGGGATCCAGAGCTCCAACCTGGAGACAGCTATGTCAGTCATTGGTGATGGAAGGTCCAGGGAGCAAAAGGCCAAACAGGAGAGGGAGAAGGAACTGGCAAAGGTCACGGTCAAGAAGGAAGATCTGGAGTTGATAATGAAAGAGATGGACATCTCTCGAGCAGCAGTGGAAAGGAGTTTACAGGAACACATGGGCAAGGAGGTAGAGGCTCTTATCGCCCTAACCAACTGAGAATGTGCTTTCTCAGATATTTTATGGACTAACTTATTGAAATAAAAGTGTTTCACCCCCCAAAAGAAAAAAAAAAAAGATCACAGGTATCACCTAAGAATACTATACCCAGCAAAAATATCCGTTGCCACTAAAAGAGAAAGAAAAAGTTTCCATGATTAAAAGATTTTTTAAGGAATTTATTTACACTAAGCTCAGAGGAGAGGAGAGGCACGGTGACAGGAGCAGAAAGCCAAGTATTGCAAGCACAGGAAGATGAGAGAGACTGGAAGTCTTGCAAAGTTTAAGACTGTATAAAGGGGATTAAGACTGACTGAAAAATTGTGTATGAGGGTCTGGCTCCGGTGCCTGACTCAGGTACCGGAGCACAGGCTAAGCCAGGCATATTCCACCCACCCCCCACCCCCGGCAACAATTGGAATTTAGGACAAGAGAGTATCCAGTGGACTGGAATAGGAGAACTCTCAGAACAGGAAAGGAAGAGTGACTTAGACTTCCAATATCCAATCTATAAACAAAAGTGAAAGCCTGAAAATCTAGACAAGTCAACACTCCATAAACAAGGAGGGGGAGAGGAAGATTAAAAAAGCTTAAGAAGGAGGTAAGCAAAACAAAAGAAGGTTTCACCCTTCAACACACTGAAAAGGCATTTGTGATTTGAATCACAAAACGGAAATCCACATGCCAGGGACACGACAAAGGGACAACATGGGAAAGGTGCAGGATAATTCCACATCAAGCTCTACCAACCCTGTAGGAGATAAGTACAATGGGATCCCCTTGGAGGTGACCCCAGAAACAGACCTTAGAGGAATAATTGCAGACCTATGCAGAGAAATTAAAGAACATAAAGAAGAATTCAGAGAACTAAAGGAAGGGATTGACAAACTCCAGAAA
>VZQC01004283.1:3431294-3532893 GCA_009823505.1 Rhizomys pruinosus | reverse complement strand
AAGCTCAGGGGGCCCTACACAAGAAATACTTACAACTGGGTAATTGGCACTAGCATCCACAGATGAGGGATACCATTCGTCGTTTGTTTTTCTGGGACTGTGTTACTTCACTCAGCATGATGTCCTCTAGCTCCAGCCATTTTCCTGCAAAGCTCGTGATGTCGTCTTTCTTTACTGCTGCATAGAACTCCATTGTGTAGATGTACCACATTTTCTCTATCCACTCGTCAGTTGAGGGAATTCTTGTTTATTTTAAAATAATTAAGAGAAAATATTATCCTCTGTCATGAAAAACAAGCACCTCACAAATAAAATAAGTCCTGATCCTCTGGAAAATCACAATGTCCCCGAGTTTTGATTCCAGCAGTATGCTGTTATACAGGAAGGGAATATGTTCCTTTACTTGTTGGCCTTTTTACTAGTCTACCATAAAATGAATCCTCTCTGGCTTTTCACTTAAATGTATGTTCTAAAGTACATCTTAGGAAAAGAAGACACATATAATGTTTCACATAGTCTACTAATGAATTTCACAAAACAGTTTTCTAAGTATTAAGTTATAAAATATGTGACATGATACCCAAGGAATAACTGGGACTGATGGAAACAATTTCCCATGTATGATGAGACTAGTTCATGTAACTAAATTGAAAACAGCCGAGCCTACAAGATGAGGGTAATTAAAACTGTAATTTTTAAATCTAATGTTGAGCATATTCACTTAAGTCTGCCAATAAAGCAGAGGTGATACTGAACCTGCTATATGAGACTTCTTATCGACCTTAAACAATTATATTTGGGTTTAAGAAGACTTTTAGTATTACTTAGATACAGATCTGAGGTAAAAACTGAAGACTATGCTGAAGAATTAAATATTTCCTGTGAATTTACTAGGTTCTAAAGAACCAAGTTAAGGGGCTGGAGAGATGGCCTAAGTGGTTAAGAGTGCTGACTACTCTTGCAGAGGACCCGGGATCGATCCCCAGCACCCACATGGTGGCTGAGAACCATCTTTAACTCCAGTTCCAGGGGAATCTGACACCCCTTCTGACCTCCGTGGCATTGCATGACACAGGCGCACAAACCTGCATGCAGACAGTACATTCATACACATACAAGAATAAATTTTAAAAATTAAAAAAAGACCCAAATTAAGTATATATATATATATATATATATATATATTTTTTTTTTTTTTTATATTTGCAGGTTTGTCGCCTTGTGTTCATTTGCTAATGACCACGGAGTTCAGAAGGGGTGTCAGATCCCATGGAACTGGAGTTAAAGATGGTTCTCAGCCACCCTGTGGGTGCTGGGGATCGATCCCTGGCCCCCTGCAAGAGTAGTGCAAGCACTCTGAACCACGTTGAGCCATTCTCTCCCGGCCCTTAACTTGGTTCTTAGAACCTAGTAATATTCACAGGAAATATTTTAATGCTTCTAGATTTAGTCTTCAGTTTTGACCTCAGATCTGGTATCTAAGTACTTACTAAAAGTCTTCTAAACCCAAAATTAATTGTTTAAGTCGATAAGAAGTCTTTTCATAAGAAGGTCAGTATCACCTCGGCTTTAGTGGCAGGACTTAAGTGAATATGCTCACATTAGATTTAAACAAAAAAAATTACAGTTTTAATTACCCTCATCTTGTAGGCTCGGCTGTTTTCAATTTAGTTACATGAACTAGTCTCATCATACATGGGAAATTGTTTCCATCAGTCCCAGTTATTCCTTGGGTATCATGTCACATATTTTATAACTTAATACTTAGAAAACTNATGCAGACAGTACATTCATACACATACAAGAATAAATTTTAAAAATTAAAAAAGACCCAAATTAAGTATATATATATATATATATATTTTTTTTTTTTTAAATGTACATATAGTGAGTGATTCTGTTGTTTGAGAAAGAGTATAACTGTGCCTTATGGACATCTTTTGAGGAGATTTTTCTAAGGAGAGTATCTGCAACATTTTCTCTCCATAGTTGGAACTATTGTAAGCAACACATGCTAGTGGTTAAATCTTATGGTTTGATGTAATGATAGTGTGCTTTCTTCCTTATGCTTGCTTTATATAATTCACACACTTGTCAATCTGTTTCTGCCCCTGAGATGCCCATTACATATAATGAATACTTCTGAATTTATTACATTTTCTTAAAGTATATTCTTACCAGTACATACTGTAGTTTTAATTCATTTTGTAGTCAATTCATACGGATTAAGAACGGTGGAAAGGGTGAAAAGAGTCTGGGAGAGCCAAAGTAGGGGCCGTCAGGAGGGGAGGGCGTCCCTCTGGAGAGATAAATGGCGTCTGATGATGGCAGGGTGGGAGAGAGGCCCCGGGGGGGGGGTCCTCCCATGTGAAGGCAAAAGGAAGTAAAAAAGGCCAGGACAGTGAAATGCGAGACTGAGGTTTAGGGGTTAAGGCGGAGGTCCTGAACTAGACTGTAGGTGCCAGAAGGCTTATGAACTGGAAGAATGGGGGGTGTTTCAGGATTATTTAGTGGGGATAAGGAGCCCCTGGGATAGGAGGCAGGAAATGGTAGGCTTGAGTCCATGGTGGTGGGTTTTCAGAAATAGAAAACTGAGGCCTGGAAGGAAAAGAGGCAAGGTTCTTGAGGCATAACAGGACTGAAGAGTGGTGAGAGGTGATTACCAGAGTGGAAATATCTCAGGCCTAAGGGTCCACAGGATCAGAGAGAGCAGGGGCTGGATAATCCCAGGGTGGGAGAAGAAACAAAGGATGTCATGGCCCAGGAGGGGAACTGGACAGACAGACATGACTAAAAAGGAATGGGTGAAAAAATGACCTGTGAGGACACAGGGGAGAGATAGAGTCCTTCACGGGAAAGAGGAGTTCCTGTCCACTTCCATGACAGAAATTGATGAGTGAACTACCTTTCTGTACTGTCAGTACAGACAGAAAGGTAGCCCAGCTGTCTAACAGGAAGGAGATGGACTTACCTGCTATCTGGAGCATTAGCCTGGGCTTGACAAAGGTCAGTGGGGGTCTCTGAATCTGGCCACAGTCAGTCCTCTGCCAGGCCAAGGAATTCAGAGGCCAAAGGGTCTTGGGGTGCCCAGAGCAAATGGGCCAGACCACCATGACATGGCACAGCTGGGCACTCAGATTTCCAATGACCAGGCTGCTGGCAGAGCTCTGGCAGAGAGAGCACAGTGTGGTGGATGGCTTGAGGTTTGGGAAATTCCTAGCCCAGTGACCTCCCTTGCCACACTTGTAGCAGGCTCAATGCAGAACGGACTTTGTCTGGGCCTCTGCAGGGTGGAGCTTGATGGAGCCCCACAGACCACTGCAGGAATGCCATTGAACTCAGGACAGCTACTTGGGCATGGATCATAGGCTTTTGTTGTAGCAAAGCCTGTCAGGAGGACTCAGCTGCCTCCTCTCAGCCGTTAAATACCATAAAAGCCATTTTCTGAGTTCAAGGCCAGCCTGGTCTACAGAGTGAGTTCCAGGTCAGCTGGGGCTACAGGGAGACCCTTTCTCGAAAAGACCAACAAAAAAAAAAGCCATTTTCATCAAATCCTGCACAGTAGTCTGGTGACCATCCTTGCCCCCCCCTTTTTTCCCTGATATCAGGAAAAGACTGAGAGATAAAGTGAGAAGCCAAGACCAAGACGGTAGCCACTGTTGGCGAGACAGGGTCAAGGTTAGATTTAAGTATGGTTGTCCTTAATAAATTCTGAATTTCAGATAAAAAAATAAAAGGAGCAGAGGAGGTATTTTCACATATCTACAGCAGACAGGAAATAGACTTAAAGCAAACTCAACAAAATGTATTTCATTTGGACTGTCCCATGTAATGCCCAGAAGTAAAACCTAATCTTACTGTCCGTGGATTTCACAGTACTGTGAATCTTCAGCTATGGTTAAACAGAACACCTTTTGCCATTTTTTCAGGGGAAAAGATAATACCTCAATTTTAACATCACAGTGAAGGCTTTACCCAATTCTTTTTCTATTGTTTTATCACCTTTAGCATTTATGATATTTTTTGTCCTCTTTTTGTTAGATCTTGATATTTAATGCAAAAAGACAAATATTTAATATATCATTCAAATGATTTTGTGATATATTTATAGATAAGAAATGTTAGCCAGGCATGGTGGTACATGCCTTTAATCCTAGCACTCAGGAGGCAGAGGCAGGTGGAATTCAAGGCCAGCCTGGTTTACAAAGAGAGTTCCAGGACGGCTGGGGCTACAGGGAGACCCTGTCTCAAAAAGACCAAAAACAACAACAAAAAAAGGAAATGTTATTTAGAAAAGGCATTATTCAAATCTTTTTAATTCTTATCATGAATCCACATTTCATAATGTAACACATTATATTGCTTACATATTTACTGTGCTCTAAAAAAATCTGAAATATTACTTTATAGAAACACTTTTATGCTGTTTTAGGACCACTTCCAAACATCCAAGTTCATCAATATTTAAAACAGTGTAACATCTTCTTCTAGATATACTATAATATATTTTAGAGAGAGAGAGATGAATAAGTATTAGACACCAGGCATGGTATATGACTCAAACAATCACACTATTTGTGAGGATAAGAGAGAAAATTACTGCAAGTTCTACATCACTCTGCCTACACAATGTGTGCCCTCCTTGATTATAGTGTGAGACCCTATCAAGTTTGAAAAGAGTCATTTTCAAATCAAGAAATTTAAATTTATAAAATTCTGGTAAATATCTCAACATCAGAGAATTATCAGTAGAATGAGGACTTGAATGGAATTTGTAGTCTACATGCCCTGAGTTACTCACTCTTTCTTTCTTTCTCTCTCTCTCTCTCTCTCTCTCTCTCTCTCTCTCTCTCTCTCTCTCTCTTTTTCTTGTTTGTCTTTTTGAGACAGGGTTTCCCTGTAGCTACAGTTGTCCTGGAACACATTATGTAGACCAGGCAGGCCTTGAACTCACAGAGATCCACCTGCCTCGGCCTCTGCCTCTGCCTCCCCAGTGCTAGGATTACAGGTATGTGCCAACAAGCCGGGCTCTGTGTTCCTATTTATTTTTTTTAAATGATTTTATTAATGTTTTGTGTATTTCAGACATCATTTCTCAGTTTAGTTTAGACATAAACTCTTCCCGCCACCTGACCCCAGATCATGCACTCTGCCATAACTATCCTGCATCCTTCTCTGAGTCTGTTTTTATGTTTAGGAATTCACATTTTCCTCCTTTAATTTTATATTACTCTAAAATATGAATACATACTTTCTACTCATATACAGTAATTATAGAGCCTGAAAGTAAGTGGTGGATCAATTCTAGAGCCTAAGAGATTTACATTATAACAACATAGTTGCTTTCAGATAAACAGAAATATAACAATAATGTTGTTCAGCATGCCTTTCAACTGGGGATTTGGTATTAGCATCCACAAATGAGGGAGACCATTTGCTGCTTGTTCTTCTGGGACTGTGTTACTTCACTTAGCGTAATGGCTTTGAGTTCCATCCATTTACCTGCAAAGTTCATGATGGCATCTTTCTTTACCACTGAGTAGAACTCCATTGTGTAGATTTGCCACATTTTTGTCATCCACTCTTCAGTTGAGGGGCATTTGGGTTGGTTCCAGCTCTTTGATATTGTGAAGAGAGCTGCAATAAACATGGCTGTACATGTTGCCCTAAGCAAGCGGTAGCTATGTGTGGTTTCTGCCTTTAAGGGAAATGGTTCTAATTTTTCTCCATTTAGGATGATGTTGGCAGTGGGTTTGCTATATATGGCTTTGATCATGGTGAGGAATATTCCCTTCAGTCTGATTCCCTCCAGGACTTTAAACATGAAGGGATGCTGGATCTTGTCAAAGGCTTTGTCTGCACCAAATGAGGTGATCATGTAGCTTTTGTCTTTCAGTTCATCTATGTGTTTTGTGATATTTATTGATTTACATATGTTGAACCATCCCTGCATCACTGATATGAATCCAACTTGTTCATGATGGATGATCTTTTTGATATGGGTCTGTTTACGATTTGCAACTATCTTGTTGAGAATTTTTGCATCTATGTTCATTAATGAAATGGGTCTATAGCTTTCTTTTTTGGTTGTATCTTTGCCTGGTTTGGGTATTAGAGTGATGCTGGCTTCATAGAAGGGATTTGGGAGAATTCCCTCTATATTCTTCTAAACAGATTGAGTAGTAATGGTTGTAGGACCTCTTTAAATGTTTTATAGAATTCTTCTGTGAATCCATCTGGGTCCGGACTTTTTTTTTAGTTAGGAGGTTTTTAATTACATCTTCAATTTCCTCAAATATTATCGCTGTGTTTAAACTGTCAATATCTTCTTGGTTAAGCTTTGTTGGTTCCCAGGTTTTCAAATATTCATCCATTTCTCTTAGGTTTTTCAAGTTTAGTGGTGTATAAGTTTTTGAAGTATTCCAGTATGACCATCTGGATCTTTACTTTGTCTGCTGTGATGTTTCCCCTTTCATCATGAATACCATTGATTTGGAGTTGCTCTATTAGTCTGTTAGGATTAATCTGTGTCTTGAGGTCCTGCAGAGTAATGTTTCTATAGTTAGGCGCACCAGAGTTTGGTGCATAGACATTTAGGATTGTGAAGTCTTCATAGTTAATTGTTCCTTTGACAAGAATGTAATAGCCTTCTTTGTCTTTTCTGATTAGTTTTACTTTGAGAACTCTTTTGTCTGATATTAGAATAGCCACTCTGGCTTGTTTCTTGGTACCATTTGCTTGGAATATTTTTTCCATCCTTTCACTCTAAGGTGGTGTCTATCTTTGAGGGTAAGATGGGCTTCTTGTAGACAGCATATAGAAGGATTCTGTTTCTTAATCCATCTCCCAGCCTATGTCTTTTGATTGGGGAGTTTAGACCTTTAGTATTTAAGGTTATTTTTGAAAGATGTGTGTTGCTTCCTTTCACCTTATTTTTTGTTTCTCTTCTTGGTATAGGTTTGTATTTACTCTGTTATGCTTTTATTGATTTCTCTCTTTAGTTGCTTAGGGATAGTTGCTCCTTTCCTCTGTTCTTTGGATTGCTTTGAGTATTTTCTGAAGTGTTGGTTTCTTAGACATGTAGTCTTTCATCTTGTTTATGTTGTGTTGTGAAAGATTTTTCTTCCTCCTTCAATGATAACTGACATTTTTGCTGGATATAGTAGTCTGGGATGGCATCTAAAGTCGTTTAACACAAGGAATACTTTGGTCCAGTTTCTTCTAGCTTTCAGAATTTGGACTGAGAAGTCAGCTGTGATTCTGATGGGTTTTCCCTTATATGTAACTTTTTGTTTTTCTCTTGTGGCTTTCAGTATTTTGTCTTTGTTTTGAGCATCCAGTATTTTAACAATTATATGGCGTGGGGAGTTTCTTTTCTAGTGCTGTCTATTTGGTGTTCTATGTGCTTATTGTATTTGTATGAGACTGTGTTTTTTTCAGTTTGGGGAAATTTTCTTCTATTATCCTGTTGAAGATCTGGTCAATAGTGTTGGGATTCTTCTCTTTATCCCTCTGATGTGGAGGTTTGGTCTTTTCATAGTGTTGCACATTTCCTGGTTGTTCCACTCTTGTGTTTTTTAAAAATTTTCATAACCTTTACTTGAGCTTTATAGTTGCTCTGTATCATCTTGCAGGTCTGATATTCTTTTTTCTGCTTCTTCCATTCTGCTTCTGAGGCTTTTTTCCTTCCTTTCCTGGTGATTGGATGAATGTTCAGTTTCCTTTTTCATTTCATCCTGTGATTTCTTTAGAGTTTCCCTTCCTTCTGGAGCCTGTCATTCTCATCTTGTAGCTCCTTGGTTCATTGGTCATTTTCTTTTTTCATTTCAGCCTGAGATATTTTAGCATTTCCACTTCCTTCTGGAGTTTGTCATTTTCTCCTTATAGTTCTTTTCAACATTTGTCATTATCTCATTTCCCTCTAGGTCTTTCTTTAGTTTTTCAATCTCTCCCCTTCTCTAATTTCTTTGAATATGTCTACAGTTGTTCTAAGATTGGTCTTTTGGCTTCCTTCCTTAGAGATCTCATTATAAGGATCTTCTGTAGGGTTAGTAGAGTTTGGCGTGGATTTATTATGAGCTTTTCCCATGCTGTGTTTTCTTAGTGTCTTTGTGTCTTCTTTGTAGATTTGTTTGTTTATTTGTTTCTTTGGATTCTGGCACCTCAACCTTGGCTGCACAGACTATAATCACTAATGCTGCTCCTGCTAGGTCCTCTGCACCACAGGTCCGCCAGGTTGATGGGGGGGGGGGTTGTCGACATTGTGTTGCTACTTTGGCCTGTGTGCCAGGTACAGGCAGTTCCATTTTGCCTTATGAGCACCACACTGAGCCTGTGCACCTGTCTGGAGCCCAATCTAGGAATTCTGGGCACAGGTGTTGAGCCCCCCAAGGGTCAAGGCAGTTCTGCCTTCCCTTACCAGCACCTCACTGAATCTGTGTTTCTATTTCTAACTAGAAAAAAAAAAAATTTAACCTACATCAGATGTTTGTGGAAATTCTGAGCTATACTAATAAACTGGTTAATTTAAAGTAATGCTCACATATATTGACAATGGATTTTTTTAAAAAGCTGAGGATTTAAAAATAATTTTAATCAATTTTTGTGTACTTCACACAATATATCTTAATCATATTTAGATCACTTTCCCTTATCTGTACCACTATAGCCACCCACCAGACTTAATGCATTCTATCATATATGTTAAGGCCTGTTGAGTCACACATGTCCCTCAGTGTGAGTTCATTCACTGGAGCTTGGTTTACCTATAGACTCACTCCCTTAAAGAAGACTGACTCTCCCTCACCTAGCAGTGATCAGTTGCCAATACTCTTTCAGCTAATGTTGGAGCTTGTTAAGAATTTCTCTGTTTCGGGCTGGAGAGATGGCCTAGCAGTTAAGAGCGCCGACCCGCTCTTACAGAGGACCCGGGTTCGATCTCCAGCACCCACATGGCGGCCGAGAACCGTCCAAAACTCCAATTCCAGGAGAACTCCAGTTCCAGGGGAATCCGAGACCCTCTTCTGACCTCCGCGGCATTGCACGACACGGGTGCACAAACCTGCATGCAGACAGTACATTCATACACATACAGAAATAAATAAAATAAAAAAAAAAGAAAAAAAAAGAATTTCGTTCTCTGTTTCTATTCTGGGACTTTGGCTGGTTTGGGTTTGCATGGGGCTTTTTCACGCTGTCACCCATTGGCTATAAATTCACAGAGCAAGTCCTAGACCTAAAACTCTGTTTCTTATGTCATCATCACCACTTGGTTCTTACATCTTCTGCCTCCTCTTCCACAATGGGTCTTGAGCTGTAGGTGGCAGAGTTTTAATACAGGAACCCTATCCAGGGGCGTACAATCTGAAGTCTACATTTTAATACAGGAACCCTATCCAGGGTGTACACTCTGAAGTCTACATTTTAATACAGGAACCCTATCCAGGGGCGTACACTCTGAAGTCTACATTTGGGCCAGTTGTGGCTTTCTGTGTTAATCACCATCTTTTGCATTAAAAAGCTCATTGGTGGCCCATCTTTCCAGTCCCAGAAATTGTGGCAACATTTATACAGTTTCTAACACAAATTAGGGGAGAAAGTGTGGGTGGAAAGAAAATTTATTTCAGAGATCTTCAAATTATAGTGAAAAATTTTCTCATTCTTGCTTGGTATTTACACATCATTCATGTAAACTGTGAACTATCCAGATTCTTTACAAAGAAGGTTTTCTAAATATATAACAAGAGCTATGACTGCCAATTCATTCTAAATGAAAAGCTAACAGTTTTTTTTTTTAGTTCTAAAACTATGAAGAAATCCTTGATCTTTTCAATTCCATTTTTTCTCTTGCTAATTAGATATTAATCTTAGAAATGCCTGCTAGATATATTTTTTATTTAATTGGCATGTTAGAACTTTATTCATGCTTTAATAATACAGCTGCTTATTATAGCTATTCCTAGGAAGCATTACCTTAATGCCAACTTTAGGTTTATGCCCCCAAAACATTGTAGGTGACATCATTTAAGGAGTCATGATATGTGTGAGGGTGGGTGTTTTTTGCCAAATAACTGGATCTGGAATCACCCAGGAGACATGTCTTCAGGTACTCCAGTGAGGGAATATTTAGATTAGTTAAAACCCTGGGCTGGCTGGTGAGGGATTGTTCAATAAGGTTAACTGAGGTAAGACCTACCTTAAAATGGGGGGGGTGGAATCATTCCCTAGGATTGGATCCGGGATTGCATAAAAAGCAGGAA
This sequence comes from Rhizomys pruinosus, assembly GCA_009823505.1. NCBI lineage: Eukaryota > Metazoa > Chordata > Mammalia > Rodentia > Spalacidae > Rhizomys > Rhizomys pruinosus. Next base: position 3,522,634 of record VZQC01004283.1, on the reverse strand, counting down.
GCTAGTGGAGCACTGGCATTCCTGCCTGTCTTCTTCATGAATGTGGACATCAGGAGAACAGCTCCTTCAAATTCCTGCCCCCTGATTCTCCGTCATGATGAACTGACTATAACAGAAAACCATGTCTCAATATCACTTCTTTCTTTAAGGAGGTTTTGAAATTGTTATTTTATCACAGCAACAAGAAAAGTAACTAAGACAGTACTAAGCAATCTTCAACAATATCCCACATCTATCTTGTTTTGGGTAAGGACCAGATATGGTCCACCAAACATATGATTTACATTATTAGACAAATATAACTGGAGCATAACTCTCCATAGTTAAACAACGATCATGATAAAATTCCCTGTTACATGGGTCACAATTTGCACCATTGTATGTACTGTTTGATTTAGAAATAATATATTGGTAAGTTAAAAATTTTCAAACATTTTCCTATTTAAAACCTTATTAAATGCTTTTAGCAAATAATTGCTGTTAGGTTCATTTTGAGGGGAGACTCAGTGCAGAGAGGAGAAAATGTCAGGACTCCAGTGGAAAGGAAGTTGAGTTTATTCTAGGCATGGTAGCTGGCCTGCCTATGTAGAGATTAGCATTACCAGAGTTAGAATGTCCCCTAAGTGGAGTTTTATACCCAGACACACAAGGAAGTGAGTTTACAAGGAAGTGGGGGCCAGGAGATGGGGGAATGAACAAACATAGGTGGGACTGCAGGTGATATAAGTAGAAGCATCTCAAGAGAGACTGAAACCTGTGTCTGGTCTCCAGTGAAGTAGGATTGCAGGATATTGCAGCAACTTTTCTCGATTGCAGGAACACAGTCCAGGGTAATTATTTCTTGGGACATCTGCCTCAGTTGGTTTCCTGGAATCCCTGACTTACATGGGCTTATGACCTTAAAATTGCTGTCAATAAATTCTTGCATATGAAGTTTCTGATAAATATTTGGAAGTTACCAGACTGAAGTTAAAGACAATTTTTTTTTTTTGGTCTTTTTGAGACAGGGTCTCCTGTAGACCCCAACTGTCATGACTCATTTGTAGACCAGGCTTGCCTTGAACTCACAAAGATCTCCCTCTGCCTGCTGCCTCCCCGATGCTAGGATTAAAGGTGTGTGCCACCACAGCCTGGCTCTAAAGACAATTTTTTTAAATCTCAACAAAATCAGATATATGCAAGCAATAATATTAAAGTGGACCAATAATTGTTTTTATGCTCAAGTTATTTTATTTCATTTTTGTGCTTTCATACAATAAATATTAATAAGATCTAGACCTCTAAACCTATCCTGCACACCCTCATAGCCCTCCTCCACCAGATTTCATAGCATTTGTATATATATTATATATATATTATATAGATATTATATAATATATATCTACAGGTGTTGTACCCAGATGTCCCTCAGTGTGAGTTCATCCATTGAAAGTTCTAGTCAGACCTAACCTTGAGTCAGCTATAAATAAAATATAATCTTGATATTTAGTGTAATATGTACTAATAAAATATTCCTAGAGTATATCATAATTTAGAAAACCTAAATGGTTTTGATTTAAGTTTGTGGTGTGTTTCATACAACACATCTATAATCCCTTTTAGACTCCCTCCTCTGCACCCCCTACTACCACCAGTTTTCATTAATTCTGTTTTTTTATGTTATAGGCCCATCAAACTTTCTAGTTTCTATCCCTAAATATCCTCACTGTGAGTTTATCCACTGGGCCTGGTCACCTCCATCAAAGTACTCTCTTAAAGACAACTCTCCTCAGCCCAGGCAAAATGAATCATTGTTATTTATTGTAAGAATGATAAAAGTGTGCCTGGGGCTGGAGAGTTAGCCTGCGTTAAGAAGCACAGACTGGCTCTGCAGAAGACCCAGTTGTGATTCCCAGCAATCACATGGCGGCTAAGAACCATCCTTTATCCAGTTCCAAGGGAATCCGACACCCTCTTCTGAAGGTGCACCAACCTACATGCAGCAGACACTACCTAGAAACAATAAAAAAAAAAAAAAAAAAAAAAAAAGAATGTGCCCCATAGGCTTCAAGTATTTGCGTGGTGCTGTTTTAGGAAGTCTTAGCAGGTGTGGCGAGCTGGGGGGTTCATTAAGCCTTTGGGGATCTTGAGTCACTCTGCTTCCTGTGGCTGGTTGAAGATGTGAGCCTCCATGACAACAGGCTCTAATTCTGCTGAAGCCATAAACTCAAATAAACTCTTCCTTATAGAAGTTCCCTTGGTCATGGTCTTTTATCACAACAACAGACAAGTAACTAGTACAGTACTTATTACTGATTTTGTCACTTCTGTGCTGGGATTTTGTCTGGTTTGAGTTTGTATGGGTCTTGTGCATGCTGTTAACACTCTTGTCAGTTCATAGAAGTAAGTTCTCAGCCACCTGGAAAATAGTATTTCCTTGTGGTCCTCCAAAATCCTTGGTTCTCAGGGTCTTTCCTCCCCCATCTTTTTTTTTTTTTTTCATTTTATTATTTTTGTATTTTTTTTTATTGATGTTTTGTGTTTGCATTTCATACATCATTTTCAATTCAGTTCAGGCATATTTCTTTCCCCTTCCCCCCACCTCCCCAACGAGCATCACTGCATTTGCCATAACTGTCCTGCAATATTTCTCTTCATCCAAGTTGTTTTTTTTTCAATTTTTTAGCTATACAGTGATAATCCATGAGTACAAGCATCCTTCATGTAAAACCAATTTTGCAGGCTGTTGATCCCAAACCAAACCACCACACCCAGCCCCTCCTTCCAGCGTGGGGTGAGGGGTGTATGTTCAAATCACAAGGGTAATCACTGAGGGGTCGCCAGACGACATTGCTATGTTTCATCATTCACCCCAATAACAGCCCATATACATCTACCATTACATCACAGCCCCCTCTTCCGCAGATTATTCATGGAGCTTAGAAAAGGGGCACAGGTGGTTGAAAGCAGAACAGTCCACTCTCTCTGGGAGCTGTATGTCTGGACTCTGGTCAATTCTGGCTGTTTCCTTACTATGGGCTGACAGTTTGTCCAGGAATAACCTTTTCGATCCACTATGAAGCACAAGCAATTAGTAATATGTCATTTAAACAGTATAATAGTTATGGTAGGTTTATTTGTGTATAGACACATTATGTTAGATAATATGTTGATCCTGAGTTTACATTTTTTTCCTGTAAATATGACAGGGTCCTTAACCTGGCTTAATAACATCTCCTACCTGTAGAGGATGAAGCTTGTGGCATCAGCCATGGGGTTATTCCCTCCAAGAGGAAGAGCCAATTAGCCAATTAGAGATTTGGGATATACAGGTATATAGGCTGCCTCTGCTGCACTGTAATTCCAGGCAGGTGAGGTTGTAGCTGGGTGTGACCGGTGGAGTCTTACTAGTTTTCTGAGCCCTGGATGGCAGAGTTTTAATATAGCAGTCCTCTCAGGGAGATTCACTCTTCAGTCTCTTATTTTCTACATTTTGGTCAGTTTTGACTTTCTGTTGCATGACGAAGCTTCACTGTTGAGAGCTGAGAGATGCAATAATTTCTCTGCCCCTTGTTCTACTATGTTCCCTTAGCCTTAGGTATAGAGACTGCATTGTGGATATGTCACTTAGGGCTGGACAATTCACAGACACTGTTTCTCTGCTTTAGGAGAGTTGTGGAACTTCATAATAATTCCCATCTGTTGCAGAAAGAAGCTTATTTGATGAGTGCTAAAAGGTATAATTGTATGTAAATATAAGGATGCATATTTAGCACACAGTAAGAAATTATGTTTGTTTGGGGAAGTGACAGACATGGGTTTTCTTCTAAGATATATGACTTCTTCAGCAATATGCATTTGGTTATGCTTACTGTACCTTGCATGAGTTCCCTCCCATTGAGTGGGTTTTAAGTCTAATTAGATAGCTGCTGATTAAAGATAAAAGTGTAGCTACTGAACCAATGGAGCACGTTTGCTAAGCAGGTCATTGTTGTGGTTAATGATTAGCTTTGATAAAATTTACCTGTTGTAAAATTTATTAGTGTTTGAGTCAGTTCATTTTCCCCCCTCAGAATGTGAAATTAGGTGAACTGTATAAAGCGATTTTAAATATTGACCAGTTATAAAATTGTTCCTTTAAAAATGTGTGAATTCCTAACAGATGTTTTGGAATATTAACTACAGTTTACGATTAATTTTGGTATTTCTACTGTTTTTTTTTAGAGTATATTTTTATGTATATATTTGAGCAATACAATTGGACGGGGAACAACAACAAAGGACTGGGGTCAAAGAACTTGACTAAAATGGTAAACTTCTGCCCCAAAGGAATACATTTCTGCATAGAAAACTTAAAAAGATCTAGAATAAAAAAGCACAAAGCACTATGGCAAAATGCATGTGAACTTGTGTGGGTTGGTGGGCATTGAAAAGACGGATGATGAGTCTAAATTGGACTGAGTAATGTTGTATGAATTGTACAAAACTTCAAAAAAAACAAAAACTGTTAGGGAAACCTTGTATATACAGAAACACACCTGCACATTGATTTAATTTCTTTTTAACATACCTCCATATTATAAAACCCGTTTTGTTATTAAAATCATTGAGTCTCACTTTTAAACTTTAAATTATAGAACACTGAACCTTGTAGATTAAAACATGCCTACGAGATGAGTGGTCAGAGAAGGTTTCACAAAGTCTCTCAAAAGAGAACAAATTCCTGAAATGCAATGATCTACAGACTTTGTATAAAGGCACAGAGAGTGGCACTGGAAGAGGTGTCTGGAAAAACAATATAGGAAATCAAATTGTTTTCTGTTTTAAATCAGAGAAAGAAACTTTAGAGCAGTGTGGAAAACCAGAGTATGTTTTTAGTTCTGGTGAGGAATAGTTCACTCCTAATGCATTCAGATACTCAGCCTTAGTGCCTTAACCTGCCATTCACCCAGAATAGAAGGTTTCTATGTCATACGTCTTCAGTGACTTTAGAGCCTTGTAAATTCATGAAATCTTGTTACAGAACTCAAGCACATTTTGCTTCTTAATTGTGGTAACTTAAAATCTGAAAGAAAATGAGAGCTGAAACTACTGTCTGGGTTAGCTAATCATGAGAAGGGGATGTGAAAGCATAGACAATTTTGAAATTGTATTTGTGGGTTTGAAATCAGCAAGTGAAATGAAAGTGTTCACACAATCTCCAAGTAATAAAACTACTTCTGACTGAAATATCTATCTGGAAAAAAAAAAAAAAAAAATCTGAGCTGAAGTAGACTGAAAGTCAGAGAGAAGGCATTCATTGTGCTCATAACAGAAACTTTTTTCATTCCAACTTTGTTTTTTTTATTTTTTTCTAATGGAATAAACAAACTCGAAGTGTTCAGAGACACACAAATATGGAAGCTGCGATTAATTAAATCCAATCTTGTACAATTGGAATCATTGTAAATCAGGCTCAAGTTACTTGACCCTGATGAGTGATAGATATCTTAATACATGAAATTATGCTTTGCTCTCTTTGAGTTATATGACAAGTCTTTTTATTTCTTTTGCATTCTATATTATTTATGGCATTTTATTACATAGAGAGTAAAGGCTTAAGAAGATAGTATAGTATTATACAATATTATCTTGGTTAACATACATATCCCCAAATAGGTCAAAAGCAATAAAATGTCATTTTTGTGATTTTAATAGTTTGAGGAATGGCTAAGTTTCAACTATAAACTCTTATCTGCCGCAAACACAGGCGAACTTAAGGTTCCATTCACCTTTAAGACTAACATACTTCCAGGGGTAAAGGCACTTTTTTCTTTTTCTGGTTTTGTGAACATGCACCTACCTTTTACTCTAGTGAAGACTAAAGCTAGTTTCCAAGTACACATTTAAACACAACTTAGCCTGGTATGGTGGGTGTCACTATCTTTAATCTCCACCAATTTGGGAAACAGAGGCAGGCAGAACACTTTGAGTTCTAGGACAGGTTTGTCTACACGCGAAGCTAAGCTTCATGCCACGGGGTACATAGTGCAGCCTTTGGACTCTAATTACGGTTAGAATGGAATGGGGCTGGGAATGCTCAGTGGTTAAGAGTGCCAACTGTTTTTGCAGAGGACCCGAGTTTGTTTCCCAGCATCCACATAGCAGCTAAAAACCACTTTTAAGCCAGGTGTGGTGGCACTACGCCTTTAATACCTAGCCACTTGGGAGGCAGGGCCTGGTGTATCTCCCATGACTCACGGCCAGGCCTGGTCTACGCGTGATATTGTCTCAAAAAAAAAAAAACAAGAAGGAAAAAATGGTATATATATATTATATATATTATATCTATATTATATAATATATATCTATATAGCATCATCACTACTTCATAATTAGGGTGATTAAAGTCTTTATTGCTAACTTATATATTTTACTATAATCATAAATTTTTATATAATATATATAATAATATATTATATATAGTAAAATGATAATTAAGTTAGCAATAAAGACTTTAATCACCCTAATTATGAAGTAGTGATGAATGCAAACAGAATTTTAAAGAGGTCTGAAACAGAATAACCATGGTGTGTTAAGAGACCTTAAGGAGATGGTAAATTTCAGAGACAGTTAAAATAAAGATATAGTTTGTTCTCATCTAAACTAATAAACTTCCTAATTTCTGCCTATATACCCTCAAGGGCTAAGAATTTCAACCATGCTTGTGTCATACCACCAGGAGTTATAGGTAAGCATGAGGACAGTTCTTGTCCCCATCCTCAGTACAATGTCATGTCACACTGACAGCAATCCTGACATACAGCCATAAGGGAGACAATGCAAGGCAATGTGGGGTTGGATTGGTGGGAAACGGGAATATTGTGTCTGTTGATTGAGCTGGTGGAGTTTACTTCCAGGATTTAACTTGGAATAGGTGTACAGAATAATACACTGAATGGCTAGCTAATCTGACTCACAGAGATCACACTTGTTGAGGTACAAGAAAAATAATAATAAACATAAAAAGAGTAACAATATGGTAAGTCACATTTTAAGACAGATACCATTTGATATGGACACATGCATGCTTAGATTTCTTGTTTCACCATTTTGTATGTCTTTAAAGGTAGGCCACATATTCAGAAGGGCACAATTACTGGAGACAAAATAAGACCTTGGTGTTAAGGATGGAAAGAGATAAACCTAAACAAAACATCAAAATTTTAATATAGATCTGGTCTATGGCAATGGGACATAGAGCACTGGATTTTGTGGAAAGTTTTTTGTTGTTGTTGTTGTTGTTGTTGTTTTTGTTTTGTTTTTGTTTTTGTTTTTGTTTTTTTGTTTTTTTTTTTGTCTTTTTGAGACAGGGTCTCCCTTTAGTCCCAGATGGCCTAGAGCTTGCAATGTAGAGCAGGCTGGCCTCAAACTCACAGAGATTTCTCTGTTTCTGCCTCCCAAGTGCTGGGATTAAAGGCCTGTGTTACCACTCCCCACATGGAAAGTATCTTTAAATAGGATAGTTGACTGACAGATATGAAAGAGTCCAACTTATATCATATTGAATCTGTTGTGATTTTTCAGTGAATTATTTTTGCTGTTTAAACCTAGTCTTTCCAAATATTGTTTCTACTCTTTATCTTTTAGTTATCTTAACAGAATATGTGACTCAAATTATTACTATAATGTAATATACAGAACCTTGTGAATATCATAGAGACATTGCTGAAAACAAATAACAAGAGGTTGGGGAGATGACTTAGTTGTATTGTAGTACCTGCCATGCAACTATGACAGGCAGAGTTCAGTTCCCAACAGTGATGTAAAATATAAATAACAACCAATAACAAAGAAAAATAATAACCAAAAGCCTGACAGAGAAGCTATAAATGTAGTGCTAAGGAGGTGAAGGAAGAAAGATGCTTGTGACTTGTTAGATAGCTAGTCTTGACAACTTAGAGATTCTAGGTTCGATGAGAGAGCGAGTCTAGAAAAATAATATATTAGTCAATTAATTAATTAATAAAAATGATTTGGAGAACAATTGAGGAGGAAACCTATGGAAGGCCTCTGGCCTTCACAAACAAATGCACGTGCGCGCGCGCACACACACACACACACACACACACGCACAAAAACGTGAGCATACACACACACACACAAAAAAACCAATAACATACACATTAATTAACCCTGTTCAGTGTATATTTGCTTTGAGTGACACATAAGATGGGTAAGTTTCTGATAAACTCCAAATGAATCCTAATAATTCGAAAGCAAAGGAAAAGGGGCTTATCTTGACATTCAGAAAAATAAGTCCTTGAGGTAACTGTTTGGGTGGGGCTTTTAGGAATGGTTAGTATTTCCCCAGTAGATACAAATGAGATAACAACCCGGAGAACAATGAGAACAAGGAAGAGGAAAGATAAAATGAATGCACGGTGCTGTCTACTGCACAGGGATTGTGAGGGAGAATAAAACAGGGGTTACGACTGAAAAAAAGCACAACGGGATCTGATCACAGATGACCTTGATGTTTGACCTGCTGAGAATTTGGTGTTCACGCACAAGCATCGCTGCTAGGAAGAAAGTTTACAGTAGCTTAAGGCAGAGAGAGAAGGGAGAGAGGACAATTAGCTCACTACATAGCTGCAAGAACTATGTTTCTAAACAAAAGACAATGTCTACAGAAAGAAAAGTGAATTAACTAGAGAGATGATTTAAATTGATAAATATCAAATCATTATAGCCATTTGTTTCAGGAGTAAATGAAGAGGAAGCTGAGCACTCATTTTTTGTTAATTTAGCCTAGATGCCCAGGTGTTGGAGCTGTGAAAAACAAGTTAGGAAACAAAGGTAGACTGAGGAGAATAACAGACTCAGTTTGAGAAATTTTAATTTTGCTGTATGAACAAAGCATGCATTTGACACTTCTAGAAACAGTCGATGACGTAAGTCTGAATGAAACTTCAAAAGAGGCCAAGATTTAAGTCACGGATCTTCTGGGAAATATTTGGAAACTCTGAGTAAAATCAGTTAAAAGGGATTGTCAAATAGAACATCAATCAAGAAAATCTCCTAGAAAAGTCATTCCATTGAGCAATCACGACCTTCACATACTACATGCGACTTTTAAAGTTTAACTAAATAATAAATAAGAAAAGAAGAACTATTACAAGACTCATTAGATTAAGGTTTTTCTAAAAGTACAACCTGATGCCTTTTCAGAGAACAGATTAAAATTAGGTTTTATTTCTCTTTTGTGTATTTATTCTTCCTTTTAGATAATGACAAGAGTGTTACCATCAATACTTGCACTGTAAGAATGTGAGATCACAGGGAATTTGTTGTGTCACTGGTAAAATTATTTAATGGAGAAAGCAGAACAATATTGGATGGCTAAAATGATAGAAAATTATCAATTTTTTATTAGTAATGTTTAACATTTAAAGTCAAAGGGCCAGCGCAGTGGCCCAATGACTGAGGGCACTTGCTACTACCACTGACAGCCTGAATTTGATAACAAGAACCAACATGGAGAAAGGAAGGAACTTATCCCTGCAAAGGATCCTCTGGCCTCTACAGGCGCACCATGTATGCACACACCTACACACACACACACACACACACACACACACACACATACAAACACACACACACATACGTGTGCATGTGCAAATAAAAATTATAGAAGTAATTTTTAATTACAAAATTTTAAAATATGAAGATCTGAAAATTCTCAGGTGATTGTTTTAAAAATATAGCTATACGATGCACTGTATTTATCTTGTCAAAATGTACATTTTAACATAGACATGCACATAGACACAAATACAAAAACTGTGAAACAAGCCAATATTAAACAATTGAAAATACCTTAAATGGTGCTGCATCAATTCTTTTTAATTCTTCACTGATATATTTTTAATATATCCAGATGCAAGTTCATAGAAGACTGAAAAAATGAAATGTGATCCTACCATAAATGAGATTCTAGAGTACAAATAAGGAATAAATAATCAATGTTTTTTGTTTTCTTCCATTTTTTTTCATGTCAGTGACAAATTCTCTTATTTATTACAGATCTCCTGAATGTATATGGTGAGCAAAGAAAATTAATATGGCTATTTTAGTTTTTTTAATTTATTTTTATTTGATGTGCATAAATATTTTGACTGTATATATGTAAGTGAATTTGAATGTAAAATGCCCATGCAGGACAGATGAGGGCATCTGATCCCCTGGAGTTGAAGTTAAGAATGGTTGTTTACTACTAGGTGGGTGCTGGAAACTGAACCCAAGTCCTTTGCAAGAGCACTCAATGCTATAAACTAATAAGCCATCTCTCCAACCCCTCAAGTGGATATTTTGTTCTAGGATATTTACTCTGCTTATAGTTGTGGTCAAGATAAATCTTGCATGATGCTGTAAGATGCTCAAAATATTATACTGACTACAATGGTGAGGGCTTACTGGACATTAGAAGTATCTGATGCACAAAATATGGTGGTAATTTCAAATTAATGTTCAAGAATTGAGAATTGGCCAATGAATCAAATATACACAAAAAATGGAATTTGGTTATGATAGTATAGTTCTAATCTAGATGTAATATTTTCTCTTCCTCTGTGTGTGTGTGTGTGTGTGTGTGTATGTGTGTGTATTTGTCTTTTGAAACAGAGTCTTCCTATAGTTCCAGCTGGCCTGGAACTTGATATGTAGACCAAGCTTATCTGAAACTCACAGAGATCCACCTGCCTCTGCCTCCTGAGTGCTAGGATTAAAGGCATATGCCATCAGGCCCGGTTTAGATGTAACAATTTAAAGCCGCTAAATAAGCTTTATTTAATGCTTTAGTGAATAAAATAATACATTTGTACATATGTATAAAAGCATTTGAAAATACATTAACAAATTAACAAGTAGGTTAATTTTTGGGTAGCAAGAGTAGGCCTTTGTTTCTTTTGTACATTTTATATTTCTTAAAGTGTTTGCAAAGAATATGTATTATTTTTGTTACTAAGAATCTGATACCAGAAAACTCCATTCCACATAACTTATTCTTTAATGCCACTTTATAGAAATTCAAAGATGTTTTGTGTCCTATAGAATCACTACACAATCATCTCTCAACTGAATATTCCACATGTACCCAAAAAGTTCATTACAAACTTGACCATGATGTATGTGCTGATGGAGCCTTAGTTCAAGTCTTCCCTTCCTCATGAATATACCCTAGGAAGAAACACCTTGAGGATGAAAATCATTAGCAGTTTCAATGTTAAAAAAGGACAATCACATAATTCAATGATTTCTCTTTCATTCTGTCAACAGAAATCCAAGAGTCAAAAATAAAATTAGAATGCTGAAAATATGATGAATGTATCTTGTGTGGAATTCAGAGGACACTTTGGGATTATACACATTTCACCTATAGAGTTGTATGTAAGATCTCTTTCCCTCTAAATGACAATTTGTGCACAGATTATATACATTTAATATAGGTGTGACATATATATATATATATATATATGCATATGCATATGTCGAAGCAATACAGATTGGAGGGAACTACAACAGCAGAGGAATTGGGACAGAGAACGAACTGAAACAATAGAGTTCCTCCAAGAACAATAATCCTCTGCTTTGAAAAAGTTTGAAAAGAATCAGAAAAAGATACAGAGCAGGAATGGCAGGGCACATGAACTCGAGTGGATGGGGAGCATGGAAGGGGACATGAGTCTAGATTGGAATGAGAAACGATGTATGATGAAATGCACAAATCTTCATTAAAAATGTAAAAAAAAAGAGTTGTATGTAAGACAAGAATGAAAATGGAAAACAAAGCCGGCAGCCTATCATTGAATGAGTGGGAACAACTGGTTTTGGAAAGCCTACAACCGACATAAATGCTGAAAGAAACAAAATGCCAGTTGTAACCTGCTGAGAAAATAACAATGACAGAAAAGAGAAAATGATCTGGCTTGGTCTAGTTGGAAATAGTTTGGCTTTCCTTAGACAGAGTTCAGACTGATGGTTGCCAATTTAAGGACAAAAAGAATTAGGATTAGTGCCAGACTGAAAACCCACCCTTGAAAATTATCTTTAAGTTGTGAAAGAATGGACAACAGTGTTCATCTGATAAATGAGCTTTTCCCCTCTGGCATATTTTGTTGCATGTACAGAAAGTTGACCCATCAGTAAACCACTGTTACATATGTCAGAAATTTTGAAAAGTTTCCAGAATCAATTGTTTATCTTGATGGGCTTATCATAATGATGAATTTCACTTCATTATGAGAAGTTCAAAATCTTTGTTCCTCTGAGAAGCATCCATTTTCCAGTGCAGATTATAAGTTAATTTATTCAACTACTGTTTTTAACATCTACTGACAGAATTGGCTCTCAAAACAGAAAAATGGAAATGATGGCAATTTTGGTTATAATGTTTTTGTCATGAACTTATAAACAAGGAGAGTGAGTTAAAATATAATAGCACAGTGCGATATGCAGATACAAATATCAGAAAGAGACAGTAGTTTAATAGTTAAGGGACATCTTGCTTTTGTTCACAGCCCTCTTTCATTACTTCTTATGTGGGTATCTTTATTAAATTTTAAGATTTTTATTTATTTTTATTTTATGCGCATGAGTATTATGCCTGCATCTATGTAAGTGTTCTTGTTACATGCGGTGCCATGGAGGGCTGAAAAAGGCATTGGATCCCCTGGATGGTTACAGATGGTTCTTACCCTCCATGTGTGTGCTAAGATTTGAATCCATGGTTTTCTGCAATAACATCCAATGCATTTAAAGGCTGATCCAGCTGTATATGGATATCTTTAGATCAGTTATTTAAACTATCTTTCCTCAGAACCCCACAGTTGAAAAAACAGGCTAATTATAATCCATGTGCCTTTTATTATCTAAACGAAGATAAAGGGTATATATTTATGGTTTACATGTATGCATGAAAACTATGCAAATTTCATACATGCCAATCAATATATGTAAAGAACAAAGTGCATTAGGCATTATGGAAGTGCTAGAAGTAGGTTCACAAGCAACTGTTCCTTATGAGGACAGGAGAAAATACATCTAGGGACAATTTTTTCAAGAAATATATAACAGGAATACTGTCAGGATGACCTAGAATTTCTATAGGAAAGAAAATGAAAATGTATTCTATGTATGAATGCTCATTTCTAAACAAAAATTCACATACAATAAAATGTACAAAAATGTAAAATTAGTTTGATGAGTGGTGTGGGATAGATTCTTATGGGGGGTCAAGATTACACTACATCCTTAGGAGCCATTTGCACTGAGGTGAGCTTTTGTCTTGGGAAAAATCCAAGGACCAAATTAGTTAATAGTCACTTGCCTTATTTACACAATGGACTTCCATTCTGCATATTTCCAAACCAGATTTGTGTAATCAATTCATTCTGATAGTTGCCTTGTATCAATCACCTAATATATAAGTAAACTGACTAGATTTGCATCTAAAAATTTGTGGTTCCTAATGAATCATGTATATTCTGGGAAACAGTAACCTTTTATTAAATTTGAAAGAATAGGCACCAAAATCTTGAAATTATACTTATCAGATTGAAAGCTCCTTGAGGGCTGTACCCATGTTGTCTTTGTCTTAGGATTTAACTCCACAAGCCTCCATGAGGCAGTACTTCATCTGCTATGGGCATTTTAATGAGACGACTGTCAACTGAAACCAGACCAAGAGCTAAGAGTAGATAATATATCAGAATTCTTTTGATATATATGGGTATCTTATTGCTATTGTTTTTCTTTGATTATTTCCAGTTATTTTGGACCAACAGATTATGGTCACATGTCAATAAGAAAGATTATTTACTGGTATATATCTTAGATTGATTCCATGACTAACAAAGAAAATAACCAGTGCGGAAAGCTCATGTTTTACATTTACTTATGCCTATAGCAAATGTATTTAATTTTTCCATACTGCACATGTAAAACTCAGAATGTATATAGGTCATAGAGCTTTATTTCCATTTGATATTACCCCTCTGGTTTTGATACAGACTAAATGAAATCTATAGCTTATCCCCTGGGAAACGAAATTGCATGTCTTAAAAATATATTTAATTTGTATTTTCCCACACTGCTTAGATATTTCAGTAGCCTAATAGACACCATAAGTTATTCTAATAAAGTCCATGGGTAGAATTGGTGCCATAGTCTATGGAATTTTGACATTTTCATAACTAACCAAAGCTGGGGATTTAGTTCTCCGTCTTTTGGCCAGCACTGAATTCTTAAATGTGATTAAGAAGCTGATTTTTTCATTTGAGAACTCAGCTTCAGTTGCCAGAAACTGTGCTCGCTAAACTACTTGGTTTCTAAGCATTTCCTCATGACTGGAAGGAATAATTTCCATAAATACATGTTTCTGAATGGCTAAATATTCTACATATCACCATTCTCTCTACACAACAACTGTTTGCCTTTTCATGCTGACTTTATTTTCCAGACTGCAGCACACCTGTCATTTCCAAGAAACTTTTCCTGGAGGAACTATATAGTATCCACTAGAAAAATATCTATCTGAAATAATTTTAAACAGCTTTAACAATATCACATATAATGTATAGCATTACCTTCTAACACTAATTTGCTTAGATTATGGGAAATAGTCAATTGTTGATGCTTTCACTCTTAGCTGGCAGCTCAAGTTTTGACTGACACTTTGAAGTTGTTTCCTTTACTCATACTAATGAGTGTTTGAAAAGATGAATGAAATTTGGCACAGTGCTAGTGCATCGATGGGAATGGACTGCTGAAAAACATGACCATGTTGTCGAATAATGTGCAGCCCATGTCTGAGGCAAATATGTCAATAAATGGTTATACGTGGAAAGAAAAAAAGAAAATATGAATGAAAACAAAGCATTTTTTTCTAATAGGTTAAAGAGAATATGTAAGGTGAAAAAGCTTTGCTAGCTTTTAATTTAACATATACTGTTTTCAAAGGAACAACTCTCCAGTGACTCTGATAGCATGTGTTTTATCTTAACTACCTGTGATGGTTAATCCTGGGTGTCAACTTGACTGGACTAAGGAACAAATAAGAGAAAAAGGAACTTTGGACTGGACTACCTGAACCTGGATGGCCCACCCCAAATGTGGGCGTTACCTTCTGCTGGTAGGCAGTATTAAAGGACATGGCAAAGGGAGCTGGTCCCTTTTTTCCTGCAGCTTGCCTCTCTCTCACTGGTGAGTTTGCCTTGCTGCTGTGATCAACCCTTTGGATCCCAGCGTGTACTGAGACTGGCAGATCTCCTGGAATCCATTGGGCTTTGAGCACCAGATTGGGACTACTGAGACATCCAGCCTGGCAGACTGAGCAGTTCCCTGGATTCTCAGCCTCTCCAGTGTGGCACAGCTACTGTTGGACTCCTTGAACTCTGTCAACGTGAGCAAATCAATAAATTGTATATAGCTATACACTTGGTCCTGTTGCTTTCTGTTTCTTTAGAGAACATTGACTAATACAGATTTTGGTAACCAAAGTGGTTCTACGGGAAAACAGAATTGAAAGGATGACTTTCTTTAGTGAGCTTGGTAGTTTCTGGAGCCAGCTCTCCAACCAATGAAACCTAGAGTTACTGAAGGCTCGCTGGTGGCATGAAGAGGAATGAATGATAATCCTTGGTGCATACTATTTGATGTAATTATGATGATAGATCCTTTTGACTCACCTGACTTGCCCCTTGTGAGAAGCAAGGAATTTAGCGAGTCTATGTATAAAAGTTTTGAGAAATTGCGATAGGAAAAAATTAGGAAAATAATGATGTTGCCTGGTTCTCCTAGGGCATCTCTGGATAAATAGTGATAGAGGAAAAAATAACGGAGCTCGAGTGATAAAATTGACACACTCCAGATTTGAACAACTAGTTTTATAAGTTTCCCAAGTGTGCTCTGGAAGAGCATCTTCTTTCCAACAGCCAAAGAGATAAAGTGGCAGAAAAAATTCAAGCTGGAGGCGCCTTATTATACATTTGGCTGATTATCAATGCAAATTTAATTTCCAGCCATGAAGAGTGTCAGTAGTCAAAGTGAGAGCACCGGTGGGGAAAGGGTGGAACCCTGAAACTTGGGATGGAGATGTGTGGGAGAACTATGATGATGAGGATTTTGAACCCTCGGATTCTGAGGGATTTTCTTTATCTGAGGAATTAACCTCCCCACCCTCAGCAGAGAATCCACACCCTGCAGATCCCTCCTCCCCACCCTTGCCTGAGGAAATTAATCCCCCCCTCCCAGTGGGAGCTGATGTCCCTCAGGGCCCAACAATTGTTGCCTCTAGACCTATAACCAGATTGAAGTCTAAGCAAGCCCCTCAAGGTGAGATAGAAAGTGTGGTCCACGAGGAGGTGCGATATACTACTAAAGAAATTAATGAGTTTGCTGATTCATTCCGGCAGAAGCCTAAGGAATATGTGTGGGAATGGATTTTAAGGGTGTGGGATAATGGTGGAAGGAATATAAAATTGGATCATACTGAGTTTATCGATATGAGCCCACTGAGTAGAGATTCTAGGTTTAACATGGAAGCTCGAGCAGTTAAAAAAGGTGTTAAAAGTTTATTTGAATGGTTGGCTGATGTATTTATTAAAACATGGCCTACTAACAGCGAGTTAGAGATGCCTGATATTCCTTGGCTTAGTATTGATGAAGGGATTGTGAGGGTCAGGCAGATGGGCATGCTCGAGTGGATTCGAAGTGTAAAACCACATTCTCCACAATATGAGGACCCAGAGGACATGCCACTCACTGAATTTATAAGATGGAAAGTACTGAGAGAGACACCAGAACATTTGAAGAGCTTTGTTTTTGCTCTATTTCTTATGCCAGATCTTACAGTTAGAGAAGTTGTGGCTCGTTTGCATAAATTAAATGTACACGTAGTAGGTCTAACAGGACCTCAGGGTAGGCGTCAGGTGGCAGCACTGAATCGCAGAAGGCCAGATGAGCGTAGTTACAGTAATTATCATAATGGGTGGCAAAGGCAAAACAATACCTATAATGGCATGACCCGAAATGATCTTTGGAACTGGCTAATTAATCATGGTGTTCCCAGGAACCAAATACATAAGAAGCCTACTAAGTTTTTATTTGATCTGTATAAGCAGAAAAGCTCTAGAACGAATGACAGGAAGTCAACATTTGATTTTAGGAGTAGCGAATCCCGCCCAGTTGACCGGTTTCCAGACTTGAGACAGTTCACAGACCCAGAACCCCTTGAATGAAGGGGTGGCCGGGTTCCAGTGAGGAAGGACCTTGTCACAATACCAAAGAGTTATGCTGTTTGCCTTCCTCCTGTCCTTCCCCAGAGGGACCTGAGGCCTTTTACTAGGGTAACTGTACACTGGGGAAAAGGAAATAATCAGACTTTTCGAGGCCTATTGGATACTGGTTCTGAGTTGACACTGATCCCAGGAGACCCTAAAAAGCATTGTGGCCCTCCGGTTAAAGTAGGGGCCTATGGAGGTCAGGTGATAAATGGAGTTTTGGCTGAAGTCCGACTCACGGTGGGCCCAGTGGGTCCCAGAACGCATCCCGTAGTTATTTCCCCAGTCCCAGAATGTATAATTGGGATAGATATAATTAGAAATTGGCAGAATCCCCACATTGGTTCCCTGATCTGTGGAGTGAGGGCTATTATGGTTGGAAAGGCCAAATGGAAACCATTGGTGTTGCCTCTACCAGGGAAAATAGTGAACCAAAAACAGTATCGTATCCCTGGAGGGATTGCGGAGATTAATGCCACTATCAAGGATTTGAAAGATGCAGGGGTGGTGATTCCTACCACATCTCCATTTAACTCTCCAATTTGGCCTGTGCAAAAGACAGATGGATCATGGAGAATGACAGTTGACTATCGAAAACTCAACCAAGTAGTGACACCAATTGCAGCCGCTGTACCAGATGTGGTGTCCTTACTCGAGCAGATTAATATGTCTCCTGGTACCTGGTATGCAGCTATTGATCTGGCCAATGCTTTTTTCTCAATACCGGTTCATAAGGACCACCAGAAGCAATTTGCTTTCAGCTGGCAAGGCCAACAGTATACCTTTACTGTCTTACCTCAGGGGTATGTTAACTCTCCAGCGTTGTGCCATAACTTAGTTAGAAGGGATCTTGATCGCCTGACTCTTCCACAAAATATCACACTGGTCCACTATATTGATGATGTTATGTTGATTGGACCCAGTGAACAGGAGGTAGCAGCTAGCCTAGACTTGTTGGTAAAGCATATGCGCATGAGAGGATGGGAAATAAATCCAACTAAAATTCAAGGGCCATCTACCTCGGTGAAGTTTCTAGGAGTTCAGTGGTGTGGAGCATGCAGAGACATTCCTTCTAAGGTAAAGAATAAGTTGTTGCACCTGGCCCCTCCCTCCACCAAGAAAGAAGCACAACGTCTGGTGGGTCTTTTTGGATTCTGGAGGCAGCACATTCCTCATCTGGGTGTGTTACTACGACCCATATATCAGGTGACTCGTAAGGCAGCAAACTTTGAGTGGGGCTTGGAACAGGAAAAGGCTCTTCAACAGGTCCAGGCTGCAGTGCAGGCTGCTCTGCCCCTAGGGCCATATGATCCAGCAGACCCAATGGTGCTTGAGGTATCAGTGGCAGATAGAGATGCTGTCTGGAGTCTGTGGCAGGCTCCCATAGGGGAATCACAGCGGAGGCCCTTGGGATTTTGGAGCAAGGCTCTACCTTCATCTGCAAACAACTATTCTCCTTTTGAGAGACAGCTCTTAGCCTGCTATTGGGCCTTAGTGGAAACTGAACGTTTGACAATGGGCCACCAAGTCACCATGCGACCTGAGCTGCCCATCATGAGCTGGGTGTTATCTGACCCACCAGACCATAAAGTAGGACGTGCACAGCAACAGTCCATTGTCAAATGGAAGTGGTACATACGGGACAGGGCCCGGGCAGGCCCTGAGGGCACAAGCAAGCTACATGAAGAAGTTGCCCAAATGCCTATGGTTCCCACTCCTGTTACAATGTCTCCTGGGCTTAAGCATGCACCTATGGCTTCATGGGGTTTGCCCTATGATCAGTTGACTGAGGAAGAGAAGACTAGGGCCTGGTTTACTGATGGTTCTGCACGCTATGCAGGCACCACCCAGAGGTGGACAGCTGCAGCATTACAGCCAATTTCTGAAACAACCCTAAAGGACACTGGTGAAGGAAAGTCTTCACAGTGGGCAGAACTTCGGGCAGTGCACATGGTTGTGCATTTTGCCTGGAAGGAGAAATGGCCAGAGGTTCGATTATATACTGATTCATGGGCTGTAGCCAATGGTTTGGCTGGATGGTCAGGGACTTGGAAGGAGCATGACTGGAAAATTGGTGAGAAAGACATTTGGGGAAGAAGTATGTGGATAGAGCTCTCTGAATGGTCAAAGGATGTGAAGATACTTGTGTCTCATGTAAATGCTCATCAAAAGGTGATCTCAGCAGAGGATGAGTTTAATAATCAAGTAGATCAGATGACTCATTCTGTGGATAGTCAGCCTCTTTCTCCAGCTATCCCTGTTGTTGCTCAATGGGCCCATGAACAAAGTGGTCATAGTGGCAGAGACGGAGGTTATGCATGGGCTCAACAACTTGGACTTCCACTCACCAAGGCTGATCTGGCTACAGCTGCTGCCGAGTGCCAGATTTGCCAACAGCAGAGACCAGCATTGAGCCTCTGATATGGTGCTCCAATATTCCCTGGGGTGACCAGCCAGCAACCTGGTGGCAGGCTGACTACACTGGACCACTTCCATCATGGAGGGGACAGAGTTTTGTCCTTACAGGAATAGATATTTATTCTGGTTATGGAATTGCCTTTCTTGCATGTAATGCTTCTGCCAAAACTACCATCCAGGGCCTTACAGAATGCCTTATCCACTGTCATAGTATTCCTCACAGCATAAGAACTCACTTCACAGCCAAAGAAGTGCAACCATGGGCCCATGGTCATGGTATCCTCTAGTCTTACCATGTTCCCCACCACCCAGAAGCAGCTGGCTTGATAGAATGATGGGATAGCCTCTTGAAAACACAGACACAGCACCAATTAGGTAGCAATACCCTGGAGGACTGGGGCAAGGTTCTCCAGCAGGCAGTCTATGCTTTGAATCAGCACCCACTATATGGTACTGTTCCTCCTATAGCCAAAATTCATGGGTTCAGGAACCAAGAGGTGGAAGTGGGAGTGATTCCACTCATTACCACCCCTCATGACCCAGTAGGAAAATTTTTGCTTCTTGTACCCATGTCCTTGCGTTCTGCTGGTCTAGAAGTTTTGGCTCCAAAGGGGTGAGTGCTTTTGCCAGGAGATACAGCAAACGTTCCATTGAACTGGAAGCTAAGACTTCCCCCTGACCACTTTGGGCTTCTACTGTCCTTAAGCCAACAGGCTAAGGAAGGAATAACAGTAGTAGGAGGAGTGATTGATCCAGACTACCAGGGGGAAATTGGATTTTTTCTCTACAATGAGGGCAAGGAAGATTATGTCTGGAAGGCAGTAGATGCTGTAGGGTGCCTTCTGGTGCTACCATGTTCTATGATTAAGGTCAATGGGAAACTCCAACAACCCAAACCAGACAGGACAATAAATGGCCCAGACCCTGCAGGGATGAAGGTATGGTTCACCCCTCCAGGGAAAGAGCCAAGACCTGCAGAGGTGCTTGCTGATGGTAAAGGAAATACCAGAATGGGTAGTAGAAGAAGGTAGTCATAAATATCAGCTGAGGCCATGGGACCAGTTGCAGAAACATGGATTATAATAGATATTAACGTTTGTCCTATTTGGTTAAGAATGTGCTTGTTCATATATATATACGTATATTAAGCAGATACTTGTGTTGTTCCCTTTTGAATGTGCAACTGAGATAAGTGTTAAGTGTGTCATATTTAGGTTATTAGATACTGAAGGACTAAGTGTTCCTCAAGGACATTACCACCTACTCTAAGATATGATGCTTTGATATTGCTTATGAGACACTTATAACATGTTAGGTGGAATTATGACCTTGCCATTGTTTGCAATTGACATTTAAGCATAACATAAGGAGAGGCTATTTATTGGGTGTCAAGTTGACAAGGGGTGGACTTATGATGGTTAATCCTGGGTGTCAACTTGACTGGACTAAGGAACAAATAAGAGAACTTTGGCCAGACACTGTATGATATGCCAAAGAAATTTTTTTTAATTTTTTTAAATTTAATTTTTATTTATTTCTTGTATGTGTATGAATGTACTGTCTTGCATGCAAGTCTGTGCACCCGTGTCGCCGCAACATTGCCGCGGAGTCAGAATGACGGTCTCGGATTCCCCTGGAACTGGAGTTCTCCTGGAATTGGAGTTTTCAGAACAGTTCCGGCCGCCATGTGGGTGCTGGGGATCGAACCTGGGTCCTCTGTAAGAAGCGGTCGGTGCTCTTAACCGCTAGGCCATCTCTCCAGCCCCGACAAAGAAATTTTTAAACATGTGCTACTAGACTTATGAATGAGACAAAAACCTTCAAACAATGTGTTTATTACTGCCCAAATATTCAAAACTTATATAAATGGAAAACAATGATAAGAGGGATTTGAAAATTCAGTTTAGATGAAACTTTAAACTTAGTAAGTTTTGCAGGAAATTAGTAGTTCACTGGGATAAAAAAATGCACTGAATACATTTCATAGACTGCAATGTATTACAGTATTTACTACCATGACAAAAGGGTAAGACTCAGGAATGCTAGCAATCCAGTATTTTCAAGTGGAAGGTATGGTACTGTGTAGGTACAGAATAATATAAAAAAAAAAAAAGAGATAGAAAAGAAAGTCACCCAGGGAAGGCAGAATGGACTGGAGAGCTAGGCATTTGAGATTTTTCAGTACATATAATCAAAATGGCTTAATCCATCAAAGGCTAAAAATGGTAAAAATGAGAGGAAGCAACCCATCCAAAATTAATTAAGGAATAGTGTCATACAGATAAACATATGAACAGATAACTGTTACACGCAAATATTACAAATCTAAATGTGCCTACATGTATATGTACACATATGTATTTAAATGGATTAGATTATGGAAATTAGATAAGTTGTTTGAAGTTTTTTTTTCCTTGTAGACCTTATTGAATATTAGTTTAAGGGTTATTTACAGATTTGTAGCTGAATAGAAGACTTTCTTGATTTAGCACTATTAGAAAGTGATGAGAATTAACTTTATAAACTATTTCAGAGGGTCCATCATTAGTAACAAATCTAAGGAACATATAATTAGGTGAATTCTGAACATTCACAGTTTGAGAGTCCTGTGTGACAAACAAGAACAGAAACTGGAGTTCTGAAGCAGAGAATATAAGTAGAAGCTTTGTATATCAGATACATAGGAGGAAGGTGAAAAGTAAAGGGTAGTGTATTAGTCAGGGTTCTCTAAAGAAACAAAACACAGGACGAATAATAGCTATATACAATTATTGATTTGCCATGGTCAAAGGATTCAACCGAGAGTCCAACAGTAGCTGCGCTTGCATCTGGAAGGCAGCTGGGAATCCAGGGACTGCTCAGTCTGCAAGGTGGATGTCTCAGTAGTCCCATTGGTGCTGAAAGCCCGATGGATTCAGGAGATCTGCCGGTCTCAGTACATGCTGGGAATCCCGAAGGTTGATAACAGCAGCAAGACAAACTCACCAGTGAGAGAGAGGCAAGCCACAGGAAAAAAGGGACCAGATCCCTCTGGCATGTCCTTTAATACTGTCTGCCAGCAGAAGGTAACCCAATTTGGGGTGGGCCATCCTGGTTTGAGGTAGTCCAATCCGAAGAATCCCATTTTTCTCTTATTTGTTCCCTTAGTCCCAGTCAAGTGACACCCAGGATTAAACCATCATAAGTCCCACCCTTTGTCAAGTTGACACCCAATAAATAGCCTCTTCCTTATGTTATGCTTAAATGTCAATTGCAAACCAATGGCAAGGTTCATAATTCCACCTAACATGTTATAAGTGTCTCATCTGCAATAGCAAAGATCATATCTTAGAGTAGGTGGTAATGTCCTTGAGGAAGCACTTAGTCCTTCAGTATCTAATAAACCTAAATATGACACACTTAACACTTATCTCAGTTGCACATTCAAAAGGGAACAAACAAGTATCTGCTTTAAAATACATATATATATTATGAACAAGCACATTCTTTAACCAAATAGGACTAAAGTTATTATCTTTATAATCCATGTTTCTGCAACTGGTCGTGGCCTCAGCTGATATTATGACTACCTTCTTCTACTACCCATTCTGGTATTTCCTTTACCATCAGCAAGCACCTCTGCAGTCTTGGCTCTTTCCCTGGAGGGGTGAACCATACCTTCATCCCTGAGGGTCTGGGCCATTTATTGTCCTGTCTGAGTTTGGGTTGTTGGAGTTTCCCATTGACCTTAATCATAGAACATGGTAGCACCAGAAGGCACCCTACAGCATCTAACTGCCTTCCAGACATAATCTTCCTTGCCCCCATTGTGGAGAAAAAAATCCAATTCCCCCTGGTAGTCTGGATCAAATCACTCCTCCTACTACTGTTATTCCTTCCTTAGCCTGTTGGCTTAAGGGCAGTAGAAGCCCAAAGTGGCCAGGGGGAAGTCTTAGCTTCCAGTTCAATGGAACGTTTTGCTGTATCTCCTGGCAAAAGCACTCACCCCTTTGGAGCCAAAACTTCTAGACCAGCAGAACGCAAGGACATGGGTACAAGAAGCAAAAATTTTTCCTACTGGGTCATGAGGGGTGATAGTGAGTGGAAAATCATTCCCACTTCCACCCATTGGTTCCTGGACCCATGAATCTGGGCTATAGGAGAAACTAGTACCATATAGTGTGACTCTGATTCAAAGCATCTCTGCTGCTTGCTGGAAAACCTTGCCCCAGTCCTCCAGGGTATTGCTACCTAATTGGTGCTGTGTCTGTGTTTTCAAGAGGCTATATCCCATCATTCTATCAAGCCGCTGCTTCTGGGTGGTGGAGAACATGGTAAGACTAGAGTCGATACCATGACCATGGGCCCATGGTTGCACTTCTTTGGCTGTGAAGTGAGCTTCTGTATGCTGTGAGAATACTATTGACAGTGGATAAGGCATTCTGTAAGGCCCTGGATGGTAGTTTTGGCAGAAGCATTACATGCAAGAAAGGCAATCCATAACCAGAATAAATATCTTATTCCTGTAAGGACAAAACTCTGTCCCCTGCCATGTGGAAGTGGTCCAGTGTAGTCACCCCTGCCACCAGGTCTGGCTGGTCACCCCAGCGAATATTGGAGCACCATATCAGAGGGCTCAATGCTTGGCTTGCTGTTGGCAAAATCTGGCACTCGGCAGCAGCTGTAGCCAGATCAGCCTTGGTGAGTGGAAGTCCAGTTGTCTGAGCCCATGCATAACCTCCACTCTGCCACCATGACCACTTTGTCATGGGCCCATTGAGCCAAAACAGGGATAACTGGGAGAAAGAGGCTGACCTACCACAGAATGAGTCATCTGATCTACTTGATTATTTAAACTCATCCTCTGCTGAGATCACCTTTTGAGCATTTACATGAGACACAAGTATCTTCACATCCTTTGACCATTCAGAGAGCTCTATTCACATACTTCTTCCCCAAATGTCTTTCTCACCAATTTTCCAGTCATAGCTCCTTCCAAGTCCCTGACCATACAGCCAAACCCTTGGCTACTGCCCATGAATCAGTTATATAATCGAACCTCTGGCCATTTCTCCTCCAGGCAAAAATGCACAACCATGTGCATCTGCCAGAAGTTCTGCCCACTGTAACTTTCCTTCACCAGTGTCCTCTAGGTTGTTTCAGAAATAGGCGTAATGCTGCAGCTGCCACCTCTAGGTGGTGCCTGCAGAACATGCAGAACCATCAGTAAACCAGGATCTAGATCTTCTTTTCCTCAGTCAACTGATCTTAGGGCAAAACCCCAGAGCCATAGGCCATGCTAAGTTACAGGAGGCATTGTAACAGGAGTGGGAAAGCCATAGAGCATTTGGGCAAATTCATGTAGCTTGCTGTGTGCCCTCAGGGCTCTGCCCTGGGGCCCTGTCACGAATTGTACCACTTCCATTTGATAAGGACTGTTGCTGCACGCATATCCTACTTTATGATCTGGTGGGTCAGATAACACCAGCTTAAGATGGGCAGGCAGGTCACATTGTGACTTTGGCCCGCATTGTCGAATATCAGTTTCCACTAAGGCCCAATACAGGCTAAGAGCTTCTCTCAAAAGGAGAATAGTTGTTCAATATAAGCTACTCCAAACTCACCAAGGGCCTCCCTGTGATTCCCATATGGGGCCTGCCCACAGCTCAGACGGCATCTGTATCTGCACTGATACTCAAGCACCATTGGGTCTGCTGGATCATATGGCCCTAGGGGCAGAGCAGCCTGCCACTGCAGCTACGCTGGACCTGTTGAAGAGCCTTTTTCTGTTCCAAGCTCCACTCAAAGTTTGCTGCCTCCAAAGTCACCTGATATATGGGTAACACACCCAGATGAGGAATTTGCTGCCTCCAGAATCCAAAAAGGTACCCACTAAACGTTTGTGCTTCTTTCTTAGTGGAGGGAGGCGCCAGGTGCAACAACTTATTCTTTACCTTAGAAGGTAATGTCTCTGCATTCTCCACACCACTGAACTCCGAGAAAACTTCACTGAGGTAGATGTCCCTTGAATTTTAGTTGGATTTATTTCCCATCCTTTAATGAGCATATGCTTTACCAAAAAGTATAGACTAGCTGCTACCTCCTGTCCACTGGGTCCAATCAGCATATCATCATCAATATAGTGGACCAGTGTGTTATTTTTGTGGAAGAGTCAGGTGAACAAGATCCCTTCTAACTACGTTATTGCACAAGGCTGGAGAGTTAACATTCCCCTGAGGTAAGACAGTAAAGGTTTATTACTGTTGGCCATGCCAGCTGAAAGCAAATTGCTTGTGATGGTCCTTATGAACCGGTATAGAGAAGAAAGCATTGGCCAGAAAATAGCTGCATACCAGGTACAAGGAGACATATTAATCTGCTCAATTAAGGACACCACATTAGCTACAGCAGCTGCAATTGTGTCACTACTTGGTTGAGTTTTCATAGTCAACTGTCATTCTCCATGAATCATCTGTCTTTTGCACAGGCCAAATTGAGAGAGTTAAATGGAGATGTGGTAGGAATCACCACCCCTGCATCTTTCAAATCCTTGATCGTGGCACTAATTTCTGCAATCCCTCAAGGATATGATAATGTTTTTGGTTCACTATTTTCCCCTGGTAGAGGCAACACCAATTGTTTCCATTTGGCCTGTCCAACCATATAGCCTTCACTCCACAGGTCAGGGAAACCAATGTGGGGATTCTGCCAATTTCTAATTTATATCTATCCCAATTATAAACTCTGGGACTTGGGAAATAACCACAGAATGAGTTCTGGTACCCACTGGGCCCACTGTGACTTGTACTTCAGCCAAAACTCCATTCATCACCTGACCTCCATGACCCCTACTTTAACCGGAGTGCCACCATCCTTTATAGGGTCTCCTGGGATCAGTGTCAACTCAGAACAAGTATCCAATAGGCCTCGAAAGGTCTGATTATTTCCTTTTCCCCATTGTACAGTTACCCTAGTAAAAGGCCTCAGGCCCTCCAGGGAAGGACAGGAGGAAGGCAAACCAGCATAATTCTTTGGTATTGTGACAAAGTCACTTTCCTTCTTCGGAACCCACGGCCACCCCCTTCATTCAAGGGCTTCTGGGTCTGTGAACTGTCTCCAGTCTGGAAACTGGTTAACGGACGGGATTCGCTACTGCCGAAATCCAATGTTGACTTCCGTCATTTTGTTCTAGAGCTTTTCTGCTTAATACAGATCAAATAAAAACTTTAGTAGGCTTCTTATGTACTTGGTTCCTGGGAACACCATGATTAATTAGCCAGCTCCAAAGATCATTTCGGGTCATGCCATTATAGGCATTGTTTTGCCTTGCCGCCCATTATGATAACAATGATAACTACACTCATTCGGCCTTCGGCAATTCAGTGCTGATACCTGACGCCTACCCTGAGTCCTATTTAACCTGTTAGCGAACTGTGTACTTTTAATTTATGCAAGCGAGCAGCCACTTCTCTAACTTTATGATCTGGCATAAGAAATAGAGCCAAAAACAAAAGCTCTTCCAAATGTTCTGGTGTCTCTCTTCAGTACTTTCCGATCTTATAAACTAAGTGAAAGGCATGTCTTCTGGGTCCTTGCATATTGCTGTGGAGAATGAGGTTTTACACTTCAAGTCCACTTGAGCGTGCCCATTTTCCTGACCCTCAAAATCCCTTCATCAATACTAAAGCAAGGGAATATGCAAGAGCAACTTCTAACTCGTTGTTAGTAGGCCATGTTTTAAATAAATATATCAGCCAACCATTCAAATAAACTTTTAACACCTTTTTTAACCACTCAAGCTTCCATGTTAAACATAGAAACTCTCTACTCAGTGGGCTCATATGAATAAACTCAGTCTGATCCAATTTTATATTCCTTCCACCATTATCCCATACCCTTTAAATCATTCCCACACATATTCCTTTAGGCTTCTGCCAGAAATGAATCAGCAAAACTCAATTAATTTCATTTAGTGGTGTTAGCACATCTCCTTGTGGACCACACTTTCCATTTCACCCTTAGGGGCTTGTTTAGCCTTCAATCTGGTTATAGGTCTAGAGGCAACAATTGTTGGGCCCTGAGGGACATTAGCTCCCACTGGTAGGGGGAGATTAGTTTCCACAGGCCAGGGTGGGGAGGAAGGTGGGGATTCTCTGCTGAAGGTGGGGAGATTAATTCTCAGATAAAGAAAATTCCTCAGAGTCCGAAGGTTCAAAATCCTCATTATCATGGTTCTCCTATACATCTCTATCCCAAGTTTCAGGTTTCCACCCTTTCCCCACCAGTGCTCTCACTTTGGCTGATGACACTCTTCCTGGCTGGGAATTAAATTTGCTTTGTAAATCAGCCAAACATATAATAAGGCTCCAGCTTGATTTTCTACAGCTTTAGCTCTTTGGCTGTTGGAGAGAAGATGCTCTTCCATAGCACACTTGGAAACCCTTAAACTGTTGTTTCAAATTCAGAGCTGGTCGTTTTTATCACCGAGCTCACTTATTTTCCTCCATCATTTTATCCAGAGATGATAGAAGCAACCAGGCAACATCATTATTTCCTTATTTTTCCGCAATTTCTCAAACATTTTATATATATAGAGTCACTAAATTCCTTGGTCCTCACAAGACATAAAAGGTGATTCAAATGGATCTATCTTCATAGTTACATCAAATAATCTGCACCAAGGATATCATTCCTCTTTATGCCACCAGGAGAGCCTTCAGTAACTCTAGGTGTCATTGGGTTGGAGAACGCTGGCTCCAGAAACTACCAAGCACGCTAAAGAAATTCATCCTTTCAATTCCTGTTTCCCTAGAACCACTTTTGGTACCAAAATCTGATCAGGTTCAGGGTTCTCTAAAGAAAACAGAAGCAACAGGTGACACGAGTAATATAGCTATACTACAATTTATTGATTTGCTCACGTGACAGAGTTCAAGGAGTCCGTAAAATCCAACAGTAGATGTGCCACACTGGAGAGGCTAATCCAGGGAAATGCTCAGTCTGCAAGGCACTGGATGTCTCAGCAAGTTCCAGTCTGGTGTTGAAGGCCCAGTGGATTCCAAGATATCTGCCAGTCTCAGTACACGCTGGGATCCAAAGGGTTGATCACAGCACAAGACAAACTCACTAGTGAGAGAGAGCAAGCTGCAGGAAAAAAGGGACAGCTCCCTTTTGCCATGTCCTTTTATACTGCCTGCCGGTAGAAGGTAACGCCCACATTTTGGGGTGGGCCATCCAGGTTCAGGTAGTCCAGTCCAAAGTTCCTTTTTCTCTTATATGTCCCTTAGTCCAGTCAAGCTGACACAACAGGATTAACCAGCACAACAGTATTGATAAAACACATCTATCAGAGTCACTGGAGGAGTTGTCCTTTGAAAAAAACAGTATAAATGTTAAATGTAAAGCTAGCAAAGCGCTTTTTCACATCTTACATATTCTCTTTAAACCTATTAGAAAAAAAATGCTTTGTTTTCATTCATATTTTCTTTTTTTTCTTTCTCCACGGTTATAACCATTTATTGACATATTTGCCTCAGACATGGGCTGCACATTATTCGACAACATGGTCATGTTTTTAGCTATCCTATTCCCATCGATTGCACTTAGCACTTGTGCCAAATTTTCATTCATCTTTTCAAACACTCATTAGTATGAGTAAAGGAAACAACTTCAAAGTGTCAGTCAAAACTTGAGCTGCCAGCTAAGAGTGAAAGCATCAACAATTGACTATTTCCCATAATCTAAGCAAATTAGTGTTAGAAGGTAATGCTATACATTATATGTGATATTGTTAAAGCTGTTTAAAATTATTTCAGATAGATATTTTTCTAGTGGATACTATATAGTTCCTCCAGGAAAAGTTTCTTGGAAATGACAGGTGTGCTGCAGTCTGGAAAATAAAGTCAGCATGAAAAGGCAAACAGTTGTTGTGTAGAGAGAATGGTGATATGTAGAATATTTAGCCATTCAGAAACATGTATTTATGGAAATTATTCCTTCCAGTCATGAGGAAATGCTTAGAAACCAAGTAGTTTAGCGAGCACAGTTTCTGGCAAACGAAGTGAGTTCTCAAATGAAAAAATCAGCTTCTTAATCACATTTAAGAATTCAGTGCTGGCCAAAAGACTGAGAACTAAATCCCCAGCTTTGGTTAGTTATGAAAATGTCAAAATTCCATAGACTATGGCACCAATTCTACCCATGGACTTTATTAGAATAACTTATGGTGTCTATTAGGCTACTGAAATATCTAAGCAGTGTGGGAAAATACAATATTAAATATATTCTTTAAGACATGCAATTTCGTTTCCCAGGGGATAAGCTATAGATTTCATTTAGTCTGTATCAAAACCAGAGGGGTAATATCAAATGGAAATAAAGCTCTATGACCTATATACATTCTGAGTTTGTACATGATGCATATGGAAAAAATTAAATACATTTGCTATAGGCATAAGTAAATGTAAAACATGAGCTTTCCGCACTGGTTATTTTCTTTGTTAGTCATGGAATCAATCTAAGATATATACCAGTAAATAATCTTTCTTATTGACATGTGACCATAATCTGTTGGTCCAAAATAACTGGAAATAATTCAAGAAAAACAACTGTAGCAATAAGATACCCATATATATCAAAAGAATTCTGATATATTATCTACTCTTAGCTCTTGGTCTGGTTTCAGTTGACAGTCGTCTCATTAAAATGCCCATAGCAGATGAAGTACTGCCTCATGGAGGCTTGTGGAGTTAAATCCTAAGACAAAGACAACATGGGTACAGCCCTCAAGGAGCTTTCAATCTGATAAGTATAATTTCAAGATTTTGGTGCCTATTCTTTCAAATTTAATAAAAGGTTACTGTTTCCCAGAATATAAATGATTCATTAGGAACCACAAATTTTTAGATGCAAATCTAGTCAGTTTACTTATATATTAGGTGATTGATACAAGGCAACTATCAGAATGAATTGATTACACAAATCTGGTTTGCGAAATATTCAAGAATGTAAGTCCATTGTGTAAATAAGGCAAGTGACTATTAACTAATTTGGTCCTTGGATTTTTCCCAAGACAAAAGCTCACCTCAGTGCAAATGGCTCCTAAGGATGTAGTGTAATCTTGACCCCCCATAAGAATCTATCCCACACCACTCATCAAACTAATTTTACATTTTTGTACATTTATTTTGTATCCTGGATTGTATGTGAATTTTTGTTTAGAAATGAGCATTCATACATAGAATACATTTTCATTTTCTTTCCTATAGAAATTCTAGGTCATCCTGACAGTATTCCTGTTATATATTCTTGAAGAAAATTGTCCCAGATGTATTTTCTCCTGTCCTCATAAGGAACAGTTGCTTGTGAACCTACTTCTAGCACTTCCATAATGCCTAATGCACTTTGTTCTTTACATATATTGATTGGCATGTATGAAATTTGCATAGTTTTCATGCATACATGTAAACCATAAATATATACCCTTTATCTTCGTTTAGATAATAAAAGGCACATGGATTATAATTAGCCTGTTTTTTCAACTGTGGGGTTCTGAGGAAAGATAGTTTAAATAACTGATCTAAAGATATCCATATACAGCTGGATCAGCCTTTAAATGCATTGGATGTTATTGCAGAAAACCATGGATTCAAATCTTAGCACACACATGGAGGGTAAGAACCATCTGTAACCATCCAGTTCCAGGGATCCAATGCCTTTTTCAGCCCTCCATGGCACCGCATGTAACAAGAACACTTACATATAGCAGGCAAAACATTTATGCGCATAAAATAAAAATAAAATAAAAAATTCTAAAATTTAATTAAGATACCCACATAAGAAGTAATGAAAGAGGGCTGTGAACAAAAGCAAGATGTCCCTTAACTATTAAACTACTGTCTCTATCTGATATTTGTATCTGCATATATCGCAACTGTGGCTATTATATTTTTAATCACTCTTCCTTTGTTATATAAAGTTCATGACAAAAACATTATAACCAAAATTGCCATCATTTCCATTTTTCTGTTTTGAGAGACAATTCTGTCAGTAGATGTTAAAAACAGTAGTTGAATAAATTAACTTATAATCTGCACTGGAAAATGGATGCTTCTCAGAGGAACAAAGATTTTGAACTTCTCATAATGAAGTGAAATTCATCATTATGATAAGCCCATCAAGATAAACAATTGATTCTGGAAACTTTTCAAAATTTCTGACATATGTAACAGTGGTTTACTGATGGGTCAACTTTCTGTACATGCAACAAAATATGCCAGAGGGGAAAAGCTCATTTATCAGATGAACACTGTTGTCCATTCTTTCACAACTTAAAGATAATTTTCAAGGGTGGGTTTTCAGTCTGGCACTAATCCTAATTCTTTTTGTCCTTAAATTGGCAACCATCAGTCTGAACTCTGTCTAAGGAAAGCCAAACTATTTCCAACTAGACCAAGCCAGATCATTTTCTCTTTTCTGTCATTGTTATTTTCTCAGCAGGTTACAACTGGCATTTTGTTTCTTTCAGCATTTATGTCGGTTGTAGGCTTTCCAAAACCAGTTGTTCCCACTCATTCAATGATAGGCTGCCGGCTTTGTTTTCCATTTTCATTCTTGTCTTACATACAACTCTTTTTTTTTAACATTTTTAAAATGAAGATTATGTGCATTTCATCATACATCGTTTCTCATTCCAATTTAGACTCATGTCCCCTTCCATTCCCCCCATCCAACCTGAGTTCATGTGCCCTGCCATTCCTGCTCTGTATCTTTTTCTGATTCTTTTCAAACTTTTTCAAAGCAGCAGGCAATTATTGTTCTTGGAGAACTTTACTGTTTCAGTTCGTTCTTTGTCCAATTCACTCTGCTGTTGTAGTTCCCTCCAATTTGTATTGCTTCGACATATGCATATGCAATTATATATATATATATATATGTCACAACTATATTAAAATTTATATATAATCTGTGCACAAATTGTCATTTAGAGGGAAAGAGATCTTACATACAACTCTATAGGTGAAATGTTGTTATAATCCCAAATGTTGTCCTCTGAATTTCCACACAAGATACATTCATCATATTTTCAGCATTCTAATTTTAGTTTTGACTCTTGGATTTCTGTTGACAGAATGAAAGAGAAATCATTGAATTATGTGATGTTCTTTTTTAACATTTGAAAACTGGCTAATGATTTTCATTCNATGTTTAACATACTTAGGAGAAGCAAAAACAAATCATGGAACCAAGAGCATTGTCTTCAATTTGAAGCAATTCTGTGATTGGAACTAGGTGCTATAAAAGTCACAGGCACACAAATCTTTGCTTCTGGTTTTGCTTTGGTGTGTCAAAAAAGATTCCATGAGCTTTTACATATGAATATCCTGGACCATTGCAAACACCCTGAAAGGCAAACACTTGTGTTCATCTCCATGTGAATAAATTGAGTCACAGAGGAATTTGTTTACTTAAATGAGATTTTTTTTTTTTTTTTTTTTTTTTTGGTCTTTTTGAGACAGGGTCTCCCTGTAGCTCTGACTGTCCTGGAACTCACTCTGTAGACCGGGCTGGCCTTGAACTCATAGAGATCTGCCTGCCTCTGCCTCCCAAGTGCTAGGATTAAAGGCATGCTCCACCATGCCTGGCAATGAGATATTTCTTTAGCATACATTCCTCTGAAAACAAAGTCTGAGACAAAGTTCATTTACAAAAATTATTAAAGATTATGCAGAAAGGACTCAAGACTGAGGAACAGGGAACTGTGAATGGGAAAGAGAGAATTAGTGTCAGTCTTACTAAGCTGCTCTGTATTTTGTACCAAGTACACCTGATCTGTATTTCTCTGGACCATCTTTTGAGGGACTTTATAAGGAATACATATCATATAATCTAAGAGCTACCTATTAGAGAAATGGAAAGTGGAAGAATTACTAATAGGCCCATGAGTTCTAGTGGTTAAATTTTTATTGCACATTTGTTTCTAGATTTAAACAACATTCTGTTTCCAGGATTCTCTGATACTTTATCCCTTATAGAAATTAGAAATTAGTAACAGAAGTGGGAGACAAGGATGCTCAAAAATATCCCTGGTCCTGGTTGTACATCCTGATAAGCTATGATAAACCCTGGGCCCTTTCTTTCACAAGTAAGCCTCAATTTGAAAAATAACAGAATGCCTTAAACCCTGTATAGCAAAATGTCTTAACTAACAGACAGCCATGAGATCCATCATGGACTTAGAACATCTTTAAAAGGAGTTAGATATGAGGAATGAAGAGAACTGTGGTGGTATGTCCTTAACTGTTATCTCCTGGTGGTCAGAATGCACCTTTGTGGTTAAACAACCTTGACACTGTGGTCAGGTTGTTCCCACTACATAAAGAACAAGGCATTTTCCCACACATGTACATTAATGAAACATCTGCATCCTCAAAAGTCCTCAACTTTATTATATTTGTTTTATGATTTTGGCTTCCCTGTCCTTGGAGATTTTCCCAGAGACTCATGGGAAGAAATATCCCTTGAGATTTGAGAGGGAAGAAGGGTAACCCTACCTCATGAATATGCAATGCACCTCATAAATACTCATAAAACTTTCTTTAAAATGTATAGCACATAATACAGTATGCTGCTACCCGACTCTGGGACAAAGCACTCTAAACACTCTTCTAAGTGTTTGCTTTACTTTGGCAAATAAATTTGTGATTGAACTGCCTATATGTCAATTAAATTATTTGTTTGGGGATGACCAGAACTAAGAGACTATCATAAAAACAGATACATCATCAAAGAAGAAGATATAGGGTTCGCTGTCAGGAAAAGATAGGAGGTTGAGTTAATTTGCTGCCTTCTCAAGTCCTTTTGAAATCTATACATATGTACTGTGTCAATGACTTGTGTCAAACAAAGCCAAAATATCTAAGAAAAGCTCTTCATAGATACATAAGAAAAAGTTGATACATTCATCTGGTATAGTAAAAATTCAAGTTCTATAGGCTATATCTAGTTCTAAAGTACATGCAAAATATGTTTTTCCAGTACAGTACAACATGTAAGCCCAAAGATCTGTTCTCTTGACTGTATACTGTTCATTCTAGGGACATGCCCCTCACTATCTCTCTTCTATATCCAAAGCCTAGATTGAGATTTCTTGGACTGATGACACAGAAGATGTGTATGACTCAAGAGTGTGTGTAGTGGGATTTGATCAGCTGAAGCTCTTCAGAGAACAAAGGAACTTTTCAAAGCTTCCTCTCAAAATGTCTATGGGAAATTCATATGTGACAAAATATAATTTCTTACTGTTCCAGGTCATCACACAGGGATATCCAGTAAGGAGTATAGTGTTTGAAAACAAGAGTGTACACTATATAAGGAGTGTTTGGATCATATAAATTCTCCATGGCCATTTAGATAACATCTTACTATAAATTCTGAATGATTTTAATTTATAAAATAATTATATTCAATTAATATCTAATGAAATTTAAAATTCAGCTGTATAAATAATCTAGACTTAAAATGATCACATTAGTCATTTTAATTTATATCCAGTTCCCTAATTGTAAGTGATAATATAAAATACTTTAGAATAACATAGTTTTCTGAAGTACATATGAAAAGTAGTTTAATTTTATTTAATTTTTATAATTATCTTAATGCAGAGGTATTAGAAAAATAATTTAAATATTATAAGCTGAGTGTATATAATGAAATATTATTTAAATTCTTTACATCACTATGTGCCATTATAACACAATTTATAGAAAACTTTAAGCCAGGCGTGGTGTTGCACGCCTTTAATCCTAGCACTTGGGAGGCAGAGGCAGGTGGATCCTTGTGATTTCAAGGCCAGCCTGGTCTACAGAGTGAGTTCCAGGCCAGCTGGGGCTACAGGGAGACCCTGTCTTCCACGCCCCCACCCACACCACCCACACACCCCCCGAGGACTCCGCCCCCTGTCCTCATGCTCAGCTTCTAGTTTTCTTAAAACCAGGCACAAATAAATTTATGGAACCCACATACAATAGTGTATGTGCTACATATGTTAATTTTATGTGAAATCCTCAACCCATGAACAAAATAGCCATATGTAATATAATTAAATTTAGTAATTGAATTAGTTACTTTTCTACTTTTCTGTTGCTGTGATAGAAATACTGACCAAGAGAATATATAAAAGGAAGAGTTTATTTAGCTATGATTCCAAAGGGGTAAGGGTCAATCCTGGCAGGGAGGCATGGTGGTCGAGGTTGCTGGATTAGGAGCAGAAGCTGCAAGGGCTTCCATCTTCAAGCAGGGACAGGAGGCAGAGAGTGATTGGAATCCCACAAGGCTAAGAACCCCCTAATCCCACCCTCAGTGACTTGCTTTCTCCAGCAAAGTCAAACCTCCTATAACCTCCCAAACTACTCCACCAACTGGGGACAAAAGTGCAAATACTTGGGGCTGGAGAGATGGCCTAGCGGTTCAGAGCGCCAGGTGCTCTTGCAGAGGACCCTGGTTCGATCCCCAGCACTCACATAGTGGCTGAAAACCGTCATTAACTCCAGTTCCAGGGGAATCAGACACCCTCTTCTGACCTCCACGGCATTGCAAACACAGGTGCACAAACCTACATGCAGACAGTACATTCATACACATGAAAATAAAAAGAAAATTTAAAGAGAAAGCTGCAGGACAGTTATGGCAGAATGCATGATCTGGGATGAAATGGGGTGGGGTGGGGGGAAGGGATAGGGGAATATGCCTGAACAGAAATGAAAAATGATGTATGAAATACATAATACATCAATAAATAAATTTTTAAAAAGATAAGAAATAAAAAATTTTAAAAAGTCCAAATACTTGGAACTTATGGGGGACATTTTCATTCAGACCACCACTGTAACATTTGATATTTCATTAATATAAATAATACCTTAGGCTATTATTAGGTAAAATCTTTTTATTAACAGTTGTTATTCAGTTTTTAATATTTATGCACTAACTGCCTGGGTCTCTATTTACACTTTTGACTCAGACCCCAGGAATATTAAGAATGTTTCCCTCATGTCTATTATTAATGTCTATATTCCTCTCAGCGGTGTCTCAAACTGTACTATTCACACTTTCTTCCAACAAACTCTACCCACCACATCTGCTCTGCCTCACTCTTCTCCACTATCCTGCCTCTCATTTGTTTCAACACTTGATCACATGAGCAGCTCCATCCCAGTAAGTAATAGTTACTAAATCAATAAGGTCATCCTAGTAGCCCATTGAAATTGCTTGCCCCATATTTAACTACCAACATATAAATATGAAAACAACTATAATTGTCAAAGAGAGTAGTCAATATTCTAACAGCATGTACAATAATGTCTTTAGTCTTAAAAAAAAAAGTCCTATTCAAATATGAGTGACCTCCTTTCATTTCCCTCACAGGATTTCATTTATGTCATCTAGACTCAGCCTCCTGAGAAGAGGAAGGCTATTTTAGCTCTTCCCTGACTGAATGCTCACCTCGGGTAAGTTGGTTGTTCCTACAAATTTCATCAAGCATCTGCTTATGAGATGTTTTCTGATTTCTAAAAATTTCATTGGATACAGCTAAACTATTTCTAAAGGACTGTAATTTGCTATTTTCTGTACATTCTCTTTAGAATAATTCTGAGGAAGAAAACAGTAATAAAGAGTTAATCATTTTTACTTCAAATGATATTCTATCTCTAATTTCCCTTTTGAAGTCATTGACTCTGGGCAGTGCTTCTAAAGAGACATGCTGATTGTTAACCATTGCTTTAATGTGTTCCCACAACTGGTAATGTTTTCCATATTATACTCAATAAAAACTAGAGGAATCTTAAATGTTCATCTTATTCTCTCTGTGAAGACCAGACGGGAAGGTAGGACATCTTAAGGGAGCATTCACACTGAAATGAGTCCATTTCATGTAAGTACTGTCTTCTGTTTTCCTGACAACTGTATTTTGATGTTCAAATCTGTCACCAAAATTTCCCATGGTATAAACTTAGAAACTGTGCTTTTATATGATGGAGCTCTTATTTTGTTATTTTGTTTAATCTCTCACATCTGAAAACTAAACCAGAACTTTTCTATTTCCTCTGCTTGGATCTTGCAAGCAATGTTTGATCATTCGCAAACTCTGTTTTCCCATAAATGCTGTAAATTTACTGTAACATAAGATCAGTTAAATTCAGAAATATTGAATACTATTTTTAATATCTTCCCCGGAGCTTATTTTACTTACAGTTCATTCGTGTAGCATCACGAAGCAACCCATAGGCTAAAGTATTTTAATTGAAAGCATCAGTCAAGTATCTATTAAGTGACACGATCAACTTGACAAATATAATTACATGTTTTGAAGTAATCTGCTCTGCTTCTTTGTGGAGATATGCATGTTCTTGATGCTGAATCTGAATGTGGGAGGGAAACCAGGTGTCTAGCCAAGAAAGATTTTCAAGGCCAGGTAGCTCTAGGGCTCTGAAAGACACTCTTATTGAAAATAACCTGACCTAGCTGGAATCAACTGTGAGACAAAACACACTGGCAAGGGCAGTGTCCCTCACCCTTCAGGCTCAGTTAGTTCTACAATGTGGAAATTCTACTTCGATGATCTGAAAACTGAATAAAAAGTGCTGACATCCAGACAACTTGTCTTTTTAAAACTCCTCACTACTTATCCAATTCGCACTCCAAGACAGATTGATGTTCACAGTCATGACAATCGGTGACACTAACTTGACCTCTGTGAGCTACAAATATTTAGGACATTTGTCCTAAAATGTAAATTTTTCAAATTTCTTTGGTAAGTTTTAGAGTATTAAAAATCTTTGTTCTTCCTGAGGCTGGTATAGTGGGAAAACACCTCCCAGTTTTTATGGTAATGTTGACAGAGAAGGGGCCTTCTGGAGCCTTCTCCTCTTCCCTCTGTGGTCACCCAAGATAGCACCTGGAGCGTTCCTTCTTCTCTGCCCCTGTGGTCACCAAATTCACACACACACACACACACACACACACACACACACACACACGAGAGAGAGAGAGAGAGAGAGAGAGAGAGAGAGAGAGAGAGAGAGATCTTCTTTGTTTAGCCAGGATGTCACATTCCTATAGCCTTTGTGATGTTATCTGTAGACCAGGATGTCACATTCCTATAAGCCTTTATGATGTTATTGTTATGTTATCTGTAGATCAGGATGTCGCATTCCTATAGCCTTTGTGATTGCATGTTACCTATAAACCACTTACTTTACATCTTACCTGTTACATGCTCTTTGCTTGCATTTGTCACAGGGGGTATAAAGGACCCCAGAGATCAGTCAAATGGTTTGCTCCTTTATAGAAGTATCTGCTAGCTTAAATTAAAATCCTTCTCTTCAAAAAAAAATCTTGTGTGTCTGCATTGTTGTTATTGTTCTATACATTTTATTTCATCTGATAATTTTATAATTCCTAAATGTTAATATGGCTTAGGATAAGTGGCTCATATTGCAGTGATTTGGAATGCCCTCTATAGTAAAATGACCACAAATGAATTATGATTTTATGTCTTAAAGTAAGTCCTCTTTACAGATACATTTTTCAGAGATGGTAATCTCTACAAAGGTCAAATAATTTTTAATGTCAAGTGGTAGAATTAAATGGCTGAAAATGATTTGGAATTCAAATTGCTGCCTAGAAATTTGCCAGTGGAAATATTTTAGTAAAAAAATACCTAAAAATAAGAATTCTTTGTTGAAATTAGACTTAAAAGAGCAGGCAATGTAAAATGTTTGAAGCAATGTCTCCAAAGCCAAAGACAAGCTTTATTTGACATTTTCCCCAACAGTGCTTAGATTATTTGGGTTGTTGTTTTAAATATGAAATATGAAATATTCTAGAATCTCTGACTAACCCATGAGGTCAGGCCATACTGAAAATATTTCATCTTCCAAGAATCCTTCATTGAATCATCTACTCTGTACCTTTTAATATTTTGTTTTAGGCTAGAAAACTTAATCAGCAAGAATCAGTGCCCATCTCACCATTGTTTAGAAGCTGCCTTGGTCTCCACACAGAGAGATGTTTGCTCCCTTGACTCAGTTTTTGAGACACACTTTATTATTAGAATACTCAGCTCCCAATGTTAATCCATATGTCCTATGACTAAAAGCAGTTGTGTTCATTTTCCTTTCCTCATAATTTTAAATAATGCATACTTGAAATGGATTTGGTTTCTCACTGGTTGGAAGCTGTCTATACTTGCTCTCCATCAAGCTACTTTCCCCCTGGATCTCTTAGTCTTCTCCACTCTAGCTCTTCAGTTCTCTACATCTTCACATACTTCCACTGATATGACCCTTAGTTCAGTGCTCCATGCATAGAAAGTACATATTATTATTTTCATATCAACTCAATAATTTGAAGTTTGGTCCTATAGAAAATTTAATATAATATAGTTAGAGCACTGGTATTTCCTGTAAGGCTCGGTTTAAGTTCCAGGCAGATTGGGCAGTGAAATCTTGAGATAGTAGAGGAAAAGCCATGTGACATGCAGCATTTCTACCATGTTAGTATCCACTAAAAAGCCAAATGTTCCTCTGTCTTTGCTCCTCAGTATCATAGGTCAGTGATCATTTGTTCTTCTTTTCCATTTGCTATGGACTCAGGATTCGAGCTTGTTTCTGTGACTTCTGTGTCACTGTGTAGAACCCAGGATATCCTGCTACTTATTTCCCATCTGCGGTAATGGAGGAATAATAGGAATCTCTTTATATCTTCATCACTACATTCTGCCCCTTCCTGTGTTAGTAAACAGAGATATGCTAAACTTTCTCTAATTGTCCACCTTGGTATTTTTTTGGGGGGGTCTTTTTGAGACAGGGTCTCCATGTAGCCCCAGTTGGGCTGGAACTTGCTTTGTAGACCAGGCTGGCCTTGAACTCACAAAGATCTGCCTGCCTCTGCCTCCCAAGTGCTAGAATTAAAGGCGTGCACCAACATGCCTGGCTTGTTTTTGGTTTTTATTTTACCATTGACTGTGCTATCATTGAATAGATTAGCAGATAGAAGTAGGAGAGTATTGTTTTATTTGCTTTGTTTAGCAAAGTATCATATCCTAATTTAACATATGTCCTACACTTAGTAATTTTTAATTGGGTCTAGAATCAAGAACCAGAAAATTTTCATGGGGTAATTTGTTAATACAACTTCCTTATCTTTATGTAGCCAAGTACGAGTGACTATAAAAGTATATTCATTTTTAGATCACAAAAAGTCTGACATAAGTGGATATGATTTATCTTAATATCTGTGAGGCAAACTGAATAAATAACTATGTGCTGTTTACAGATCATAAAGCTAGCTTTCATGTAGTTAAATAAATTATACAACACACATGTCTCGCTAGTAGAAAATGTAGGCTACAATCGTGGTCTGCTTTTTCATAGTCACTGCATTCCCAGAAACCCACACCTAAGGATTATCTTTTCATATTATTCATTAATTATTTTAATACTGAATAAAACAAGCATTTCTTAGTATTTCATTACTTAAGATTAGTTAGTTAATCTTAACTAACTAACTAATTAATCTTAACTAACTAATTAGTTAGTTAAGATACCTCAAACAAATAGTGTGTTTAACCATAGCATCTCTGAGTAAGATTTAATTCTCCCACAACTTTTAAGGTTGTACACGCAATATTAAAGGATATAAAATATTCACAAACTTATACCATATTACTACTATTCAATGTCATCTTTTATTGAAATAGAAAGATTTTATAAATCTACTAAAAATATACTCTACAAGCTTTTGCTACTGCAAGAGTCAATGTGTTGGTACTTCCAGTCTCCAGGCAAATTCGATATCCAAGTTGTCATGGGAGGGCTTTTAATAAGGAATGACACAGTGATGCCAGACTGATCTTGGGAACAAAGTTATAAGACATGGCACAGTGCTATGTCACACAAGTCCTTTGCTCCTTTCACTCATCTACCCAGTGGCAAAGAAGCCAAAACATAATTCATTTTAGATATTCTTTTCCAGAAGGTTGAATATTGGTGATGTGGCTATAAAATATTATGATACTGTACAATATCTAAAGGATTAAATCCCTGAAAAAATGATGGAATATTAAGCCTACCTCTTAGGGAACATTTTTCCCCCTCAGAGAGATGAAGAAGGATCATAAAATGCATACTAGATTATATACTTTGTTATTCTGATCTATGTTCAGAATATTGAATTACCCAGGAAATGACAATGTTCTGAACTGGCAACTGGATTATCAGTTTGACCATCTCCTACTGAACAAACCAAGTATATTTTTATTATATTTATTTAGGATATGTGCATATGCACGGGGGGAGGGGACTGTGTATGTAGAGGTCAGAAGACTACTCTATGGAATATGTTCTCTACTTCCATCAAATTCAGGCATCAAATTCAGGCTGTCCAGTTTGGCAGAAAGTGCTTTTACCAGCTGAGTTATCTTGCTGAGCCTAACCAAATGTATTAACAAGCTTTGTCCTTGAATTTATGACTATAAATGTGATTCCTTATACTCCAATACTACAAACATCAGGAACCCACTCAATTAAATAATTTTCCTCTATAGAACTACTTCTAGGAATATTTAATATGTTAATGTAGTTTCCTGAAAGAACATGTAACCTAAGTAACCTCAGACAATTTTTAGCAATACAAATTTATTTTTGTGAATTATGATGTAGGAAATATGAGTCTGTAGAATATAACTCAGAACTAGAGTTAAAATGTTTTAGATTATCATTACTTCTAAGGCCTGGCCCTCATCTGATACTATTCCTGGTCACTTGTAAATTGAATTACAAAGAACACAAAATTTGGATTGTGCATCATTATATTCCCATCACTAAGCAAACTGTGGTACATGGTGGGTACTTAAGAATTGTTTATCAACCATTTCAACAAAACAGTATATTTATGAATATAACACATTTATGATGCAAATATTTAGTATGAATATAACATGTATTTATGATACTGGATAATTGTAGACAGATTCTCAAAATAAAACTCGTTTTAAGGCAAATTTTTTCAAAAACTTTTTGCCATAAAAATTTCAGTGACTAA
This sequence comes from Rhizomys pruinosus, assembly GCA_009823505.1. Classification (NCBI taxonomy): domain Eukaryota; kingdom Metazoa; phylum Chordata; class Mammalia; order Rodentia; family Spalacidae; genus Rhizomys; species Rhizomys pruinosus. The sequence continues at coordinate 3,479,837 of VZQC01004283.1, read as the reverse complement.
AAATTCATCTCAATAGACACATATAATTCACCACTCCAAATAACTGTCATTGGTATCAAATACTGAAATAGCATTGCTTTTGAAGCATGGTAGTAGAATAAAAAAGAAAGCAGAAAATGAGTGATAGCATAAGGATTGGATAACAGAATGTCATTGGCATTATATTCTGTTACTGTTTTAAGCTGAGACCAATAGCATACACCAGAATTCAGATTGCTTCAAGGCTAGGGGAGGAAGATGGTAAGATTGGGGACAGTTTGCCACACACCTAGCAGGGTGAAGTAATGCATGTCTGAAATCCTAGCATGCAAGAGGCTGCAGGATTTCTGAGAATTCAAGGCCAACCTGAGTTGCAATTTTTTTATGTCATCTTTCTTTTTTTAATTTGATCTTTTTAATAATAAGTAATAAGTAATGAATACAAGCATGTTTCATGCAAAACTAATTTCAAGCAGCGATGCTCAAACTTATACAGCCCAAGGCCCCTGTTGTCCACCTGGAGGGGCTTGTATGTACGATCATGTGTCTTAAAAGGCAAACAAAGCCTTTAGATCATCTCTCTGTTTGACTCAAGAATAATTACAAAACCCCAAAGAGAACATGCCTCTGTAGTGGAATAATTATTTTAAGAACAACTTGAAATACTGACATAAATTTTGACATAAATAAATAATTATTTTAAGAACAGCTTGAAATACTGACATAAATTTTGTAAGGCTTGGAGAGATGGTTCAGTGCTCTTGCAGAGGACCAAGCCTTTGTTCCAGCATCTACATGGCAGGTAACAACCATCCATTACTCCCATTTTAGGGGATCGAATGCCCTCTTCTGGCCTCCATAGGCATTAAATGCACATACTGCACATAAATACAGGCAGACAAAACACCCAAAGACATAAAAATAAACAAAAATTAAAAAAACTTTACAAATAAAAATAAAAGTATATCACGACTGGACTGCATCTAACAAGACTTTCTACAGAACAACTCTTTATGCTTTGAAGATTTTGTCATATATTCCCTATACTTCCCTCCTCATGGTAGGCTCCGAAAGATCATTTGCACATTTATTTGGACTGTTAGAATTATTAAGTAATATTTATAGTCAGAATTTTGACTATAGTCAAAAAAAAAACTCACTTTAGTGAGTTCTATATTTTGAGCAATATGTTTGGGGTAATTAGAATGTTTTTCTTACAGGAACATCTTGTCACACACTGTGTATAGCTTTATGAGAGCTATAATTGCAATCCAATCATTGGCTGCATATGGCCAGTTTTTGGACACTGAATATTTTTCCAGATATAAATCCTTGAAAAAAATCATCCATGAGTCCATTATGCTCACATAAATGTAACTGATGGATAATATACAGAGAAACTAAAAAAAGTACTTTTGAAGGGGAAAATACAAATTCTCATTTGATTCTAAAAATGCATTTCTATTTCATTACATTGAATAAATTATAATTCATGAGAATGGAAATCGAATATTACAGAGAGGATAAAAAATATGATCACAGTTTTTTTTTTTTTTTTTTTTTTTCTTGGTCAGAAGCCTGAGAAGTCATATGTAGCTGTGGACGGAAGGAAAAAAATAATGATTCCACAGGCATGATTCAATCAGGCATCCTACTGTTCTAGAAAGGTCAATTTTAAAGAAATAATTCAAAGGAATAAGCCAAACTTAAAAGAAATTTGTCTGGGATCCTGGGTAACCTGACTTCACCCTTTCTGAGCTGATTTTGTTTCATGTCAAAGATACACTAGACGAGTAGATGAGAGAGGAAAGGGCGCAGCGAGCTTTCCTGGCTGGCCGACCAGTGACATCCTAGCTATGCATCCGCCATTGCCAACACTTCAAATAGAAACTACAGTATGGCTGTTGCCAGTATGAGATTTGGAAAGCATCCCATGTCAATTATTTGGGATCTCTTCCTCTTGCACTCCTATACTCCCTCTAAGAATATTATTATGGCTTATTACCAAACACTGTAAGAGAAAGGTTGGACAAATTAAGTGTCCCCTCTTTGTCTCATGGTTCCTTCACTGAATCCTCCACTGAGATTATTTTCCAACAAAGCACTTGAGGACAGAATTAATTCAGCATTCCATCTCCAGGCAGCAAGTTAAGGAATATTAAGTACAAGTCATTTACCTACAAGTGTTCATGTATTGTAGAATTTTCATTGTCTATTTGTATTAGTTACTTTTCTGTTGCTGTGATAAAATCACCAACCAAAGCAAATTATAAAAATAAGAGGTGATTTACCTTATGGATCTGAAGGGTCAGAGTCCATAATGTCCAGGGAGGGAGTGCAGCCAAAGTGGTTAGAGCAGAAAGCTGAACTATTACATCTCTAAACAGGAACAGGGAATATAAAGTGACTGGAAATCTGACAAGGCTTAAGAACTCTCAATGCCTGTTCCCTGCTGTTGGTTATATATATCGTCTGTTGGTCCTTTAATCATGCGTGGCTGCAATCCATGGCGTGTTCTTCCCTCCTAGAACCAGGCTGGCAGCTTCACAAGGCTACAAGCTTTAGGGCTGTCTCCTGTGGGCAGGCAGACAGTCCCTAGGCTTAGCTCTGGCAAGGAGGGGGGAGGGTACTGTAAGAAGTTACCCAATGAGAAATAAAAGAAAAAAACGGACTCAGAGAAACGGCCTGTGAGATAGACTCAGTTTTATTCATATCAGCAATTTGTTTATATACTAAAGGCCACTGTGCTCTGGGCAAGGAAGTGGAGGGCTGGAGGAAGGGAAGGGCGAGGCACCTTGGCTCCTTGGGGGGTGGGGGTGCAGAGCTCCTGTTTTTGCAACCAATAAACTAGAGGTGTGACATTTTGCTCAATACCTTAAGGTATTGTTTCTGGAACTTTGCAGAGATAGGAGAGGTGTGAGAGCCCTGATCTTGGCGATAAAACTCTGGAAGCCCCAGGACAGAGTCTTCAGTTCCTTGCCTGGAGCCGAAGTTTCATTCCTACACCCCGCCCTCAGGGAAATGCATCCTCCACCATGGCCACACTTCCTAATGCCTCCCATTAACAGAGGCACCAACTGGAAACAAACTGTCCAAATACTTGAAGCCTATGAGGGACATTCTCATTCAAACCACCACACTATTCCAAACCTCACAAAAGTAAAATAGTTAACTACCATTGGGAATGATGTTAAAATATGGAAGAAAAAAAGAAAAGACAAAGTCTTTTTCATATAGCATTGTAACAGACTAATGTTAGAACAGAAATTAGAAGTTTTCCACATACTTTGTTTTTATTTTGGTTCACTGAGCTATGAGCTTGAAATGGATTATTTAATGTACAATGATAAAGGCATAATTTCAGGTCTTCAAATTTTCTTCTGTGTTTATAAATCTACATGCATCTCACATGTGTATGTCTACAATTAGCCCCCTGTACCTCTGGGTTAGACATCTGGTCAAAAATACAGATCAGTATTATCAGGAACAAACTGAAAAACATACTGGTATTTCAAAATATGCATCTGTGGATTTTGGATCTGCAGGGGTTGTTGGAACCAATTTTTCGCACATATGTATATGTGGTGTTGGTGGGGTTCATATGTGTTCCAGATCATTCTATCCTTTATAATGAGAAGCCGTGTCATACCAAGACATCTGTACCAATCACCCACTAGCACTATTCCTTTTTTCACTCAATTCTGGCCTACATTTCCCCCCCTGCCAAACAACTATTTCTAAAATCTCACTTGTTGCCCATTACCTGCTGAATCTGTCATTTCTTACAACATCCTATTCACATATTTGACTGCAAGACCCTGCACAGAGAGTGCAGCAATTTTGCCTACTGTTCTTGTTACGGTGATTCCTAAAAGGATGACCTCTCTTCTCCTTTTTCCTTTGTAGTTCTATTGACCTCGGGTCCATGTTTAGTTTCATTCTTCTTGCCATGTTCATCTTGTTTCTGTTTTAAAGAACTACAGAAATAAACTAATTATTATCATTTATCTTTTCCATGAATATTTCTCTGAATGTTCTGGAAACAGAAAAGAGTAGTCCTCTCTCACAGTCAATGACACATCACTGGACTTCTAGTGAACAAGGTTGTCATGAATATTGGTTTTCTCTTTCCAGGTTCATGGTGAACTCTTGCTGGGAACATTACTAATTAATATTGAGCTTTTTGTTTGGGTGTTTTGAAACATGTCATATGTAGTTCAGCCTGTCTCTCTGTCTCTGTCTTGTCTCTCTCACTTTGAATTGCACAATTATGAAATTAAGACAAAAACCACCTAGGTGATTTCAGAATGTTTACTATTTAATGTAATGTACTGAGCTTCATTTTCCACTTATAGCTAATGGAAATAGATTTTAACTCAGGTTGATATGAGGCATGTAATTTATAAGGTATTTATAATATCTATATATATATATATATATATATTGACAACTATCCCTTTCCCAGTATTATAATCAACATTAATGGTATTTTTCAATTAAAAATAGTCAGTCTAATAATTAAGTGACAAGATCCTAAGAAGCATATCAACTTGGCTTCAAAATTTTCTTCCCATAATTCATTACTTACAAAAGTATATCAAAACGGTCTATGTTTTTTGTTTTCCAATTTTTTTTTTTTTTTTGTCTTTTCGAGGACAAGATCTCCCTGTAGCCCCAGCTGTCCTGGATTTGCCTCTGTAGACTAGGCTGGCCTTGATTCACAAAGATCCGCTGCCTTTCTGCCTCCCACGTGCTAGGGTTAAAAGGCGTTGCGCCACCACACCTGGCATTGCTTCCAACAATTTTTGATTTTTCATTCTGTAAAACATTGGAAAATGGAGCAAGTAATAAAGGTGTGCCAGTATGTTGACAGGAATGATGTCATTGAATGAAGTTTAATAGGAAAACAAAATAGATCCAGCTGACTTTGTCAGGGAACACTCAGGCCTTGCATTTCCTTTCATTATCAGATAAAAGTGGCTTACTTGTTTATTTTTTATTCAACACATGTTACTTCAGCATTAGGATATTCACACTGATGTGACAATGACAAATCTAGACCTTAATAAACATCCAATGTAATCCTTCAGTCAGCTGGCACCTGTTTGAAGTGAGGATTTACAATGATGCAGGAGCTCTGTTTAGTCTCACTACCTGCTCAGAATCTCTCTCAGTGCTCAGGTGCACTTCATCAACGATGGACAGAATATGCAGAGTCAATATTTGTTTTAAGGCTTATGATTCTGAGAGATTGCTAAAGCTAGTCTCTTAGGAGAAGATCCATACAGCTGATTACAGATATCCACATGATTTCTCCTGTGGAATAAATGTTTATATGCTCACCGAATACTGAGAAGTTAATCTCCAATCTAATGGCATTTGGAGGTGCAGCATTAGTAATTATATTTAGGTGAGGTTTTGAGATTAGACACATCTGGATTAGGATTCACAAAGAAGCCCAGATCTCTGTGATGTTCTCAGCGAGATGAGGACACAGTAGAAGTGGCTCTATGCAAGTCAGAGAGCAGGCCATCTGACCATCCTGAGATCCAGACATAGGCAAGGGCGTGGACAGCCTCCTGAATGGTAAGAATCGAATGTTTGTTGCTCAAGCTACTCAGCCTTTCTTCTATGGCTGTCTTGCTCCTAACAGACCTCCCTGTACTCCCTGGTCTTGATCATCTGTCATCAGCTCCTACTAATAACCAAACATCTCTCCTTGGAGTCTTCTCATATCCTATACATTGCAAGACAGATTTTGGAATACTGAATGCAGTTCTGTACAAAGCTTCACCTCTAGGTGTACAAGCTATTATTTTTCTTTTTATTTTGTTTTTACTGCCTTTTATGATGTTGTTTTTCAGACATCATTTTCAGTTTGATTTAGAAATATTCCCTTCTCTCTCCCCAAACCCCACCAGATCATAAATTCTGCCATAACTGTCCTGAATTCTTTCTCTCAATCTTTTTTTTTTTTTTTTTTTTGTTTTTATGTTTAGGGCTTCACATTTTACTCCTTCCTTTTATATTTCTCTAAAATATGATTACATACTATCCACCTATTAAGTCTGAAAGTAAGTGGTGGGTCGATTCCAGAAGCCCATTAAGAGATTTACATTATAAACACATAGTTGATACACGATACGCAGAAATATACCAATAATGTGTTCATCTTTCCTTTCCCTGACTCAGTCATACACTCCTGGGATATACCCCAACGACTCATCCTACTGGAAAGATCCTGCAACATCCATGTTTATTGCAGCTCTCTTCATCATAGTGAAGAGCTGGAACCAAACCAATTGCCCCTCAACCCCTTAGTGGGTAGAGGAAATGTGGTACATCTACACAATGGAGTTCTATGCACCAGTAAAGGAAGATGACATCATCGAACCTTTGCAGGAAAAATGGATAGAACTTAAGCCATTGTGCTAAGGTGAAGTAACACAGTCACCGAAAAAAAGCTGTGAATGGTCTTCCTCATTTTTGGATGCATAAATAATTCTTAAGCATCATCAGTTGATTAGCCAAATGATCACCTTCCTTTCGTTCCCTCTGCCAATCTTTAGCTTGTATAAGCTAGATCAAAGCCACACTACACAAATCATGCATGCTCCCACTAAGTGGAAGTGGGGGTTTGGGGAAGATGTGAAAACAGCTTCTTAATTTTTCTTAACTACCCAAAAAAACCACTGCCTTTTTAATTGTGTGTGTGTATATGACTGCATGTGCTTGTGAAGGCTGGAAGTGTCAGATGCCACTGGAGGTCTGAAGATAGGGGACTGTGATCCACCAGATATTGGTGCTTGAATAGAACTTGGGTTCTGCAAGAACAATATGCACTCAGTACCACAGACACAACTCTCAAGCTTTTAAGTTCCATGGAATCTTTTTTTTTTTTTTTTTTTTTTTTTTTTTTTTTTTTTTTTTTTTTTTTTTTTTTTATTATTTTTTTTTTTTTTGTGTTTTTTATTTTTTTTTTCTCACGTCGCGCACGCGATTGGCATTCTCCAAGCTGACCTTGTCACCGGGCCCCGTTTCGACACAGCGCCCGCGCTACGCGTCTTTGGTCTTGGCCCGTCTTCCTGATATCTCTTTGCACGCACTAGTCGCGTTACCTTTTGTGGTACAGCGACATATATCCGTGCGATCGAGTCTTCAAGCGCTAGGGCGCGGCGTTTTCCCGATGTGGGTGAGTATTTTTGTTGTGTGTGTTACCTCGGTACTCTGGCGTTCCCGCCCAGCACCGACGCACACGTGACGAGTGTTCAGACGTAGGACGAATGAGCAACACTCCCGTAAGCCCCTCCTTTCTCTTCTTAAATAGAGATGCGTATGGCTCACGCACTGCGCTGTAAGCGACGATGTAGAACATGAGTTTTTAACATATTATACCTCTTCCCATATGCAAGATTAGATTAGGAAAACTTTTATGAAACACCTGTATAGAGAAAAAAAAAAAAAGATTCCTAGGAACTAGCAAGCTTGAGAGTTGTGTCGGTGGTATGAGTGCATGATTCTGTTGTCCTTCTTTGGCAGAACCCAAGTTCTATTCACAACCAATATTGGTGGATCAACAGTCCCCGATCTTCAGACCTCCAGTGGCATCGACACTTCCAGTCCTTCACAAGCACATGCAGGTCATATACACACACACACAATTAAAAAAATAAGGCAAGTTATTTAAGAAAAAGATAATGAATGAAGCTGTTTCACATCTTCCCAACCCCCACTTCCACTTAGTGGGAGCATGCATGATTTGTGTAGTGTGGCTTTGATCTAGCTTATACAAGCTAAAGATTGGCAGAGGGAACGAAAGAAGGTGATCATTTGGCTAATCAACTGATGATGCTTAAGAATTATTTATGCATCCAAAAATGACGGAAGACCATTCACAGCCTTGTTTTTTGCTGGACTGGTTTACTAACTTCACTTGAGCACATGGCTTAAAGTTCTAGATCCATTTTTCCTGCAAATTCATGAATGTCAACTTTCTTTCGGGCATAGAACTCCATTTGTAGATGTACCACCCACATTTATCTACCCCCTCATTGGTATGAGGGGCATATGGGTTGTTTCCAGCTTCTTCACATATTTGATGAAGAGAGCTGCAAGAAACATGGAGATGCATTGATATGATGCTTTGCAGTAGGATGAAGTCTTGGGGTTATGCCCAGGTGGTATGACGAGTCAGGTGAAAAGGAAAGCTGAAAAATCATTATTGTTATATATTGCTCTGCTTAATCTGTAATACACTAAGTTTTTAAATGTAAACTCTTACTGGGCCTCTGAATCGACCCAACACTTACTTTTCCGGACTGTATATGAGTGGATAGTATGTAATCATATTTAGAGAAATTATAAAAATTGAAGAGGAAAAATGTGAATCCTAAACATAAAAAAAAAAACAGATTAAGAGAGAAAGAGTTCAGGACAGTTATGGCGGAATTTCTGATCTGGGGTGGGGTGGGGGGGAAAGAAGCAGAAAGGAGGAATATTTCTAAATCAGAACTGAAAAATCATGTCTGAAACTACACATAAACATGCAATAAAAATCATTAAAACAAAAATAAAACAGAAAAAAATAGCTATGTACAACCTAGAGGTGAAGCTTTGTACAGAACTGCATTCAGTATTCCAAAATCTGTCTTGCAATGTATAGGATATGAGAAGACTCCAAGGAGAGATGTTTGGTTATTAGTAGGAGCTGATGACAGATGATCAAGACCAGGGAGTACAGGGAGGTCTGTTCGGAGAACAAGGACAGCCATAGAAGGAAGGCTTGAGTAGCTTGAGCAACAAACATTCGATTCTTACCATTCAGGAGGCTGTCCACGCCCTTGCCTATGTCTGGATCTCAGGATGGTCAGATGGCCTGCTCTCTGACTTGCATAGAGCCACTTCTACTGTGTCCTCATCTCGCTGAGAACATCACAGAGATCTGGGCTTCTTTGTGAATCCTAATCCAGATGTGTCTAATCTCAAAACCTCACCTAAATATAATTACTAATGCTGCACCTCCAAATGCCATTAGATTGGAGATTAACTTCTCAGTATTCGGTGAGCATATAAACATTTATTCCACAGGAGAAATCATGTGGATATCTGTAATCAGCTGTATGGATCTTCTCCTAAGAGACTAGCTTTAGCAATCTCTCAGAATCATAAGCCTTAAAACAAATATTGACTCTGCATATTCTGTCCATCGTTGATGAAGTGCACCTGAGCACTGAGAGAGATTCTGAGCAGGTAGTGAGACTAAACAGAGCTCCTGCATCATTGTAAATCCCACTTCAAACAGGTGCCAGCTGACTGAAGGATTACATTGGATGTTTATTAAGGTCTAGATTTGTCATTGTCACATCAGTGTGAATATCCTAATGACTGAATTAAGCTTGTTTTAATAAAAAATAACAAGTGAATCCACTTTTATCTGATAATGAAAGGAAATGCAAGGCCTGAGTGTTCCCTGACAAAGTCAGCTGGATCTATTTTGTTTTCCTATTAAACTTCATTCAATGACATCATTCCTGTCAACATACTGGCACACCTTTATTACTTGCTCCATTTTCCAATGTTTTACAGAATGAAAAATCAAAAATTGTTGGAAGCAATGCCAGGTGTGGTGGCGCACGCCTTTAATCCTAGCACTTGGGAGGCAGAGGCAGGCGGATCTTTGTGAATTCAAGGCCCAGCCTAGTCTACAGAGCAATTCCAGGCACGCTGGGGGTACAGGAGATCTTGTCTGAAAGACCAAAAAAAAAAAAAAATGGAAACAAAGAAACAATAGACGTTTGATATACTTTTGTAAGTTAATGAATTATGGGAATAAAATTTGAAGCCAAGTTGATATGCTTCTTAGGATCTTGTCACTTAATTATTATTAGACTGACTATTTTTAATTGAAAAATACCATTATGTTGATTATATATCCGGGGAAGGGGATAGTGGTCAATATATATATTATATATATATATTATATATTATAAATACCTTATAAATTACATGCCTCATATCAACCTGAGTTAAAATCTATTTCCATTAGCTATAAGTGGAAAATGAAGCTCAGTACATTACATTAAATAGTAAACATTCTGAAATCACCTAGGTGGTTTTTTGTTCTTATTTTAATTGTGCAATTCAAAGTGAGAGAGACAGACAGAGACAGAGGGACAGGCTGAACTCATATGCATGTTCAAAACACCCAAACAAAAAGCTCAATATTAATTAGTAATGTTCCCAGCAAGAGTTCACCATGAACCTGGAAAGAGAAAACCAATATTCATGACAACCTTGTTCACTAGAAGTCCAGTGATGTGTCATTGACTGTGAGAGAGGATACTCTTTTCTGTTTCCAGAACTTCAGAGAAATATTCATGGAAAAGATAAATGATAAATAATATTTTATTTCTGTAGTTCTTTAAAACAGAAACAAGATGAACATGGCAAGAAGAATGAAACTAAACATGGACCACGAGGTCAATAGAACTACAAAGGAAAAAGGAGAAGAGAGGTCATCTTTTAGGAATCACCGTAACAAGAACAGTAGGCAAAATGGCTGCACTCTCTGTGCAGGGTCTTGCAGTCAAATATGTGAATAGGATGTTGTAAGAAATGACAGATTCAGCAGGTAATGGGGCAACAAGTTAGATTTTAGAAATATTTGTTTGGCAGGGAAATGTAGGCCAGAATTGAGTGAAAAAAGGAATAGTGCTAGTGGGTGATTGGTACAGATGTCTTGGTATGACACGGCTTCTCATTATAAAGGATAGAATGATCTGGAACACATATGACCCCACCACACACCACATATACATATGTGCGAAAAATTGGTTCCAACAACCCCTGCAGATCCAAAATCCACAGATGCATATTTTGAAATACCAGTATGTTTTTCAGTTTGTTCCTGATAATACTGATCTGTATTTTTGACCAGATGTCTAACCCAGAGGTACAGGGGGCTAATTGTAGACATACACATGTGAGATGCATGTAGATTTATAAACACAGAAGAAAATTTGAAGACCTGAAATTATGCCTTTATCATTGTACATTAAATAATCCATTTCAAGCTCATAGCTCAGTGAACCAAAATAAAAACAAAGTATGTGGAAAACTTCTAATTTCTGTTCTAACATTAGTCTGTTACAATGCTATATGAAAAGACTTTGTCTTTTCTTTTTTTCTTCCCTNTGCATCCTCCACCATGGCCACACTTCCTAATGCCTCCCATTAACAGAGGCACCAACTGGAAACAAACTGTCCAAATACTTGAAGCCTATGAGGGACATTCTCATTCAAACCACCACACTATTCCAAACCTCACAAAAGTAAAATAGTTAACTACCATTGGGAATGATGTTAAAATATGGAAGAAAAAAAGAAAAGACAAAGTCTTTTTCATATAGCATTGTAACAGACTAATGTTAGAACAGAAATTAGAAGTTTTCCACATACTTTGTTTTTATTTTGGTTCACTGAGCTATGAGCTTGAAATGGATTATTTAATGTACAATGATAAAGGCATAATTTCAGGTCTTCAAATTTTCTTCTGTGTTTATAAATCTACATGCATCTCACATGTGTATGTCTACAATTAGCCACCTGTACCTCTGGGTTAGACATCTGGTCAAAAATACAGATCAGTATTATCAGGAACAAACTGAAAAACATACTGGTATTTCAAAATATGCATCTGTGGATTTTGGATCTGCAGGGGTTGTTGGAACCAATTTTTCGCACATATGTATATGTGGTGTGTGGTGGGGTCATATGTGTTCCAGATCATTCTATCCTTTATAATGAGAAGCCGTGTCATACCAAGACATCTGTACCAATCACCCACTAGCACTATTCCTTTTTTCACTCAATTCTGGCCTACATTTCCCTGCCAAACAAATATTTCTAAAATCTAACTTGTTGCCCCATTACCTGCTGAATCTGTCATTTCTTACAACATCCTATTCACATATTTGACTGCAAGACCCTGCACAGAGAGTGCAGCAATTTTGCCTACTGTTCTTGTTACGGTGATTCCTAAAAGAATGACCTCTCTTCTCCTTTTTCCTTTGTAGTTCTATTGACCTCGGGTCCATGTTTAGTTTCATTCTTCTTGCCATGTTCATCTTGTTTCTGTTTTAAAGAACTACAGAAATAAAATATTATTTATCATTTATCTTTTCCATGAATATTTCTCTGAATGTTCTGGAAACAGAAAAGAGTAGTCCTCTCTCACAGTCAATGACACATCACTGGACTTCTAGTGAACAAGGTTGTCATGAATATTGGTTTTCTCTTTCCAGGTTCATGGTGAACTCTTGCTGGGAACATTACTAATTAATATTGAGCTTTTTGTTTGGGTGTTTTGAAACATGTCATATGTAGTTCAGCCTGTCTCTCTGTCTCTGTCTGTCTCTCTCACTTTGAATTGCACAATTATGAAATTAAGACAAAAACCACCTAGGTGATTTCAGAATGTTTACTATTTAATGTAATGTACTGAGCTTCATTTTCCACTTATAGCTAATGGAAATAAATTTTAACTCATGTTGATATGAGGCATGTAATTTATAAGGTATTTATAATATATATATATATATATATATATATATTGACCACTATCCCTCTTCCCAGTATATAATCAACATTAATGGTATTTTTCAATTAAAAATAGTCAGTCTAATAATTAAGTGACAAGATCCTAAGAAGCATATCAACTTGGCTTCAAATTTTATTCCCATAATTCATTAACTTACAAAAGTATATCAAACGTCTATTGTTTCTTTGTTTCCATTTTTTTTTTTTTTTTGTCTTTTCGAAGACAAGACTCCCTGTAGCCCCAGCTGTCCTGGAATTGCTCTGTAGACTAGGCGGCCTTGAATTCACAAAGATCCGCCTGCCTCTGCCTCCCAAAGTGCTAGGATTAAAAGGCGTGCGCCACCACACGTGCATTGCTTCCAAACAATTTTGATTTTTCATTCTGTAAAACAGTGGAAAATGGAGCAAGTAATAAAGGTGTGCCAGGATTGTACAGGAATGATGTCATTGAATGAAGTTTAATAGGAAAACAAAATAGATCCAGCTGAATTTGTCAGGGAACACTCAGGCCTTGCATTTCCTTTCATTATCAGATAAAAGTGGATTCACTTGTTATTTTTTATTAAAACACATGCTTAATTCAGTCATTAGGATATTCACACTGATGTGACAATGACAAATCTAGACCTTAATAAACATCCAATGTAATCCTTCAGTCAGCTGGCACCTGTTTGAAGTGTGGATTTACAATGATGCAGGAGCTCTGTTTAGTCTCACTACCTGCTCAGAATCTCTCTCAGTGCTCAGGTGCACTTCATCAACGATGGACAGAATATGCAGAGTCAATATCTGTTTTAAGGCTTATGATTCTGAGAGATTGCTAAAGCTCGTCTCTTAGGAGAAGATCCATACAGCTGATTACAGATATCCACATGATTTCTCCTGTGGAATAAATGTTTATATGCTCACCGAATACTGAGAAGTTAATCTCCAATCTAATGGCATTTGGAGGTGCAGCATTAGTAATTATATTTAGGTGAGGTTTGAGATTAGACACATCTGGATTAGGATTCACAAAGAAGCCCAGATCTCTGTGATGTTCTCAGCCAGATGAGGAACAGTAGAAGTGGCTCTATGCAAGTCAGAGAGCAGGCCATCTGACCATCCTGAGATCCAGACATAGGCAAGGGCGTGGACAGCCTCCTGAATGGTAAGAATCGAATGTTTGTTGCTCAAGCTACTCAACCTTTCTTCTATGGCTGTCTTGCTCCTAACAGACCTCCCTGTACTCCCTGGTCTTGATCATCTGTCATCAGCTCCTACTAATAACCAAACATCTCTCCTTGGAGTCTTCTCATATCCTATACATTGCAAGACAGATTTTGGAATACTGAATGCAGTTCTGTACAAAGCTTCACCTCTAGGTTGTACATAGCTATTTTTTTCTGTTTTATTTTGTTTTAATGCTTTTATTGATGTTTTGTGTGTTTCAGACATCATTTTTCAGTTCGATTTAGAAATATTCTCCTTTCTCTTCTCCCCACCCCACCCCAGATCATGAATTCTGCCATAACTGTCCTGAATCTTTCTCTCAATTTTTTTTTTTTTATGTTTAGGGATTCACATTTTCCTCCTTCAATTTTATATTTCTCTAAAATATGATTACATACTATCCACTCATATACAGTCTGAAAGTAAGTGGTGGGTCGATTCCAGAGCCCATTAAGAGATTTACATTATAAAAACTTAGTTGATTACAGATAAGCAGAAATATAACAATAATGTTGTTCAGCTTTCCTTTCACCTGACTCAGTCATACCACTCCTGGGCATATACCCCAAAGACTCATCCTACTGCAAAGATACATGCACATCCATGTTTATTGCAGCTCTCTTCAATAGTGAAGAGCTGGAACCAACCCATATGCCCCTCAACCAATGAGTGGGTAGAGAAAATGTGGTACATCTACACAATGGAGTTCTATGCACCAGTAAAGAAAGGTGACATCATGAACTTTGCAGGAAAATGGATAGAACTTTAAGCCATTGTGCTAAGTGAAGTAACACAGTCACAGAAAAACAAGCTGTGAATGGTCTTCCTCATTTTTGGATGCATAAATAATTCTTAAGCATCATCAGTTGATTAGCCAAATGATCACCTTCCTTTCGTTCCCTCTGCCAATCTTTAGCTTGTATAAGCTAGATCAAAGCCACACTACACAAATCATGCATGCTCCCACTAAGTGGAAGTGGGGGTTGGGAAGATGTGAAACAGCTTCATTAATCTTTTTCTTAAATACCTGCCTTATTTTTAATTGTGTGTGTGTGTATATGACTGCATGTGCTTGTGAAGGCTGGAAGTGTCAGATGCCACTGGAGGTCTGAAGATAGGGGACTGTGATCCACCAGATATTGGTGCTTGAATAGAACTTGGGTTCTGCAAGAACAATATGCACTCAGTACCACAGACACAACTCTCAAGCTTCAGTTCCATGAATCTTTTTTTTTTTCTCTAATACAGGTTTTCATAAGTTTCTAATCTAATCTTGCATATAGGGAAGGAGGTATAATATTTTAAACTCATGTTGACATCCTGAAATCTTCCTTGATATCTCTTTAGAAGGAGAATATTATTCTGTGTTCATCTTATTTAGAAAGCAGGAGCAAATAATGGCCCCAGAACTGGCTACATAATCTTTTAGGCCAAGTACAAAATGACTATTCAGATCCTCTTGTTCACAAATTGTAGGAAGATTTTTGGTACTGAACGGGTGCCACATGGCCCTGCTAAGGGAAGGGGAACCAACACCTGCCTGCTGTAGGGAGCTGGCCTCATGGTGCAGAGACCAGCTGGCTACTTCCATAACCCTGCCTGAGAGGTACTTCTACCTCAGGCCCTTAGCCTGGGACAGTGAGAAACGTTTCCCACTTTTGGCCATCACTTCCCACCTGCTCAGAGACTGCTGAACCCTGGACAATAATTTCAGGCTGATGGCTGTTGGTCTATCTTCAGCCTATGTCCACTCACAACACCAGCTATCCAGATTGGTGGTCTGCACTGGAACCTCTTTCCAACCCACTGGCCACCTGAACGAAATGCAGGTCTGCTTTGGCTTGTATACCTGCAAAAATGAAAAACACGATGCCCGGGAATTCCATAATGATGTTAATCAGAAATTTGATTTATTACTTGCTACATCCTGCTTTTATAAACCAAATGACATCAGTTCCCAGAACCAATCACAAGCCCCCCAATTCCGCGCCACTGCACACTATTGCCCCACCCAGCATCATGCGCCTAGGCCACGATATTGTTTGTTCCTCCCTGGGGTGGGGTCAGAGAAATCCCCTGACTCCCATCCACATGGTGCCCTGAGGGGTGCTAGCTGAGAACTAGCCCCCAATTCAAGCTGGATCTTCCTATAACAAATTATTAAGAACTTATAGATGATGATGGCAGAACATCAAACTGCTCCCTTTCAAAGTAGAGCCCTTCTGTGATGGCACAGGTATATGCCCACACAGTCAGTTCTAGAAAACAGATGGCAGAGTACCATTGTTAGCCCCTTGCTCCATCTCTCACCTAATACAACTTCTTTCAGCTGTCCTTGCATGACCTTTGCCACACTGAGCTCCTAATTGAAAAGTCCTTTCCTAAGACCCACTCTGGCACATTCATGCAGGACTCAGAACTGATCTCAGGCTGAAACAAAAAAGCAATAAAAAAACAAAGCACCCTTCTTCAAAATTAACTGATTTTTTCCTGGAGAAGGAGATGAGATTCTCCTAAAAAGGTAAGAATGGAGGTACTGATGATGTAAATCATACTAGACAACATTTAAAAGCATTAAGAAAATATTTATATGTATTATTACAAAGAAAACTATTTTGCTTATAATATTTAATTGAAAAAATACAATTTGTATTTTTGTAAAGTCCATTCAATTAAAGGACACAGAAGTGTTTTTTCTTTAAAACACACATCACTACCTGCACCAGTGGTTTCTTTGTTTTAGCTTTGAAAATCAATATTAGCAAAGAGACAAAACATAAAGCTCTAAAGTCAGGAATAAAGAGGATGAAAGTACAGTGTGCTATCCATCAAATCTCTAATGTGTGTCATTATTTCCATTACAGTGTTTTGTATTGAGAGAAAATAAGACATTTCTTAGAAGAGGAGATTTGCCTCTCTAATTCAATGGCATAGAAGCTAACATCCCTGAGGTAAAGTTCAGCAGGAGCTCATAGTCAGCGTGGAGATGCAGACACTGCAGATATCATCCATCTCTCTGACACATGCAGGCCTTCATTGTGTGGCTGCCAGACACAGCCGGCTGAGATGAGAATGTTGCAGAATACAAAAGAGTATGCAATGCCTTTGGGCTCATTATAGCTCTTATCTAGGAACAGCTCCATAAAGCTGCTCGGGAGACAATTTTCTGAGATGAAAAGATGGAGATTCCCTCCATGGCCATCATGATCAACACAGGAAATCAAGGAGTTAACGGAATGTAGAAACTGCCAGTCCAAGCACAATGGGTATGCATGTTTTTGAAGACATATTTTTGGTATGGGTGCTAAGTCATCTTTTCAGTTTCTCTCAGCCTAGATGATATTCCAGCTTCACCCAATCCTCAAACTCTAACCTAAAAAGAGAAAGCCTGTCTAATAGACGTGACAACTCTGGAAAAGGTAATGAAAATGCAGTGTGTGTGGAAGGAAAGGCAGACCAAGTACCAGACATGAAAGACCCTAGTTCCAGCTTCATGCTTCATGCCCGAGGCTTACTCAGTGAAAAGGAAAACAACAAAGAGTAAAATACCACAAGTAATCTGGATCAGGCAGTTCTTATAAGGTCAAATGGTTTTGTGCAGAGAAAGATAGTTGAATGGAAGGAATGCTGAATGGTCATTTGAGATTCTATGGCATGGAAATGTTTTAGGCTAGATTCAGACAAGGGACGTTTGGAGTTAACCCCTACATACCTTACCATACTTCACCACCATTTATAAGAATCATGTGGTCTACTGTTATGTTTTGTAGTATGTGATATGGCCTGTGTTCTTGAATTCTATATAGTATTTTTTTCCTAAAAAGATCTCATACTCTATGAGGACACAAGCCAACCCCACCATCCATTGTCTTTTATTTTAAACACAACTTTCTTGGGGGAAAGAAGACAATTAGTGCAAAATCTATCAGAAGGCGTCTCAACCTGTCCTCCATCTCCAGCCAGGAACACTCTGGAAAGAGGCCATTTCACTCTCATTATTTCTCAGGCCATGGCCTATTTTTCCAGGCTGTTGTATAAGGCAAATCCATTGCCTCATTTCTCATAGGCTCTCCACAAAAGAAAAAGCAGACGGATCTTCCTAAACTCAGACGGAATATTGTGCACAGCCAAGTGGGCTGAAAATGCATGCTGCCAAATTGGCTAGCATGGCTCTGTGCATCACTCTCTCTCCAGAGCTTCAGCAACAACAAAAAGGCTGACCCCCAATACAAGTAAGACAGGGCTTATTGGTCTCTGTTTAGTTATAATGGAGATGCTAAAAAAAGCAAGCAGGAGATGTTTCCATCAAGCCTATCCTCCTCAGCTGTATCATAGACATGTCTGTCAGCCAACATTTAAAATGAAATAAATCTGAGCCAGAAGAAATTCATAACGGATAAATACAAACTGAAATTACTTAAATAACCACTACCTACAAGTCTTTTACACTTGCAGGAGGTCCTCTGACACATTTTGCAGCTAGAAGATCATCAACATTCCTTAAAAGCATGCTCTGATCATTAACCTAATAATAAATAGCTTCTTTCTTGAGTGTTTATCAACATTCTGTTATGATAAGCATTCTTCATATATCATCTAAGTCTCACTATAACTCAGCAGGGAATACTCAAGAATACCGAAGTTCAGTTCTGACACTTTTTCCAGCTATCTGAGGTAGAGGCAATACTTCATCTCAGAAGGAGGCTGTTAAAATGTCTCCTACCTCAACCATGCCCCCAATGACCAATGACAGACATTCTGTCTTCATTTCTTTCTTTAGCACTGTAATTCATAGAACAATAAACTTCCATGTCATCTGATACTGAAATAACTTTTGCCCTCAAATAATTTTAAATTTGATAGCATCAACATTACGGGGAAGTAATAGGATACCTACACCTCACCCATTTCTTTCCTATCCTGTGGCACTCATACTTCTCAGAAATTGATTCTCTCTCTGTCTCTCTCTCTCTCTCTCTCTCTCTCTCTCTCTCTCTCTATCTTTCTCTCTCGGTCTCTCTCTCTTCTTCTTCGTCTCTCTTCTCTCTCTCTCTCTCTCCCTCTCCTTCTCTTTTCCCCTCCCTCCTTACATCTCCCAAACTTGTGTAACCACAACACTCCTTGTGCTTATGCAGCACAATATGAAGATTGACAGCCATCTGTCCTCTTTTCTCATAGACCAACAACTGAGCATTCAGACCATAGGGACCACATTCTTGGTTGCAAGGCCTCTGGTGGTGGTCAGGATTTTGGAAACTCTACAGCTTTAAGACACTCCATCAAGCCATTCAGCCAGTGGCATTTCACATAATGCTACATGATTAAAGACCATGAAGGTTAAACATTCTAACCAGACACATATGTCTAGCAGTGGTCTTTTGAAAACTTCCATTCTGAGGAGCCATCTGGACATTCCAGGTGATCTCCATGCCTACTGACTGGAGATTACTCCACCACACATAACAGTTAGGGCAATCCTGCAGGGAATGTATTTGATAGCCTCTTTTGTTTTAGCTTCTTTAACAAGAGAGCCAAAGATTGACTTTACTTTCATCAAAAGAATATTAAGTTATACAAAAATTAGGCTCTGCCTCTTAGAGTATTAGAATTAAGAATTTGTTCCCAAGTACTGTGCAGATATTGGTTCTAACCGAGATTCAGGGTAGATTTGAATTCTTAACTTGAGTGAGATATTAATAAAATCAGAGTCAAGAAAGATCTTACTAGTTATCTTTTCAGCACACTAGGATCACAATAGGAAAAAGGTCTGAGTCTGGTAGCTTGAAACATGGCCTAATACTTCTGATGAAAGGTAGAGTATTTTCCTTAAAAATAACCTGGATATGTTCAAAAAGAAGCTAGATAAATGTTTGAAATTTTGCACAAAAATTTCTACCCTAGTAGCAATGGTGTCAAGTGTGTTAACTGATCATTAGCTGTGTATAGGGAAGACTCTCTTCCCTTTCTGAGTGGACATAGACAGAAGCAATCTGTAGTAAAGAAAAGAAAATTATTCAAAACACAGACATTAAAAACATTTCAATAGAGCACTGTATGTATGCTCATATGAGTGTATATGTTACAATACAGTTATGAATACAGAAGCAAAATAGTACTACAGAAATATTTCATCAATCCAGGTATACATTTTATTAATATAAATGATTTTTAATCTCTTAAAAAGTAATATATATTTTTATCAAATTCTGTTTTTATGTATAATATGTTCTTCCAAAAATACTGCTTTGGTTGCAAGCTGAATTGTGAGAGGGAAAGCTTAACTTTTTTTCTTTTTTATTGTTATTTAACTTTTACCATACATACATCATTTCTCAATCGAATCTAGAGTCGCTTCCCCTTCCATGCCTCTACCCCACCCAAGTCCCTGCACTCTGCCATATATGTCCTGTATCTTTTTCTGAGTCTTTCCAGAGTTTTTTGCATTGCTACACTATATATATATATATACATATAATGTATACATATATTATAATGTAGTGTGTTATACAGAGAGTACATACATACACATCATCAGCTTGGAATTGGAATTTTTTTCCTCCAAGAATGTCATATTTTCCATAAAGGAAGTGCTTGAAGTTTTCTTCTTTGGCAAGCCCAACCAAACATTAACATCCTGCACTTTTGTTCCACATTCGGGGTCTTCCCCCTCCACTGGTCCCCCAATAAGTCCAGTATAGCATGCATCCCCGTCTTGATCCCATGGTACTGGCCTCTATGATACAGCCCAGTCAGTCCAACAAGGCAGTCTATGATACTGATGAGCTGCATCCCCTTAGACTTTTAGTTCCACAAGCTGGAGTAACTCAGTAGTCCCCCATCGTGCATTGAAAGGTTTGGAGGATTCTTGGAGAGCATGAGTCTCTTCAATCCATATTTGGAATGTTGAAAAAGCTGTGTGTAAAACTTAACTTTTATAAAATGTCTGCAAAATATAATATTTTACAGTGGACCCCAGAATTCATTTGTCTCATTTTTGAGATTTAATGCTACAAATCCCATGACATTGTGTGATTTACAATTTACTTAATCATGTATACAAGATCAGTATGTGCAAAAAAATCATTTATGCACATGAGATTGCTCATGTGCATAAACAAATGAGTTCTCATGAACCAGTTGAATTCAGCTGAAAGATTCCAAGATTTTTTTAGTTTGACATTATTATTTAAACATTCTCAGTCTGGCGTGGTGGCCCATGCCTTTAATACTAGCGCTTGGGAGGCAGAGGTAGGCGGATCTCTGTGAGTTCAAGGCCAGCCTGGTCTACAGAGTGAGTTCCAGGACAGCTGGGGTACAGGGAGACCCTGTCTTAAAAAAAAGACAAAAACAAACAAACAAACAAACAAAACCATTATACTCATTAAGCCTCCAAAGGGTCACTTAAGCAATTTGGAAATATGTTATTTTATTTTATATAAATAATCTTATGCATTATCAGAAGTTATGAATTTGAAGTTGCTTGAACAAACATAAGTTAAGCCCTTGTGCAATTGAAAGATATGACATTGTTTTATAAAATAAAGATGAATTTGGGGTTAAAGTGTAACTTGTCAGTTTTGAAATATATCACATTTTATTCTCCTTTGCTTAATAAAATAATTTATGTGGCCCTATTTGTATCTATGGTGTGAGTGTATAGCAGAATATTGCAAGTATTTACACTGTAGTCCAACTCTCCCTATCTCTAGAAAAGTGGCTAAAATTAATATGTTGTTATCTATTCCCAATAAAATCCTTCTTCCTCTTAGTTAAATAGTTTGATTTTCCTATCCCTAGTCAGATTTAACTCTATTTTAAGGAGAAACAATAGTAAGAAGTTATCCCAGATTAGAATCATAGATTTGGAACCTGAACTGCCTTATTTTTAACATTTTTCTGCCCTGTTCTTAGTTGTTATATTTCACACTCTTCATTTATCATCTCCTTTGATCTGCCAGATTGGCTAAAACGTCCATTTTTAATCTTAATATCTTTCTTTTCCTCGATTTCATGATACAGTGTCCACAGACAGTATAGGCTATGTTAAGTACAAGAAAAGAAAAACCTCCCCCTCAATCCCCTGCTGAGAATTAGTATCTCCACCCAGGTGTATTTGATGTGATAGAGCACATTTAAGAACAATTTAAAGCTTTGGGATTTCTGTACACATTGAAGAAGTTGGCTCATAAATTACGAACACAGAAGCTATGCTAATCTTATAATTTATAGTCTTAAGGATAGAGGAGTCATCATTATTTACTAGCTATATGGCATGCTTCGTAAAATATAATAGCATATTTAATGCAATTGGTTGTGTTTCCTCTATTGTTTCTTTCGTTGCTTTGTTAGATTACTAGTGAAGAATAAGGGAAATTGTTTGGGGTGACTTCTTTTTCTTATGTCTAATATTGTGACATTTAATCAGAGTAGAGCTATGTGGCAGTTGTGATTTAGTGATCTAATGGATTTTGATCACATAGTCATGTCCCCAATTGGTTTCTTTGTTTTGAAAATAAAAGAGTAGTTAAAGTAAAACTAATTATTATTGTTTCAGGTTTTTGATATTTCAGATGATTACTAATATAGAATAGAACTCAAATGGTTAATGTGGTTGAAATGTGTAAGTTACTTGAATGTTCAAAGGTAGGTGTCTTATATGGATACACAGTTTAATAATATGTATTATCAACTTCAAAGTTGTTAGACTTGCACAAACTTTGGCTCCAAAGCTCTCAGGCGAACCCAAAGGGTGGTGGCGTAAAAACTGCTGAATGCTTCCATCATGTAGTATTTTCGCCAGCATAATGAATATTGGATGATCTCTTAATGTCACGATAGTTTTGTACTATTTTGGTGCCTATTATTCTTGGAGGAACCTTAAGTAATCTAATGGAGCTAAGCTTAAGTGCCATTTTGCTGTTTAGGTCATTATTTTCCACTTTTGCCTGCATTTCAAATTATATAAAATCAGACTGAGACAAGAGACACTTTTAAAAGTATAATAAAAGCAATGTTAACTTTAGAGCAAAATTTTCCTAGGAGAAATAGAAAGCATCTTCACACGTGATTTCTAATTATACTATAGATGTATCAAAATTACCAAATACTTCATTCCTGGAAGAAACACCATAGGTAAGCAGGTTTTTTGTACGAATATATTTAGGGAACATAAGACTATGTATCTTCATACTTCTGTGTATATATAGTTAAAGCCTTCCTCCTTCACAATTCTGTATCTGTGTGTTCAACACATTAAAATAATCTTTAAAAGGGCTGGAGAGAGATGGCTCAGCAGTTAAGAGAACTTGCAGTTCTTGCCATGAACTGGACTCAATTCCCAGCACTCACACCTCAGCTAACAACTATCTGTAACTCCAGTTCCGGGGATCTAGTAACCTCTCTGACCTCTGTGCACTTACATATATGCAGGCAATAGACCCATACATCTAAAATAAAAATAATAAGAAGAAAATATTTTTAAAATACCTCATTCAGTGCTGATGGGAATGAAAATTCATGCAACTACTATGGAAAGCAGTATGGGGAACTTTGAAAAAGTTAATGACTCTACTACCAGATCCGGTTATACTACTCCTTGGCATACACTCAAAGGACTCATCCTACCAGAGAGATACCTGAACGTCCATGTTTGTTTCTGGTCTTTTCAAATGACAAATGAATAATGAAAATGTGGTACATTTATATAATGGAGTTCTAGTCAGTGACAAGGAAAGATGAAATTATGAAATTTATAGGTAAATGGATGTTATACTAAATGAAGTAACACAGATTCATAAAAGCAAGCCACCATGTATGTTCTCCCCCATTTGCAGATCTCAGTTCCAATCCCTTATATGTGAATATATATCCTGATGTAATATCAGGATCCAGGAAAAAGGAAGAGAAGCACAGAGGTTGAGGGAAAGGAAAAAAAAAAAAAAACTAAGAGATGTGGATAATAGGAAAAAGATGTTACCGAGGAGAAAATAGGGAAAAAGGGAAGGGATTATTCGACTGGGAAGGAAGGCATGAAGGGTATACAAGGAACCATGAATGTAAAGGATAAGAAGGAACTCAAGAGAGAGGAGGACTATTAGAAGACAGGTATTATCAAGGAGGAAATTAAGGGTGCTTAAACTGGGGAAGTAGGAAGGAGGTTAGAGGAGAGATAAATGAAGCTTAGGTGGCATAAAAAAGCCAGTGTTGGGCTGGAGAGATGACTTGGTGGTTAAGAGCATAGGACCCAGGTTTGATTCCCAGCATCCACATGGTGGCTGACTGTCCATAACTCCAGTTCCAAGGGATCTGATCTCCTATTCTGACCTCTGTAGGCACTGCATGACATAGGAATACTTACATTTGTGCTAGCAATAATCTCATATGCATAAAAAGTATTCTTAAAAGCCAAAGGTAAATATATTAACTCACCCCTCCCCTGAAAAATACGTGTACAATATCTGAACATGAATACGTGTGTATGCCTGAAGTCTACACAACAAAAACACAATGCCATACAGGAGAAACATCCCTTCAAGTTGTTTGCCAGGGTATTCCGAGAGACTCTCCAAATAAATTAGGCTACTGACAAACATTTTGATTACCTCCCAGAACTTGAAGGTAAGGCCCTATTGATGAAGACAGGACATAATTTGGACACAAAATTTGGGGTAATTGAGCTGAAACAGACCTGGAAGCCTCCTCCCTGAAGATTAGTTATTATAACTCTAGAGAATACTATGCAAGCTAAGGGAGAAAAATCAATCAATAGTCCAACCCAGCTGTGAAACCTAATAACCACAATGACTGGCACACAGCAAACTATATTGGTGCACTAGTGGAACTTTCATCTAGGAAGTAATCAACAGCTATCTAATTGGACTTAAAGTCAATGGCAAAACTTCCTCATACAACAAAGTGGAATGCACACAGAAGGCTACAACTAGCTAAGTTTTAGAGAATAAGGGACTGTAGAGTCTGTGTCCCTGTATAGGACTCATACTAAATCTTATCCACAGCTCAGGAACCATTGGGGAAAGTGGGCAGAAAGATTGTAAGAGCTAGGATTGGTCCATGAACATAAGGAAACAGGCTCTTAGGCCTCTGAGAACTTGCTTGTGAAGTTGGACCAATGGTGACAACATGCATGAGACCTAATCCAATGCAACCAGACAAAAACCCAGGAAAGAACAGTGGAAATGAGCAGCAGTCCCCAACCCTACTCAGGCAAATAGTGGCAAATGATTACTGTCGGGTGAGAGAAAGTAGATCTTTAACTCTAACTAGGCTGACTAAGCTCCAGTGGTTGAGCTTGCACCAAGGGATTTCTGGGCCAGATAAGACTTAACATATGCAGCAGTAAAGAAACACGATATCATGAACTTTGCAGGAAAGCCATTATGCTAAGTGAAGTAACACAGTCTCAGGAAAACAAACGATGAATGGTATTCCTCATTTATGGATGCTAGCACCAAATACCTACTTGTAAGGCAAACAGTAGCATTAATGTTATATTTCTCTTTATCTGAAAGCAACTGTGAATCCCTTAATGGGCTCTAGAATTAACCTACTACTTATTTTCAGACTTTATAATGTTGGTACAAGGGTGGAGGGTATGTTTGCATATTTTAGAGCAACATAAAATTAAAAGGGAAAAATGTGAATCCTGATATATGATTTGGAAATAATACACAGTTTATTTTCAGATGACATGACTTAATACATGTGTGACATATATAAATGCATATGATGAAATAATACGGATTGGAGGGAACAACAACAAAAGAATTGGGACAGGGAACTGACTGAAGCAGTAGAGTTCTTCTCCCCCCGCCCATAAAAATAATCCTCTGCTTTGACAAGACTCAGAAGGGGAAACAGGACATGTGTGGCAGACTGCATGAACTTGGGAGGGGCGGGGGGCATGGAGGGGGAAATGAGTCTGGAGTGAACTGAGAAGTGATGTGTGAAATCCACCAAACTTCAATAAAAGATTTAAAAAAGACTTAACATATATGACAAAATACCTGAAATCTGGTGGGGGGGGGCATGGGAGGCAGGGACTTGGAGTTGTCTAAATTTGATTAAGATGTATTATATGAAATGTGCAAAAACTCGATAAAACTGGAAAAAAATAAAGACATGAGCAATAAAGTCTTTCAACTGTATTTGAATTTAATATATATATAGATTATAAATATATAAAGTCAATGCCCATTTACTATTTACATTGGATTAGTTACTATAAATACTTTAGAGATTATTCAAAGTACAAATTTGTAGATGTGTATAGACAGATGCAAACATAATGCCATTTATGAAAATGTCTGAGGAGGCCCAAATAACAAACACTGACAGATCACAAAGGATGTCAGCTCATAATAGAAAAAAGAGTTAGAGACTGAATTATGCCTCAAGGCTTGAGTAAATGTTTCAAAACTAATACCCCAAACTGGAAACATAGACATACCTTCTTTTACAAATACCACACTCTTCCAAATCTGAGGCCAATTCTCTCAAATCTATTCAGCCATTGGGCAGTGTTCCTCATCTGCCTAGCTGATCCTCCTACTAACCAGAGACACATGGAAGAGCACCTGTTTTCCTTACTTCCATTACTCACTAGGAAACTGAATGTCTTTCAGGAGTTCACTGTGCTGGTGGGCTGTTCCACTGGCTCATGATCTAGGAGTGTGTAAGATGTCCCCTCCTTTCCCTCCTCACCTCCGGCGTCCAGTGCCTGGTTCTCTACTGTTCCCTTCTGTAACTGCTGTCTGTCAACAGCCATACAATGTCCATGTGTATTATTTACTATGATAATAAAACATTTTTGATATCTATATATACGAATGATGGTTTTTTAGGGAATTTCATCTCGAAGAACAGAGGATTCATACCTGTACATCAACTGATTCCTAAAACAGCTACACATAGCTGAGCCCAATTTTGGCCATTACTGGTGACCCTCTCTCCTGACTTGATCTTGTATATTTTTTTTTAATTTATTTCTTATGTGTATGAATGCACTGTCTGCATGCAGGTTTGTGCACCCGTGTCGTGCAATGCCGCGGAGGTCAGAAGAGGGTGTCGGATTCCCCTGGAACTGGAGCTCTCCTGGAATTGGAGTATCAGACGGCTCTCAGCCGCCATGTGGGTGCTGGGGATCGAACCTGGGTCCTCTGTAAGAGCGGTTGGCGCTCTTAACCGCTAGGCCATCTCTCCAGCCCGATCTTGTATATTTTCTATAATTAGTTACTTGGTCTCTTTCTCCAATAACCATTCTTATGTACATGCAAATAAATACTTGGATATTTATAGATATAAATAAATACAATTATATGAAGGTATGCCTCTCTGATTCAACACAGGAATTTGTGATTAATAAAATGTCCACATCTCATTATAGTCATTTTGTTATTTGTATTACAACCACATGTTATTGGTGTTATGTTATCATATGATATTGATTTTTAATAATTTAATCAAAACTTCTGAAAATATTTCCTTTTTGTTAAAATCAAAATTTTACCATTCAGTTTTTCAACATTTTATCTCTAATATGCTTATAAATCTATCTGTCCTGAAGAAAGGAATTATTTTTTTCTTATCTTTAAGAAGAATTATTGAACAGTGAACCAATATTGTATTCTGAATGGATAGATGGGTCATTCTTCAGTATGTGGTTCATTTGGAGACAGTGTGGGCTTCTTTGTTTTTTATCTCATTTAAAAAAATTAAGTTAGCTCTTTGACAACTCTCTACCTCCCTCTCATCTCCCTCTCACATACCCACCCCCATTCCTCCCTACCTGCTCCTTTCCCAAACTTATGGCTTCCGGTTTTGCTTTATCATCTATTTATTTTAAACAGAGCCACCTGTTTGACCATTGGATTGGAACTATCCATTGGAGCATGGTAAGAAAATACATTCTTTTGTGATTTTTGGTTTTTGTGTTTGGTTTGCTTTATTTGGGGACAGTTTTGAAGGCATGATTCTTTAGTCATTTCTTTTCCTTTCCTAATTACATTTTAAAATCATTCTAGTCTTTTTTATCTCATTGGTTTTTAGGTTTTATCTCTCCACCTACTGTATTCCATACTGTCATTCTCTCTCTCTCTCTTTTTTTTTTTTTTTCTTGGTCGAGACAGGGTCTCCCTGTAGCCCCATCTGTCCTGGAACTCACTCTGTAGACCTTGAACTCACAAATATCCACCTGCCTCTGCCTCCCAAGTGGTAAGATGAAAGGTGTGTGCCACCACGCCAGGCTCCATGCTGTCATTTTTTTTTTAAATTTCTTTATGTGTATGAATGTACTGTCTGCATGCAGGTTCGCGCACCCGTGTGTCGTGCAATGCCGCAGAGGTCAGAAGAGGGTGTCTGATTCCCCTGGAACTGGAGTTCTCCTGGAATTGGAGTTTCAGACGGTTCTCGGCTGCCATGTGGGTGCTGGGGATCGAACCTGGTTCCTCTGTAAGAGTGGTCAGCGCTCTTAACCGCTAGGCCATCTCTCCAGCCCCTCCATGCTGTCATTCTAAGACAAATGTTTCACTAACATCCACCTCCAAAGTACTGAACATTTAAATTTTTATTATAGGATTAGATTTTATTTAAACCATAAAGGACATTATGTAATTCATTATTCATCTTCTCCCCCATTCCCTGTTTTTTTATCTCACTCTAGCTTTTGGAAAACGTTATAGTTAATCAAGGTTATAATTAGATCAGCGGTCATGAAAGCATTGACTGTTACTGAGTGATTTTCAAATATCATCAGTTTGATTCTGGTATCTTATGCAGCAGTCTGTAAATATAGGTTTAAATGTAAGATGATACTTACCTGGAAGGGAAGATACCATGAATTACAAGAGCCTGAATGCATATTCTAGCTATTGATATGTTAATAGGGACCAGTTTACTGAATGAAACCCTTCTAGACAATCCCCATTGTCAAGTAGTGGATTGAGTACAAAGAAACATTTATAAATTATTCTCCCAATTTCTCACAATATGCTGCTTTCTACCAAAACATTAATACTTTCTCACAGTTAATTCCATTGTGAAACTTAATTCTTTCAATGTGTTTAAAAATGTACACACATATTTACTACCTCTGTTTTGATTAATCATCTGAAGCCAAAATGTACTAAACTGAATTCTATGTAAAAATCAGGCACAGGCCAGACAAATGGAAAGGAATCATCCTGAAAAAAATCAGACAATGTTCTGTACTCTCCATTAAAAGTTTGCAATGTGGGACTGGAGAAATGGCTCAGTAGTTAAAACAAGTGGCTGCTCTTGGAAGAAGACCAACGGGATGTCTAACAACCATTGGTAACTCCATTTCCAGGTGATCTGAAGCCCTCTTCTGACCTGTCTGTGCTTTCTACAACACAGGTGAACTTACATACATGCAGGAAATATACTCATACACATAAAATAAAGTAAAAATTTTAAAATATGTTTTAAAAGTTTGCAATGTTGCTTGTGATTTCAAGTAGGATGTTCAAAAGACCCAAGTGCAATTGAAGCTTATTAAATTACAGTGTAACCATTGCAATGTATTTTGTGACCATTTTACTTATTCAAAGCAATCGTCACACAGATAACAAGGTCACATACTGATCTTTTCAAATAAGGCAAACCTTTCACAACAAGCATCTGCCACTGACATGAACTGGATGCTCTGACCTCTGTCTCTACCTTGGCACAACACTGCAGCTGTATAGTCCCCACCCCTAGGTGAAATCTTAAGACTTGTTTTAAAAATTCGTTTTTTGATTTTTTGCCGGGCGTGGTGGCACATGCCTTTAATCCTAGCACTTGGGAGGCAAAGGCAGGCAGATCTTTGTGAGTTCAAGGCCAGCCTGGTTTACAGAGCGAGTTCCAGGCCAGCTCGGGCTACAGGGAGACCCTGTCTCAAAAAGACAAAAAAAATTATTTTTAAATTTTGTTATTATTTAGCTAACTAAATGTTTTTAAAAATAGCTTCATAGTTTCAGCTCAATAAAACTGCTTTGGAAATTGTTAACATTTAATATAACTCCCTTTCTGAATTTTGTTAGTAATGGTCAATTCCAATTGAATAAAGTAATTTTGTTCGAGAAAAGATTATATAAGTTAAATATAACATTAGTAATGTACAAGATATTGCTTTGGATTTTACTTCAATAGTCTCATATTCACAGTCACCTTACAAAATGTGTTATTGATTCCTCATTATGAAGAAAGAAAGTGAAGCTTAGAGCTGTGGGAACAAACAGACTCCAAGGCTGTGGCAGCCATGCCAGGGTTAACTCAGTACTTAATTTCAGCCTATTCTGACTTCGAACATGTAAGTCCTGGATCAATGCAGGTGGAGCGTCTGATGTCTTCTACCTTTTTTTATTTCTTTTTAACTTCTGAGTCAGTTGGTCACCAATGTAAAGGTGTCTGCTATGTGTTGTTATCTGTATGGATTTCTCTCTTTTTTTGTTTTATTTAATTCGTTTTTTATTTATTTTTATTTTTGTATGTATATGAGTGTACTGTCTGCATGTAGGTTTGTGCACCTGTGTAGGCAATGCCGCGGAGGTCAGAAGAGGGTGTAGGATTCCTGGATTCCCCTGGAACTGGAGTTCTGGAATTGGAGTTACAGACAGTTCTCAGCGGCCATGTGGGTGCTGGGGATCGAACCCAGGTCCTCTGCAAGAGCAGTCAGTGCTCTCAACCACTAGGCTATCTCTCCAGCCCCTATTTTATTTTATTTTATTTTATTTTATTTTATTTGCTCTAGTTTTTAATACACCATCAATCCAGGAACTTTTTTTTTTTGAGACAGGGTCTCCCTATAGCCCCAGCTGGCCTGGAACTCTGAAGACCAGGCTGGCCTTGAACTCACAGAGATCCTCCCTGGCCTCCCAAGTGTTGGGATTAAAGGTGTATGCCACTGTGCCCGGTTCTTAGCCACCATGTGGGTACTGGGAATTGAACCCGGGTCCTCTGCAAGAGCAGTAGTCGGTGCTCTTAACCACTGAGCCATCTCTCCAGCCCCGAAGCCAGTAACTTTATACAAAGAAACACCCATCCAAAATTCAAACAGTTTTCCCAATAAACACCAGAATTAAATTGCCTAGTTATGTGTATATGTGAGCCACAGAACTATTTCAGGATCATCAAAATCTACCCTCCTTTTTGGTCTTTATTTTTATGATCAATATTTCATGGAACTGCTCCACAGCTGCCCTCCAGATGTCTTTAAGAAAAATAAACAAACTCCAACTCCAGATGAAACCCTATACAGACATAAACCCTGATGCCTTCAAGCTCTTTCTTTGTAGCCTCTTTGCTTGGGGTTTCTCTGGCTTTAATCTCCTCTCTACTTGATCTTATCCTAGGTCAAATTTTGTCATTTTAAAAATGATTTATTATTTTTAATTATGTGTATGTGTGCATGTCTGTGTGTATGTGTATGTGAGTGCAGGTGACAGCAGAAGCCAGAGGCACTGGATATCTGGAGTTGAAGTTACAGGGAGTTGTGAGTTGCCTGACATGGATGCTGAGAATTGAACTTAGGTCCTCTGCAAGAGCAGTATACATTCTTAACTGCTAAGGTATCTCTTCAGTCTAATCTGCCATTCTTTTTTTTTTTTAATTTTTTTTATTAATTTTATTTATTTCTGTATGTGTATGAATGTACTGTCTGCATGCAAGTTTGTGCACCCGTGTTGTGCAATGCTGCGGAGGTCAGAAGAGGGTCTCGGATTCCCCTGGAACTGGAGTTCTCCTGGAATTGGAGTTACAGACGGTTCTTAGCCACCATGTGGGTGCTGGGGATCGAACCCGGGTCCTCTGCAAGAGCAGTCGGTGCTCTTTACCGCTAGGCCATCTCTCCTTCCCCAAGTATTGGTTTTTATAAATGTGCAGACAAATAACTTTAAAGCATAAACCTTATTACCATCACCACCACCCCCAGACCCTGCAGAAAAAGGAACTCTGCTTTAACCAATGAATCTTTCAGCATTTGGCCTTAGAGAGAATAGGAAATTGATTAACAAATAATTAGGCTCTGAAACTTGCCAACTGTTCTGTCTCTTTAATCACTTCAAAGATAAATATATTCTCATCTGAAAGAGAACAAGATACAGTATACTTTGGTTACAGGTCAGTCACTGGTATCATTAACTTGCAAAGAAATGAAAGAGAAACGAATCTGTTGGAAATTTAAGAAATAGTACTTGACAAGGGAAGGATACTGAATATTCACTGATAAATATTTTCAAATAAGGACACGATGCATTTGTGACTCAAAACATTAGTTGGGTCTCATATCACATGTGATATTTTCTCCTGTGATAGAGAAGAATTTATCCACAACTGTTTAAAGAGAAATATTAGTGTTTATAAGAAAAAGTGTATTCCCAAGGAGTAATTAGATTGGGTAGTCTTATATATACTTGGACTTCACAGATACCCAAATGAAACATTCTGTATGGACCAACACTACAGCATGCTTAATGGAACCTGGCTTTAATGTACAGCCACTGTAAAACATCTCTTCCAGGGCTGGAGAGATGGCCTAGTGGTTAAGAGCGCCGACCGCTCTTGCAGAGGACCCGAGTTCAATCCCCAGCACCCACATGGCGGCTGAGAACCGTTTGAAACTCCAAATCCAGGAGAACTCCAGTTCCAGGGGAATCTGACACCCTCTTCTGACCTCCGAGGCATTGCACGACACGGGTGCACAGACCTGCATGCAGACAGTGCATTGATACACATACAGAAATAAATAAAATTAAAAAGAAATAAAAAAAAAAACAAAACATCTCTTCCATCTGAAATATTACATCATGGACAAATCATCATGGGAAAACCTTCAATTTGACCAATTTTCAGTATTTTGGCTTCGGCATCCTACAAGTAGAATGAAGTTCCCCATTGGAGTTTTAGTGAAGTTTTAGAATAATTCATATTTTTTCTCATGAACCAGAAATATATACAATTTGAAAGTAAGTGAAATTAGACTTTAGGAGCAAATAGCCTGCACATGGGCTTATAGGAAAGGAAAAGCCATCTAGAAACTAACTTCTACACATTCAATGTTTCCCTGGCTTTCGTCTTTTTTCCTCTATGTTTCTATAACCTTCCTCTGAATGGGCAAGTTCAGAAGCTGTTGGATCAGATGTGGATTTAAAGCTAAGCTCCATTGAACTTAAAAGCAGGAAAACCTGTAATATTACTTGTAAATGATGCAGATCATTAAACCAGCTGTTAGGTTTACCTTAGAGTAAGTTTTAGAGTAAGTTTTGGAAGAGCTTTTGTACACTGCAAACAATCAACAGAGGTAAATGAACATATTCCTTTTTATTTTTTTTTATGAGACACAGCTTTTCTTTTTTTATTTTTAAGGGATTCTACAATATAATGACACAGTTGTTTGCAGATAACATTGATGTTACTCAGTATGTCATACAATTAGGTAATTAGTGCATTTTGCAAGTATCTATGTCCAAATTTTGAACAACCCAAGGTTCCCATAGTCCAGTTGGAGAAGCTTGTATGCACAGGCATGTTGATCAATCAGGAGTCCAGACTATATTCCTGTACTCTCATGATTCACCCCTATCTCTCCGCCAGCTCTTAAATCTACCACGCTCCTCCATCATTCTTCCGCAGTTTGTTTCCCTGGGCTTTGGGAATGGGCACGAAGTTGGTGTAGAAGAAAACAGTGGCTAATTTCTTTGAGTTATGGTGGTCATTTGGAATCTTAGTCTTTTCAGGTTGTTTCCTTTCATGGATTGACAGTTTGTCCCATGATACCACTTTTTAGTCATACTTACAAAGTAGCACAGCTATATGGATGCAGAAAGCCATTTAAGCAGTACCAATATTATGTCAGCTAAGCTGGAGCTAGACAACGATGCTTGGAGGAGTATGTAATGATCGCAACACTGTGGTCTCGTCTTAAAGGGGTTTACCAAGTTCTTATGTGTGGCTATATAATCATCTCCTAACGGCACTAAGGAAGTAAGCTTGTGCATCCGCGTGAGTTAGTTCCTCCACGGGAGAGACGCTTAAAAGCCCAATAGATTTGGATATATATAGACACTTTGGCTGCCACTGTTGCACAGTATCTCCGGCTGTTGTTGAGGGTAGCTGATATTGACAGGAGGAGTTTGCTGTCTCTCAGGGAGACCAATATTTGTTTGGTGTATTGCTTTAGTGGCCATTTAACGCTCTCCTGGCATTTCACGAGGCCAGTTGTACTGTAGCATAGTAAGTCTCATATAAATTTTTCATAGCTCACACCAGGTCTTTGACAACAGGGACGTTGACGTGCTTACTAGTCCTCCGGTCCTTGCCGATATATCCCACTTATAGGCCAAGAAAGGCTTTTATTAGAATTTGGGGGGGGTGGTTGAAACGCAAACCTCAGCTCAAACATCCTGCGCAGAATAATTCATTCATGGCTGATGTCAGAGCCTTTCCTTTTGTAGTGTAATATATTGTTGCTTAATTATCACAACTTATCACTATAACCACTTTACTATTGAATTTGGCTCTAGATAGAGAAAATCCTTCACAGCATAATTCCATATGCCTAATCAATCAATTAATACGTTAAATGCACTTTTTGTTAGGGAATTAACACTGTAACAAATTGTGCTCTGTTTAACAGTTAGGGGAGTGGTTTCATTACCACATGCTTTTTCTTCCTTTTCCTATAAAGGGGAGAGTTTAGGAAGTGTTTTCTTCTCAGCATTGAAGGTACACTTGGGGCTGTTGTAATGGCTGGCACCATTTAACACGTCCACTCACCCAATATTATGTCAGAGAGATGCTCTGTGTCTGTGACTCTAGGCATATCTGAGGTTCCTCATCTCTTTAATTGTTCCAGATGGTTCAACCTCGATCTGTGGCTTCCCCCAGTTCATTCATCTGCACAGCCCGTAGAAGTTGTACATTTTCCAGGCATCTAGATTTGATTTTTACTATTACTGGTGAACATAAAAAGTCTCCTCCACGTTGTTAGTTTCATGAGGTCGGAAAAATTGAAAATTATCAATGGAATTGGAACAATTTTCATACCCGAGATAGAAACGTAGTAGTACCTCAGCCGCGAGGTAGTGTACCACATGTACCCCCGAACCTACCTCACAAACCAGCCCTAAGAACCTTCGTAACCCACCCCTAAGTACAACGAAGCACACCAAGACCCCCACTCCCCTCCCTTTTATTTTTTTTTTTTTAGTTTTTATGTTTTGACCTATTAGATGCCTAAGTTGTAATACACATACCTCATAACAGAGCCAGGCATAAAGCTGTCTTCGAAATTTACACCTAATATTCCCTTGACTGTATGCTACTTAATTTGGGAAGGAAATTTACAGCTTAGTTCTCTTTAAATTGTCCGTACAAGTAAAGAAAGTTGTATAATGTTGATGTTGTGTTATTCAGAAAAATATTAGGCCTATTAGTATACCTTAACCGCCAAACAAAATTATAAAAAAACAAGTAATCATTGGATCTTCCCAAGTTCGTTCATTGGTATTACCATTCCAAATACCTCCACCAAACTTACACTTCGAAATTTAAACAAGCTCAACAATTCACTAGCCACTGACAAGCTATATCCTTATGTGGATTGAAAGCTGGGGCAGAGCGGACGATACCCTGCTAAATAAATTTGAATTTAACCCACTAAACACTTTGATCTATTTACCGCTCTATGACTGTGACTAAGATCTTTCTCTATTTTGGGAAGTAAACCATTTCAGCTTAATCCTTTAAATCGTCCGACAAGTAAAAAAAGGTGTTACACTGTGATTGCTATATTCACAAAAATAGTAGACCAACCCATACAAACATAAATAAACAATTAGCATTTTATATTCCCAATTAGTTCAAATGTCATATCAGCCATCCTTTTTTTTTTTTTTTCGCCACCAGCATCCCGTCCTATATAAAACCAATTTGCAAGCCAGTTGTGGCCCAGCCCACCACAGCCCAAGTCTCCCACCATCCAGCTGGGAGGGAGCTTGTGATGGTTCAACTCAAGTTGATCAAATAAGGAGCAGGACCTATAATTGTGTGGATTTAGGTTCCCCATCAGCTTAACTATGTCACTGTCAACTCTGTAATTATTACTTAAACTTTCACCCAAAGAGTTATCGTTGCATAAGGTCCTAAATTTTTACTTGTACCAGACAATCCCACACCCCTCACCCTATCTACCACTCCGCCCTCTCCTCCACCATGTCCACCCTCTTTTCCTTAGGCTTAGCGCATGGAGCACAGTCGGCACAGAAACACAATAGTTACTTTGTACTGGAGATGGGTTCGTTTGGACTCCTGATCAGAAATTTTCTGTGATGCTTTCCTTTCGTGTGGGCTGGACCATTGCGCCCATGGGAAAAGCTTTGCATCTTACTAATAGGAAGCACAAGTGATGGTAGACTAATAAAAAGGTATTTAAACATGCTATTAGACATGGTAGGTTCACTTTGTATCGACGACAAGCAGAGGGTTTGGTGGCTGTGTTATGTTAATCCCCGGATTACTTTTTTTTTTTCCCTGAGAAGATCAACAAGGCTTTCTGTGGCATATAAATCTCCTAATCACGAGAAGGGTATAAGCTTGTGGCAACATCCACGAGTTTATTCCTCCAACGTCGTGAGAGAGTAATATCAATAGATTTGGGATATACAGACATATGGCTGCCACTGCGCCACAGTATTCCAAGCAAGTAGGTGGTAGCTGATGTTGGTGGAGGGGATTTTGCTTGACTCAAGGAGGATCAACATTTGCTTCTATGGTCCTGTAGGCTTTGGTAACAACTCACACCTCTGGCATTCCAGAGACCCAACTGTTCATACTTGAAGTGCGAATCTCGCACCCTCCATGGTTACCATCAGGTCATTATTGAAGCACGGGGGGGGGCGGGGCCTTAACCACCCACCTTAAACACCCTCTTTTTCTTGCAGATATCCCAGTTTACAGGCAATAAGAGCCTTAAACGTTTTGGGGGGGGGGCTCTGGTTGGGTCCCTGGCTAGCATCTCCTTGGCAGAATACTCCATCTGCTGGATGCGTGCCCTCTCATTGTATTACATATATATTATAACTACTTAAAGAGACTTTAGTAATTATATTGTTTCTGAATAGACATATAAATCATTTTTACATGTTCCCTATGCTACTATTATGCAATTAAAGAAAGCCAGTTTTTTTTTTCCAGCTTTATAAGAGATTATTATACTTCTATAACAGTCAGCTCTAACTTTAGCCATTTATAAGATGACTTCATTAACCACACCCCTGTTTTTTATTGTTTTCTATGAAAAGAGGTAAGGAGGTCTCTCATATTATAACTGTGCGTGCACGCTAGAAGGTAAAGTTCATTAGGACTCACATGTAAACAGTGTTACACCTATGGTCCTCAGAGATAGTTGTGCCTGTCATGCGTTAGTCTGAGCATTTTTCCTTCCTTTTAGTAGTGTTAAGATGGGTGAACTTGCTGTATATATTTCTGGTACAAACCTAACACCACACGGAAGGCTGTATCGTTTCTTCTCGTTCATTTCTGCCTTTATAAGTTGGAGAGAGTTTTGACCTGGGGGAACATACAAATCTTTTCCCATGTTAGTCTAAGATTAAATTGAAAGTTTTTGACAAAAAAGGTATAATATGTAACTGTTATCTCCCCTGTTTAAATTTTATTTTTTGACCCATGGGCTCTCACAAAGGCAGAGTTGTTATACTACATACCTACAGGCAGGGATAAGGTGTAAATTCATCAAATTTGGTCCTTTTTTTTTTTTTGGGGGTTGAGTGCATTTTGTTAATTTGGGAGCAAACGTAAAATCCATTAAGTTTAATTATCCTTATTGGTAAAAGAGGATGTTACAAGCAGATGTGCTAATGAACGCCATAACACCCAAAAATAGAGAGACATATTTGTGATGGTTAAATCCCAAATAAGTCTTGTTATATACATTTTGAGTAAAATATCATGTAATTTTAAATTAAAATATACATTAATAGACTATAGAACCCAGTGTTCCCTCTCCTGCCCTCCCACCCCTCCCGGTTCACCATTTCAGTCAGTTTTCGATGCAGTCTTTCTGTTGTTGTTCTTTTAATATGCATCCCTCTTCCCAAGAAATATTAATAACTGGGTTATTGATGCTAGCATCAACATTGAGGGATACCATTCGCATTTGTTTTTCTGTGATTGTGTTACTTCACTCAATTATAATAACCTCCAGCTCCATCCATTTCACCCGCAAGTTCACTGATAATTCATCTCCTTTATTGTGATAGAACTCCATTGCGTAACATGTACACATTTTTTTCTATCCACTCATCAGTTGCGGGGCATTTGTCCATTTGTGTTTGTTCCAGCTTTTTGTATTGTGAACAAGAGCTGCAATAAATATAGCTGTGCATGTATTTCTGCCAGTAAGATGAGTCTTTGTGGGTATATACCTAGGAGTGGGTATTGACTGGGTCAAATGGCAAAAAGACTCATTTTGAGTCTATCTCCCTTCCAAGGGTTCTCCCACACTGATTTCCATTGTGGCTGTACAAGCTTACATCCCACCAGCAATGGATGAGTGTTCACCTTTCCCACAACCTCTCCAGCACTTGGTATCATTTGTTTTTCTTGCTCCTGGTCAGTCTTATCGGGGTGAGGGATGGTGATATCTTAGATTGCTCTTAATTTGCATTTTTCCCTAAATTTATTAGTGTACGTTAACAGTTTTTTTTTTAAGATGTTTTCTCAGCCATCTCTAGTTCCTCCTCTGTGACAGTTCTCTTCAGCTCTTTGCTCCATTTTTTGATTGATTCATTGTTTTCTTTTCTTGTCTTCTTTGAGTTAGTTTGTCTACTCTGGAAATTAATGCTTTGTTCCGATTGTATCTGGAGATTAAAAGGTTTCTTCCCATCAGTGGGTTTCTTCTGTACTTCCTTTCTTGTTCTTTTGAGTAACAGAAGCTTTGAGTTTAATGAGGTCCCATTGTCAATTGACGATCTTATTTCTTGCAGCTGCTTTCTGATGTAGGAAGTCTTTCCTTAAACCTATGTCTTGTAGTATGCCTGCCAAGTTTTTCTTCTATTCACCTCCAGAGTTTTTGGGGTTTCACGTTGAGTCTTTAATCCATCTGGACATCTTGACTTTGTGCAAGGCGAGAGGGGTGGGTTACATCTCATTCCTCTACAAGCAGTGATCCAGTATTTTGCAGCACAACTTGTTTGACAGATGCTTGTCTTTCATCCACTGTTTTCTTCTGGCCCCTTATCAAATATGAGGTGGCTGGGATGGAAGTTGTTGTATGTCCTCAGGTTTGGCTCTTCAGTTTCATTCCATTGATCAACTGGTCCGTTTTTGTGCCAAAGTACCAAAGCTTGGTTTTATGACTGTAGCCCAGTAGTATATTTTGAAGTTTGGTATAGAGACCCCCCCCCCGTATTGCTCATTTCGTCTCAGGGTTGCTTTGGATATTCTAGGGTCTTTTGTTTTTCACCTGAAACTGAGGATTTTTTTTCTCTTTCTAACCTGTGAAGAAGCTCCTGGGAATTCTAATTGGGATTGCATTATTTCTGTATATTAGTTTAGGTAGAATGGACATTTTTACTATATTTATTTTCCCACTCCATGAGCATGGGGGATCTTCTCATCTTTTGATGTCTTCTTAAATTTCCTTCTTCGAGGTTTTTAATAATTTTTGTTGTAGAGATCCCTTGGTGTCTTTGGTTAGGTTCCTCCTAGGTTTTTATTTTTTGTTTTTCGAGGCATTTTAAGTGGGAAGGTCTTTTGTATTCCTTCTTCAGTTGCTATTGTTGGTGTAAAGAAAGGCTATGATTTTTTTCTAGATTTATTTTATATCCTGCCCCTTTACTGAAGTTCTTAATCGTTTTCTAGGAGTTTTCCTGGTGGAGTTCTTAGCTCCCTTAAGTAGACCAATCCATATCATCAGCAAAAGGCATAGTTTGGACTTCCTCTTTTCTGTTGAACTCCTTTAATTTCCTTTTCTTGCCTTATTTGCCCTAGCAAGGGTTTTTTTTTAAGCACATATTGAAGAGGGAGTGGTTCCGGGGTCAGCCTTGCTGAGTTCTACCTTTAAAGGGAATGCCGCTGTCATTTCCCCATTTAGGATCGTGGTGGATATTGGCTGTCGTTTTCCTGTATATGGCTTTGATACATTAAGTAATGATCCCTCCCGTCCCACCCCTCCAGGGACTTTAATAAATATGAAGGCGTGTTGAATTTTGTCCAAGGCTTTCTCCGCATCAATATGAGATGATTGTTTGGTTTTTGTCTTCCAGTCCATATATATGCTTGATGATATTTATTGATTCATCGTTGCACCATCCTGCATCTCTGGTATGAATCCAACTTGGTCATGATGGATGATCTTGACGTGTTGTCTGTATGCGATTTGCCCCTATCTTGTTTAGAATTTTGGTATCTATGTTCCAGCCTAGGGAGATTGGTATATAGTTCTCCTTTTTGATTGCATCTTTGCCTGGTTTGGTTAGGAGTGGGAGTGTGCTGCATGAAGGAATCTGGGAGACCACTCCCCCAGTGACTATCCTTCAAAACAACTTGTGTATACTGGGTCTTGTAGGTCTTTTGAAAATATTTTATACAATTCTGGCGTGTGAAATGAAACCATTGGGCTGGCATTTTTTGCTTTTGGAGGTTGCCTGTTACATCATCAATTTCCTCAGATATTATGGGACTGTTCAGCTGTATCCTCTTGGTTCAGCTTTGGTGTTTCCCAGGATTTTCAGTTATTTATCCATTTCTTCTAGGGTTTTCAAACTTAGAGAGTATAGGTTCTTGAAGTAATCTTTTGGAGTCTCTGGATCTTTCATGTCTGTTGTGAATATTTCCCCTTTTATCACAGATTCTATTGATTTGGGATTGGTTCCTTTTTTCCTTTAGTTACCTGGGGCTAGAGGTTGTCTATCTTATTATTCTCTCATAAGAACCAACTTTTGATTGATTGATTTTTTGTATGGTTTCTTGTTTTTAATTCCTTTGATCTCGCTTGATTTTTGTTATTCTTTTTGTCTGCTGCATTCAGGGTTCATTTTTCTCTCTCAAAGTATTTAGCTGTAGTGTTAGATCATCACTTGTGCTCTTTCTGTTTTTTTTAATGCACGGCACTTAGAGTATAAACTTCCTCTTAGGACTGCCTTTAAAGTGTCCCATAGGTTTTGCTGTGTTGTATTCTTTAGTGATGTATTAAGTCCCAAAGCAATAGGTTTTGGTAAATTTTAGGTGAATAATAACCTACCAGTATTACTAAATAAGGATAATAAGTTTGACCAAAATCCTGAAAAAATACATTTTATGTTATTTTCCTGATAACTACTACTGCTTAACCGAATTATACACTTTCCAGTTTAAGGAAGTATTGCATAGCAATTCCACAATCTAGGACCAAGAATTGAGTCAAAAATGTATCAACTAGTCAACAGGTGTCTGATAGATATATATTATATTAACTAAGGTTATTGGAGCATTTCAGTAGACAGCTAGAGATGTCTAGGCAGTTGAAGACATGTGTACAGTTTGATGTTTTGAGTCTTGAGTAGGAAGATGAGAAAACTAGGGTCATCTGGGATATTTAAGTATCTTCCAGTGGACTCTCCATAACAGCAATCCCAGGGTGGTCAGATTTCTTACATTGTAACTAGGGTGCAAAGAGACCATTTCAAATGAGGAGCCAGAAGTTGCCATTTATGTACTATGTTTCTCTTTCCCTTTTGGTGGTTTTTTTTTTTTTTCTCGTCCTTTTCGAGGGACAGGGTCTCACTGTAGCCACCACTGNCCCCCCCCCAGCAGCCATTAGTCACCAATAGCTCTCCAGCTAGAGTTGGGGTTTTGTATGTACTTCCTTCTGTCCTTGCTGGGATTTTGTCTGGCTTGAGCTTACATAGGACTTGTGCATCCTGTCATCATGGCTGCGAGTTCATATAAGTAACTGCCCAGCTGTCTGGAAAACTCCATTTTTCTGTGACCATCAAACCATCTC
Source organism: Rhizomys pruinosus (assembly GCA_009823505.1). Taxonomy (NCBI): domain Eukaryota; kingdom Metazoa; phylum Chordata; class Mammalia; order Rodentia; family Spalacidae; genus Rhizomys; species Rhizomys pruinosus. The sequence goes on along the minus strand of VZQC01004283.1, from coordinate 3,438,031 downwards.
TGGCTCTTAGAATCTTCCTGCCCTCTGTTCCACCGTGATCCCTGAGCCTTGGGAGGCAAAGGTTTGATACAGGTGTCCTGTTCAGGATAAGCACTCTCTGGCCTCTTATTCTCTGCACAGCGGCAAGTCGTGGGTCTCAGTATTAGTCACCCTTTGCTGTGTAAGGAAGCTTCTCTGCTGAGAGTTGAGAGATGCATGGATCATGGTGGGCCTGGGATAGCTCACAGAGCCGGGGGTGCACAAAGGTCCCAGAGGTCCAAGCAAGCCTGAGAGCTGAGATGGTTGGGGTCTTTGGTTTGGATTTTTTGAGACAAGATTTGGCAACAAAGCCCAGATTAGCAGTGACCTCATGATCTTGGTATCTCTACTTCCTGAGTGCTGGGATTATAATACCACTGCATCCACTTACCAGTCTTTGAGAGAATGAATTTATTTTTTATCCTCTGAAAGGTGACAATGTTTTAAGAATAAAATTTTGAAATGGATTTGATGAGGTTTAATCTGCTACAATGATAACCTTTATTGATGGACAAATGGTTCTCAATTGGGCCAGTGGGAGCCTCTTGCAGATGGTTCTTGTTTCTAAAAGACTCAACCTTTTAGTCTCTTCTAGTGTCCTTGACGTCTTGGCAAGCTCTTCCAGGCTCATCTTACACATTTGCTGCTCTAAACCTGAAGTCACTCCTCTCTGTAAGAAGTCCTGCTTTGTACTGTTGCAGAATCTATGTATGCATGCATGTATGTATATATGTATGTATGCATATGTGTATGTATGTATATATACATGTGTGTATTATCAATCTATATGTATATGTATCTATCTACCCACCTATGATCTATCTATCCTATATCTGTTTATCATCTATCTTTCAGAAATTATAAAATATCAAGAGAATGAGCAGACACCCACAGACTGTGAGAAAATATTACTCTATCTTGATTGTCACACAGAATGTCCAAATAAATCAACTACTGTGCTGGATAGCTTTAGTGTCAACTTGACACACCTGGGTTGAGGGAGCCTCAGTTGGGGAATTGGCTCCATTGGATTGGACTGTGGCCACATCTGTGGAGTATTGTCTTAATGGTCGAGCAGTGTGGGAGGGCCCAGCCCACAATTAGTGCCACCCTGGGCAGGTGGTTGTGTCCCGTATAAGAGAGCAGGCTGGGCATGGGCCAGGGGAGCAAGCCAGTAAGCAGCATTCCTCCATGGCCTGTGCTTCAGCTCCTGCCTCCAGGTTCCTGCCCTGAGTTCCTACCTTGGGCTCCCTGAGTGATGAACTGTGACCCAGGAGATGTAAGCTGAATAAACCCTTTCCTCCCCAAGTTGGTGTTGGTCTGAGTGTTTTGTCACAGCAATGGAAGACAAACTAGGACAACTACCAAGAAACGAATGATCTTGGAAGAAACAAAAATGCATATTGGTAAGTGAAAGAGCCCATCTAAAAAGGCTATACATAAAAAACCGAAAGCAACCATCTTATTTTTATTTATTTACTTATTTTATGTGTATGAGTGTATTGTCTGCAGGTATAAAAGTGCACTTGTTTTGTGCAATGCCCAAGGATGTCAGAAGAGGGCGTCAGATCCCCTGGAACTGGAGTTACAAATGGCTGTTAGCCACCAAGCAGGTGTGGGAACTTGAACCTCGATCCTCTGCAAGAGCAGCCAGGGCTTTTAATCACTGAGCCATCTCCACAGCCCCCAAGCAATCAATCTTCTTATATCTAGGGAAATTGGTTTGTAAATAAGGTTATGAGTACATTCTTACTAGCATGTAAGAAGTTTGGAACTAGTATTCCCACGAGCTTCCATGAGAATGGATTTCAGAGAGCTTGTAAACCGCTTAGACACATATCAGCATAAAGGAATAAATATGAAATCTATAGTTATAAAATTAAGGAGAAATAAACATTTACTAGAGAGTTATGAGCTGTCCAATATGTGTGCCAGGAACCAAACTCAAGTCTTCTGGAAGGGCAAGAAGAGTTCTTATCTGTTGGGCTATCTCATTACTCATTTAAAGAATAAAAGTGTTGGGGCTGGAGAGATGGCCTAGTGGTTAAGAGCACCGACTGCTCTTGCAGAGGACCCGGGTTCAATCCCCAGCACCCACATAGCAGCTGAGAACCATCTGTAACTCCAATTCCAGGAGAACTCCAGTTCCAGGGGAATCCGAGATCCTCTTCTGACCTCTGCGGCATTGTACAACACGGGTGCACAAACCTACATGCAGACAATACATTCATACACATACAAAAATAAATAAAATTTAAAAAAGAGACAACCCCCCCAAAAGACCTCAAAACCTTAAAAAAAAAAAAAAAGAATAAAAGCGTAATTGANGAATGAAACTTTGCATGGCTTGAGGCAAGAACTTGTAAGACCTGTCCCATAAGACCTCTGAGGAGGTTATCTGATATTTCTGTAGGCATTCAGTTGCCTCTGTGAGTTATCTGTAGCTCTGAAAGGTTCGAGATATTACAATGTTTCTTGCTTTGCCTATCTCTGCAAAGTTCCAGGACCAGATGGCCCCTTCCCTTGAGGCACTGAGCAGAATGTAGCACCTCTAGTTACCTGTTGCACAAACAGGAGCTCTGAAGCCCCCCAATTAGAGCCCAGGTGGCTTGCTCCTCCCTTCCTCCTGCCCAGAGCACAGTAACTTTTGGTATATATGCACACTGCTGGCATAAATAAAGTGAGACTCTATTCTCTCAGGCTTTCTCTCACTCTGTTTCTGTATGTCTGTCCTTATCTTTCCTTATCTTTCTATTCTGTAGGGTAACTCTCTCATGGTCCCCTTCCCTCTCCTTACCAGAGCTAAGCCGAGAGATTGTCTGCCCACGGAGGGAAGAACAGCATGTGGATGTTGGCCACGCATGACTACAGGACTATTCAGATGATTATTAAACTCCTTTTTTAAAATTTTTTTAAATTTTATTTTATTTTTGTATGTGTATGAATGTACTGTCTGCCTGTAGATATGTGCACCCATGTCATGCAATGCCGTGGGGGTCAGAAGAGGGCATCAGATTCCCCTGGAACTGGAGCTAAAGGTGGTTTTCAGCCATCATGTGGGTGCTGGGGATCGAACCTGGGTCCTCTGCAAGAGCAGTCAGTTCTCTTAACTGCTAGGCCATCTCTCCAGCCCCCAGATTATTAAACTCCTACACAGATGGATCAAAGACTTCAGCGTGAAACCCAAAACTCTGAAGGAGATAGAAGAAAAAGTTGGCAGCACCCTACAAGACATAGGTGTAGGAAAAGACTTCCTTTTCCTACACCTATGTCTTGTAGGAAATAAGGTCAACAATTGACAAATGGGACCTCATTAAACTCAAAAGTTTCTGTATATCAAAAGAAACAATCAAGGAAATGAAAAGGAAACCTTCACCACAGATACATCTGACAAAGCATTGATTTCCAGAATATATAAACTACTCAAAAAACAAAGAAGAAAGAAAACAAATGACTCACTCTAAAGATGGAGCCAAGAGCTGAACAGAGACTTCACAAGTGAGGAATTAGAAATGGCTGAGAAACATCTTAAAAAGTCTTCAATGTCAAAGTCGCTAATAATTAAGGAAATGCAAATTAAAATCAATTTAAGATATCATCTCACTCTGATAAGACTGGCTAGGATCAAGAAAACAAATGATACCAAGCACTGGAGAGTTTGTGGGGAAAGGGGAACACTCATCCACTGCTGTAAATTCTTACAACTACTATGGAAAGCAGTGTGGAGAACCCTTGGAAAACTAAAAATGACCCTACCTCCTGACCCAATCAGACCACTCCTGGGTATATACCCACAAGATTCATGTTACCACAGAAATACAAGCCCAGCCATGTTTATTGCAGCTCTCTTCACAATAATGAAGATCTGCAACCAACCCAAGAGCCCCTCAACTGACAAGTGGATAGAGAAAATGCGGTACATCTACACAATGGAGTTCTATGCAGTGGTAAAGAAAGATGATATCATGAACTTTGCAGGTAAATGGATGGAGCTAGAATATATCATGCTAAGTGAAGTAACACAGTCCCAGAAAAACAAATGATGAATGGTATCCCTCATCTGTGGATGTTAGCACCAATTACCTAGTTATATAACAAACTGAGCAACGTTAATGTGATCTGAAAACAATTGTGCTCTTATATTTTGAATCCCTCAATAAATAAATAAATAAATTTTTAAAGGAAAGAAAAACAAGCGGTGAATGGTCTCCCCAGTTGGAAGGCAAGCTGAACAACATTATTGTTATATTTCTGTTTATCTGAAGCAACTATGCTGTTATAATGTAAATCTCTTAATGGGCTCTACAATTGACCTAGCATTTATTTTCAGACACTGTAATTACTAGATATGGGTGGAAAATATGTATTCCTATTTTAAAGTAATATAAAGTTAAAGGAGGAAATTGAATTCCTTAACATAAAAAAAAAACTGAGAGAAAGATGCAGAACAGTTATGGCAGAATGCATGATCTGGGGTGGGGTGGGGGGAAGTGAAAGGGGAATATATCTAAAATAAACTGAAAAATGATGTCTGAAATACACAAAACATCAATAAAAGCATTATATTAAAAAAAGAAATTGAACTATCTTAAGTTACCCATTTGTAATGATCAGAAAAACTCGCTTTTAAACAGAGAAACCTTCACTTTTAGCTCAAGGGTGCACAGCAGATTCCCAGGCAGCCCAGATCTCCCCTTTCCTTACTACTGACCAGTTGCACATCCAACCTTGAAACATAGACATAATTAATTGGTATATATATTGGCTTCTATAACTTGTTTATTCTGCTTAAGGCACCCTGACATCTTCTAAGTGGGCCGAAAGTGCTCGGCAGCTTTGCTCTGTTGGCCTCCCCTTAAAATGTTCTCCCTTAGACTCATTCAGGGCAGACAGTCATAATGGGCACCAAGACCGTTTGCCAGCCATGCTGTTTTCTCTTTAATAAATCTGGCTGATTAATATTTTATTTGGCTCTGGGGGTCTTTCCTGGTATCTTTCAAACTCCACAACACCTTCATTCACAGTGTTGGACTGATGTCATCATGTTGCCTGAAAATTGACAATATCCCAGGATGGTCCTGTGAGCCCGCTGTGGTGTCTTGATGCCTCAGAGCACAGTTTGGGAACTCGGCACTCAAGATTTGAAGAAATTCCAGGTTTTTTCCGGCCTTCTACATTGTAATATGCACATAAATACTTGGGATCGCATTTCAAATCAGAATTCTGGTTCAGTAGGTCTGGGTCTGAACTGGAGCTTTTCTACTAAATGTGGACTCAGGATGAGTGGGGCTTGACCTGGGATGAGTGACAGGCTAGCCACTCAGATCTCCAATACCCATGCTTCCAAGCACAACCACACACTTCCATAGAGATTGAGTAGTAGGAAAACCTTTTAAAGCCTAAGCTTCCAGGCTCCTATTTGGCACAGAGAGCTTGTTTCTTAGAGCACAAAACACTGAAGAAACTGAAACTCAGTATCTCTTCTAACATTCACCAGAGTATCGAGATCACAGGATAAGCTTCTGCCCTCCAAACGGGAGAGATGGTAGTAATGGAGAACGACAATTTACCAGAGCAGAGGTGGAGACCAGAGGCTGCCCTGGGAGCCAGTGCCAGCAGTAGTGTGGTGAGGCATTGCATAAGGCCCTGAGGGAGGCTGGGAGTTAAACTCCAGGGGGCAGCATACCTCATTGTTAAGTGTTTCTTCTAGAAATCCTGCAGATCCTCATAACGAAGGTGAGGCATTCTCCCACTTCCCTGTAGGAAGGAAAAACAGGTTGGTTCTTACACACATGCGTTCTGTTCTTTATTTTATTTTATTTTATTTTATTTATTTTTGTATGTGTATGAATGTACTGTCTGCATGTAGGTTTGTGTACCCGTGTCGTGCAATGCCACAGAGGTCAGAAGAGGGCATTGGATTCCCCTGGAACTGGAGTTAAAGACGGTTCTCAGCCTCCATGTGGGTGCTGGGGATCAAACCCGGGTTCTCTGCAAGAGCAGTCTGTGCTCTTAACCACTAGGCCATCTCTCCAGCCCCCATCATTTTATTCTTTAGGAGGCCTCTCAGGGGAATCTATTTTACGGGACCAAATCAGGCTGGGGAAGAGAAATGCACAATCCACCATACCACACCAGCCAGCCAGTCTCATTTCTGGGTGTATTAGTCCCTTTTCTGTTGCTGTGATAAATCCACCATGACCAACGGAACTTATAAAAGGAAGAGTTTATTTGAGCTTACAATTGATGGTTCCAGGGAATCAGAGTCCATTGTGGTGGGAAGCATGGTGGCTGGGGCTGGAGCAGCAAGCTGAGGGTCACATCTCGCAATGAGCACAGGAAGCAGAGAGAGAGAGAGGGAGTCTGGACACCACAAGGCTTGTTAAACTCACTAAGCCTGTCCCCAATGACGTACTTCCTCCAGCATGGCCACACCTTCTAAGACCTCCAAGAACAGTGCCACCAACTGGGGACAATATATCTGAACACTTAAAGCCCATGGGGGACATTCTCATTCAAACCACCACATTTCACTCCCTGGTGCCCAACTGTAAGCTCCTATAAAATCAAAAGGCAAATTACATACTCCCAACATACAGTGGAACTGAATACACATTCCCATTCCAAAAGGGAGGAATAGAGGCATAGTGAGGAAATACTGGACCAAAACAAGACCAAAAACCAGCAGGGCAAACACCAAGTCCAGTAGTTCCATGTGC